>OX276456.1:10584832-10952332 GCA_946251905.1 Cryptocephalus moraei | reverse complement strand
CCCGCAGCGACGCACATCCGAACCGAGCCATCCGAGGGACTTCGCATCTGTCGACAGGGGGGGCCCAGAGCCGTCCACGCCGTAGTCCCGCTACGACGCCAGAGTCGCCCTCGCAGTAGGACCAGCCACAACGACCGGGGACCTACGTAAGCAGCCCAGGGGTCAGCCCCAGCGACCAGGGACCTACGTAAGCAGCCCAGGGGTCGGCCACGACGCCAGAGCCGTCCACGCAGTTGGACCAGCCTCCAGTCCAGGGGTCCAGAGACGACGCCGGAGCTGCCCACGCCGATAGCCGTACCAGTCCAACCACCCCAGTCCAGGGGGCCTACGCCGGCAGTCTAGGCAGTCCCTCGAGGTTCAACGGCAGCGTCGCCCCGTACCGGTCAGGTTAGGGTTATTAGGGCACAATATTTTAGTGGTTGCATATCCGAGAGTGGGGTACTATATCAAACTATAGTATATTAAATTCATTTATGAGAGTTGTTCAAGTTTTATTTTTCGGATCTAACCTCAACCTCTCTCTTGGATGCGAATAAGCCTTCGTAAAGGTAAGTGAGACATCTGATAGCTGTGAGACGGTATCGTCTCCTCTTAACAACTAAAGGGGAGATCGAAGTATCAGTCAGGGCCGGGCTTTGTAGTTGTTGGCGCCCTTCTTTCATCGCATTATTTGGTCAACTTGTAGTTCACCCACGACCACTCACCGACGAGTTGAGTTAGTCGGGCCCTGTGAGTAAGATCATCGAACGTCTTGTAACGTTAATAGAACTTAACGTTGCAAAAGTGGCACCCTAAAACGTGGGGCCATCGAAATACAGCTATCAATTGTTTCACTTATTATTGTTTCAATTAAGTAGTTTTTTTAGTTTATTAACAGAGTTCTAGGTGATTTTGATTATAGTTTCAAGTAATTAGTTGTTACAGTGATTATTTTGGTTCGATTGTTTTGGTCTTGAGAAGTTGAGAATGGAAGGTTTCAGAATGAATGTGAACCGCCTTGACAAGGAGGAATTATTATATGAATTACAGTGTCGAGTGATAGACGTGAACCCCGATATGACGGTGATGAAGATGCGCACAGCTCTCAGTAACTTGTTAAAAATTGAGAAGAGTGGTGCAGCCTTTTCAATACCGGAATATAGTATATCGTTTGTAGATGATATAGCTGCGGTGGTAAAGAAACTTTCAGAGATTCAATCTTTAATTAAGGCATTGGCCGAAGATGAACGTAGTGTTCCGTATATGAAAATTTCCACCAAGTTATGGCATGTACATGAAAGGCTCAAGCGTACGAAAGCTGTTTCCAATGAAGAGTTGTTAATACGTTCTAAACATTTATTAGAGGTAATGCAACTCAATTCCGATTTAAAACGGAGATTAAAGAGAGTGAAACAACTATCGCAGGCTGTAAGTAGTGTAGATATTGTCGAAGTATTATCGTCCACAGTTCTTTCGAAAGATTCCCCCGAGGATAGTAATTCAGAGATTAGCTCTGATGAGGAAGTTGAGGAAGATGCTAAACCTTCAGTAGGAAATTCTGTAGGCCCTATTAGTGAGGGTAATTTTAAACCATATTCTGTTCCGGTATATAAGTGGGACTTAAAATATGATGGGGAATCAACATCTTCCCTGAATGCTTTTTTGGAATCAGTGTGTGAGTTGAGTGAATCAAGGAATGTTTCAAAAACTCAGTTGTTTACCTCTGCAGGTGATTTATTTGTCGGAAAAGCAAAAATTTGGTTTAAATCTAGGAAGAATACTCTCCATTCCTGGGATGATCTTGTGTTAGCTCTTCGAAAGCAATTCCTTCCTAGCAATTATAATGAGAAATTGTTAGATGAAATCAAAACTCGTACACAGGGTCCGAATGAGAATATGGGCATGTATGTGGCTACTATGAGCAATATGTTTAATCGGCTGACTTGTCCTATATCCGAACGAGTTCAATTAAGTATTCTCTTGAGAAATATCGCTCCCTTCTACCAAACTCAATTAGGATTGACAACCATTAATACTTTGGAAGAATTACTTGATGTTGGGCAAAAGTTAGAAGAACGAAAGGAGGCGATCGAGGCATTTATCCCCCCCTCACGGAGTAGGAAAAGTTTGGAACCTGATCTAGCTTATGTACACTCAGAATCTAGCACTCATAATGTTGTTCCAGGTCGGCGATGTTATAATTGTAATGCTACTGGTCATTTAGCTGTGAATTGTCCTCGATCTAATGGTACTCGTGTTAACAATCCTCCGTCAAATCGGTCTAGACCGAATAACCTTCCATCTAAGGGTCCTCAACCGAATCGTTCTTCAGATAGTGGGCGACTGCCTAGAAATATTCAATGTTTTAAGTGTGGATTACAGGGTCATACAGTGCGTTCATGTCCTCGTTGTAATCAGAATTCGGAAAACTTCCAAGGGAGGCCCTAAGGGACCGGTTAGGTGCCTTCCCATCTACGGTCGATATTACAAGTAATCATCGAACAGCTTTAGATTTTATTTTGTCACATGTTAAGGGTGATGAGCGACCCTATCTTTCTGTGAAAATTTTTGGGATACCGTTTCAGGGATTATTAGACAGTGGAGCCTCCGTTAGTATAGTTGGAGCTCCCGGTTGGTTTTCGTTACAGAAGATAGGTGTGTCTTTGCAGTCTAGTGTGGTTAATAGTTGTACCTTGGCTGATGGTACGCCATGTCATAGTATAGGTTATGTTGTGTTACCGATCGAGGTTGAAGATCGAGTGAAAGCTGTTCGACTGTTAGTTATGCCTACGTTACCCCATCCACTTATCCTAGGAGCCGATTTCTGGCAACGTATGGGTATTGTCCCGGATTTAAGGAGTGGTAGTTGGAAATTTTCTGTGGAGTCCTCTGTGTGCAAATCTTTAGATGTAGTTGCCTTAAAGTCTAAAACTCAATTAACCCGGGAACAGTATAGAGAGTTGGATAATTTGGTACAAGATGCTTTCCGAGCAATGGGTGATGGACTTGGATGTACGAATCTCGTAGAACATTCGATCAAAACTAATTCTGCTCCTATCAAACAACGATATTATCCTGTTTCACCCGTTATGCAGAATCATATTAGCCAAGAGCTAGATAAATTACTGGAGCAAGGAGTAGTCGAGCCTAGTTCTAGTCCCTGGTCATCCCCAATATTATTGGTTAAGAAGTCGGATGGTTCATGGCGATTCGTAGTGGATTATCGAAAGCTGAATGAGGTAACAGAAAAGGATGCCTATCCGATACCATATATTTCTGCGACGTTGGATAAGTTAAGGGATGCTCGTTACTTGTCATCATTAGATATTAAGTCCGCTTATTTTCAAGTGCCCCTAAGCAAGGAATCCAAGCCTTTGACGGCCTTCACTGTCCCAGGTCGTGGCCTCTTCCAATTTCGCAGGTTACCCATGGGATTGTCCAATGCTCCTGCCACTTGGCAGCGACTTGCTGATCGTATCTTAGGTCCTGAGTTAGACGATCACGTCTTTGTCTATTTGGATGACATTATTGTTGTTACCCAAACCTTTGAGAAACACATTGAAATCCTTCGAGAAATTTTTAGACGATTAAAAGAGGCTAATATTACTGTCTCAAAAGAGAAATGTTCCTTTTGTCGGCCTGAACTGAAATATTTAGGTTATGTGGTGGATTCCGAAGGATTGCATTGTGACCCCGAAAAGGTTAGAGCCATTCTCGAATTACCAGCTCCACGTAATGTCAAAGCAGTCAGACAAGTTATTGGAATAGCTTCGTGGTACAGACGTTTCGTACCTAACTTTTCGACCATCATAGCCCCCTTAGCCCGGCTAACGAGGAAAAATCAGTCGTTTGATTGGTCTCCCCAGTGTGAAGAAGCGTTTAATAAAATAAAGGACTGTTTAGTTAGAGCTCCTGTCCTTACTTGTCCAGATTTTTCTCGGCCTTTTATTGTTCAGACAGATGCGTCTGGGTTTGGTGTTGGTGCGGTTCTCAGTCAGGAACACCCAGAGGGAGAGAAAGTGATCGCATATATTTCCCGATCTTTGACTCGACAAGAACGTAACTATTCAGTTACAGAGCGGGAATGTCTCGCTGTGATTTGGGCAATTGAGAAATTAAGACCTTACTTGGAAGGGAGTCATTTCACTGTCATCACTGATCATCATTCTCTAGTCTGGTTAAGTAACCTGAAGAATCCCACAGGACGTTTAGCTCGTTGGGCGGTTCGTATGCAACAATTCGATTTTAAGATCATTCATCGAAAAGGGAAAGAACATGTAGTTCCCGATACTTTATCCCGGTCAGTACCCGTCGTCGATGTTATCAATGTAAAGTTCAATCATACTACCGATCCTTGGTTCAATAAGATGCTTAGTCGTGTTTCTACCACTCCGGAGCGTTATCCTGGCTTCCGGAAAACAGGTAATCAATTGTATAAGCATTTAAAAATGCGTTATCCCGAATTGATGACTCCTGAAGATTGTTGGCGGGAAGTGGTACCTAAAGATCATCGACCAGCTTTGATCAAAAATACTCATGAGCAGTTGCTTCATCTAGGCACTTTCAAAACATTCCGGTATCTGGCCCAGAAGTACTATTGGCCCAAGATGTATGCTGATGTAGCTAAGTTTGTTCGACGTTGTCCTACTTGTATTTCCATTAAACCCGAACAAAAGAAGCCGGCTGGGCTAATGTTGAGTTCTCAAGTTTCAATATCCAAACCATTTGAGTTGTTGTGTGCTGATATAATAGGTCCGTTACCCCGTAGCACTTCTGGACATGCTTATATATTAGTGGTAGTAGATTGTTTTAGTAAATTCCCATTGTTATTCCCATTGCGTTCCGCCAAGGCGGCAGGTGTTGCTAAGATAATCGAGGATCATGTGATCTCTGTGTTTGGTTGTCCGAAGACTTTTATTGTCGATAATGGTGTTCAGTTTCGGTCCAAGGAGTTTCAGAATTTGATGTCCAAATATAACATCAGTATTAAATATACCCCACATTACCATCCTCAAGCAAATCCAACGGAGCGAGTAAACAAAGTTGTCAAAACATTAATCATGTCTTATGTTGGTGACAATCATAAAACGTGGGATATGAAATTGTCCCAGGCTGGTAGTGCGATTCGATCTACGGTACATGAAGTCACCGGTTACACTCCTAACCTCATTGTTTTTGGACGAGAGTTGTGTACCCGCAATAAAAATCCAGAGGATCCCCTGAGGGATAATCCTATCTCGTTTGACCGAACGTCCAGTCTAGAGTCTCGGACGAATGGTTTGTCGAAACTTTTCCTTGAAGTCCGTTCTAAGTTAGCGAAAGCATATGAAGCTAACAAAAAGGTCTACGATCTTAGACGTAGGGATGTGCAGTTATATCCAAATCAGTTAGTCTGGCGAAAGAATTATGTCCTGTCCGATGCGGCTAAATACTTCTCAGCTAAGCTAGCCCCTAAGTTTATAGGACCGTTCCTTGTTTCTAAACGTCTCTCCCCATGGACTTATGAGTTGAGGGATGAATCAGGGAAAAGTGCAGGTACATGGCACATCAAAGACCTAAAAGCCCATCCTCCCGAAGAGGGCGTGTAGATGGCAGGACTGTTGTAGTTAATCGTCGTTAAGGTTTTCGTTTTGGAATTATGATTTGGATAATGATTTGGTTACGACAGATGAGCGGGTCTCGGCTAATTTTACCACATTTAGAGTTTAGTTGAGGTGATTTTTTTATAGGGTGATATCCCTTGGTTGGTTTTGGAGTCGAGTCAGGCCTTGTTAGGTCTTTAGCTAGTGTCTGTGGGCATAAGGGTAGGAAAGTAGGTGTTTTATCCCCATTTTAAGAGTTATCTCGCTTGGCGAGGATTTAGGAATGAGTTGTGTTCTCTGTCGTAATGTTTCCACTTGCCTAGTGTACTAATGGCTTCGGGAAACGTCTTGGTGTGCAAGGAATAATACGAAGAGATCAACACTCATGCCGTTCTTGTGTGGGAGGCGAAGTAATGGTGTACTTTCGGCCTCTGGAGTTCGTGGCGTTGTTGTGGGGGACTAATTATCCGAAATATCTTACCGGAATGCGACAGAGTTACTTCCATCTACTCGTGGGTGTGGTAAAGTTAGAGAAGATTTATTAAGGGAAGCTTTTACTTGTAATGCTCGCTGAGCGGATGACGGCGGTAGAATATCTCCGTAGGGCTGTTGGGAGTCCTGGCGGTAAAACTCCGACCTAAATTCCATCCCCCAACAATGGTCGCTGAGCGGATGACGGCGGTAGAATATCTCCGTAGGGCTGTTGGGAGTCCTGGCGGTAAAACTCCGACCTAAATTCCATCCCCCAACAATGTTCGCTGAGCGGATGACGGCGGTAGAATATCTCCGTAGGGCTGTTGGGAGTCCTGGCGGTAAAACTCCGACCTAAATTTCACCCCCAACAATTTTCAGGCTTTCATGTGGGTTTGTTTGTGAGGTCAGAAATCACCGGTGTCATTCAATGCCGGGAGGGATATTAGCTCGCGGAGTAGTTGTTTCCGGTGATAGCTGTGTTTCAGAAACTTCATTTGGAGTCAGTCGTTTCATTTTCGTTTCCTCATTGGAGCTTCCCTTTGTCAGTCTTTAAAGCTGGATTGAGAAGATTTGATAGAATTCCCTTTCGATAATAGGAATTTAGTGGAGCCTCGAATATGTGTGGGAATAGAGGGTTAATTGTTTCTTTTTTTGGTCTAGCCGAACCATTTTCCCATCCGGGCATGATCCCGGTAGAATCGGTGTGTAGTTTTCTGGAACCCTCTTAGGGCAGAAGTCCAATAGTTCATTTATTTAGGATGGAGGTTCTCCATCGATCGAACACCTCGTGTGATCGATCTTCGCGTTTGGGTGCAAGGAGTCTTGGGGTGAACCGTGTGCGGACATCATCGCGTAGGCTCGCGCGCGGGATTTGCCCGCAGGGATCACCACCGAGCGGTCTCCTGCTTTATCCCTTTTTGGGCGGACTTAGCGTGGGGGCTAAGTGCCGCATTTCAGTAGTTTTAAGGTAGGTGTCGTTGGTTCTGACCCAGCGCACCCCAGTTATTGTGGGAAACTGGTATAAATTCGTAGAGTCTTCTTATCGTTTTTTTTTTTTTGTATTGATTGCCCCACATGGGACTAGGGGTGACCGATTCCCCTAGCTCCCATTCTGACGTGTAATATAATGAAATTCCCGATAGAGGTTTCGTCAGCTTTACTAGGTTAAGTGAACACTTGGAATTGGGACGCTTCACGTCCTAAATTCTTTTTATGTTGTAGCCTGTTTCGTTCCTTCGGTTCTATTTAAAGCTTTAGCTTGGTTGTAATTGACTGGTGCTGGATTGTCGCAAGTTCCATCAGAGTTTTTTTTTGCAAATCCTTCTTTCTCTCGATATCCCGCCCCATACACTAATGTGAGTTGACCGATTAGGCTTGTTGTGGTGAGATTCTTGATGGATGATTTGTAGATGTTGCTGTAGTTGCAGACTATGTTTACCTCGGTATGAGGGATTTAGCCGTCAGAAGTTTCTCCACATCGGTCTGTTTGCCCTCAAAGAGTTTACCATGCGTAAGACATTTCAGTATGGATGTGAGTATTACCGTTGTAATTACTGGTCACATAATTCTCAGAGTGAGAGATTAAAACTGGATGTCTATGGTTATGTTAAGTAGTGTGTATGCGCAGGGCTAAGTACTTGAAACTCCGAATTAGGTATGTTTTAATTCTTTTGGGGAAAGAAATTTGGGTAAATTTCTTTAAAGTGAGGGGGGATTGTAACGTTATTTTTTTGAGAGGCGGCCTGAATCGACAACCTTAGCCAGTTAATTGGAAATTATTTAAGATCCCTGGATATGCAACCAACTTAGCCCTTTACTTAGTAACTCTACTTAACTTTATATTCACACATTTTACGTAATTCACGTCCCCGGGAGCCAAACTGACCTGTTGACATAGCTCGTTTGCCCCTAAGGCCAACAGGAGTCAGGTAATAAAGGTAAATGTAAATCATAACCTCTAACAGGCCACATGTAATTCAATACCGGGGAATAGGGCCGATGTAACAGGACTAGTGTCGCCAGGGGATAGGGTGTATTGTTGCCCCATTAAGGGCTAAGTTATTAGTTTCGTATCCCTTCCCTTGTGAACACATTTCTGGTTCGTGAGAGGTTATGCGCGGTAACTAGTTTAACGTCAGATAAGGCTCCGGGAGAATAGGTAGTTATACAAGAACGAAGTTATCTTAACTAGGATTGTGTGGACTAAGTAGGGAACAGGTAATCTAGGAATTTTAACCTCCAATTATAAAACGTAATAAGTTGCCAATAATAGAACTAATGTACCCGGAATGTCTTCACAGGGGATATTATAGATTATTGCGTAGTACATAATGAAGGGTTGAGCCCTCAAGTGATCTCCCATCCTCTGTGAACACATTTTTGGATGAGAGGTTAGATTCAATAGGAAGATTCGGCTTAAAATGTAGTACAAAGTATTGGCGACTTTTAGGAATACATGGTGAGACCCTATAGTAACAGTACCAAAGGAAATAGGGATAATTTGATTAATTTCTATCTATTCCTAGAAGTCAAGGGTAGGCAACCAGTTATACGAGTAGTTTTATTTCGCTCATGCAGATATGTCTTTCCTTCTCTCACTTAATTCGGATTGGTTGACAGTTAGGAACATTTATTTGTATTGGTAATGAATTTTGTTAAGTTTATGGCCATACCTTCTAGAAGGTTCTTTTTTTTGTAGAGAAGGAACGAGTAGTATAAAAGCGGACAGCTCCCCTGTTTTCGCTCTCTTATTCTCTTACTCTCTTATTCTTAGTCTCTGTTACCGGTTGCTCTTATTCTCTTAGTCTTTTACGCTCTTACTCTCCGTTAGTTCTTACTCTTGCTCTTTGTTAACGTTAGTTATTTTAGTGATTTACTCTCTGTCAATCTCAGTGATTCTTGCCCTCCGATATCGAGTGGTTCCTGATTCCGGGCGTGAGTGCGAGCGACAGAAAGTGGGACTCTCGCGAACCGGTTGGTGTGTGCACGGAACGACCGTTACGTGAACGCGGTGTTCCGTCGGTTCGTTTCGCGCGCTGACAGGCGACAGCGAGAGAAAGGGGGTTCCTGTTTCCTGTTCCGACGGTAACCCGTCCCGCAGCGACGCACATCCGAACCGAGCCATCCGAGGGACTTCGCATCTGTCGACAGGGGGGGCCCAGAGCCGTCCACGCCGTAGTCCCGCTACGACGCCAGAGTCGCCCTCGCAGTAGGACCAGCCACAACGACCGGGGACCTACGTAAGCAGCCCAGGGGTCAGCCCCAGCGACCAGGGACCTACGTAAGCAGCCCAGGGGTCGGCCACGACGCCAGAGCCGTCCACGCAGTTGGACCAGCCTCCAGTCCAGGGGTCCAGAGACGACGCCGGAGCTGCCCACGCCGATAGCCGTACCAGTCCAACCACCCCAGTCCAGGGGGCCTACGCCGGCAGTCTAGGCAGTCCCTCGAGGTTCAACGGCAGCGTCGCCCCGTACCGGTCAGGTTAGGGTTATTAGGGCACAATATTTTAGTGGTTGCATATCCGAGAGTGGGGTACTATATCAAACTATAGTATATTAAATTCATTTATGAGAGTTGTTCAAGTTTTATTTTTCGGATCTAACCTCAACCTCTCTCTTGGATGCGAATAAGCCTTCGTAAAGGTAAGTGAGACATCTGATAGCTGTGAGACGGTATCGTCTCCTCTTAACAACTAAAGGGGAGATCGAAGTATCAGTCAGGGCCGGGCTTTGTAGTTGTTGGCGCCCTTCTTTCATCGCATTATTTGGTCAACTTGTAGTTCACCCACGACCACTCACCGACGAGTTGAGTTAGTCGGGCCCTGTGAGTAAGATCATCGAACGTCTTGTAACGTTAATAGAACTTAACGTTGCAGTGTGTGTGTGTGTGTGTGTGTGTGTGTGTGTGTGTGTGTGTGTGTGTGTGTGTGTGTGTGTGTGTGTGTGTGTGTGTGTGTGTGTGTGTGTGTGTTTATATATATATATATATATATATATATATATATATATATATATAAACGAAGGGTAGTTAATCGTGGCTAACTAGTTGAACACAAGTGTCAGTAATATTGGGTTTGTAGCCAGACGTTGGGTACTGAAGAACCATATCATTAGGATCTCACACCCATCCCCGAGAGACACAAACCTACATAAACTTTAAAACTTACTAATTGACAACTCGTATCCCAGCAACCTGTTGAGGAAACTTACTATTTCCCACTCCAGACACACTTCGTGCAAGAGTGGGTGAGGTTTTCAGCCCTCCGTTGGGTGGAGAAGGTATTGTAGGGAACCAACCAATTAACGCTGTCAAGAAATATAGATCGCTACCTTTTGTAGAAGATCTAACACCAAAAATTATTACAGTTTTGAAACATCAAACCGATGTCGTTGTTGCTCCTAAGTTCCCCAAAAATCTATTCACAAAATTAAAGGAAAAAACAGTAACACTCAACAGAACTAATATAGTTTATAAAATAGAATGTAGTTATTGTAATCAGGCTTATATAGGTATGACCGCCCGAAATCTCATATATATAATCACGGCTCACCGGAGTGATATTAGATGTAATAAAGAATCTTGTGCTTTAGCCAAACATGCAATTTCGACCGGGCATAACCCCGATTACACTAATGTTACTGTATTTGATCCTAATCTCTTCAGACGTAACTTTTTGGAGATGGCCCATATCTTTACAGGAACCAACTTACTTAACAGGAGGGCCGATATACAAAATGTTAACATAATATATTCAAATAACTTGTTTTTGGATAGCCAGCATAAAGAAGGCACAAGAGCTGATAACCAGATATCGACCCCCTTGGATTTATTAAGTTGATTTCCCAATAGTCATTATTTTAAATATACACTCTAGGTAACCAACCAAACAATTGTTCTATGCCTCTCATATCATTCTGTGGTTAATATATTCTGTGTTTGACATTGTGTTCCAAGCATACATAAGTTAGGTTAAGTCATTTCCACATATCTTTCCGTTATAACCAGGAGAAGCATCCATGTGACTTAGCAATAATTGTCGCACCGTCATCTGTTTTAATTAAGTACATCCGATTGTTCTAGTGTGTTTAGCGGTTCCTATGACCACCTCACAACTGTAAGAACTTAATCCCTTAGTATATTTAATTGTTATAACATCGCCTTGTACTCTCGTAGCATGACTGAAGAAGGATGAAATATATATATATATATATATATATATATATATATATATATAAATTTATTCCCATATTAAAACTTTCATAACATTCTGGAAAGTTTGAAAATAATTTATTCATTCATAACAATTTGAGTAAATTATTTTTAATTAACGAATTATTAAATTCCGATCGACATGTATATCTTAAATTATTTATTTTCCCCCGAACCCCATCCTGTCTGGAACCGTTGTTCGCAGCGAAAAAAGAATAAAAAACACCCCTCGCCCGATACCGAAGAATTCTTCCCTAAGGGAAATTCCTCGGCCTCCTCCCAAGAGTTCTTCATTACAATTCGTGGAGAGTGACCGCAGATAGACAGACAGCGAGTGCGTGGAATTTTAAACGGTTGCGACACAATAAAATCGCCCTAAATCTTGGCTTCTCTTGCTCGAAGAGTAATTTTTTATTTGCCGGGGCGCGTTTTAAATTTGCCATAAATCTCGCTTTTGTGCAAGAAGGATCCGTATATATTTCGGAGTATCGGAAACGCCGGAGGAGTTTTTAAAATGAGAAAACGGCGTTGCGTCCTAATGACGGGAATAATTTTTGGGATCCTGTAGACCGAGGGTTTCCTCTTCTCTCGATACCAGGAAGGACGTAACAGAAAAGAGATTTTCAATTGGAAAAAGTTATAATGACAGAAAAAAGGGTGTTACGTTGCCATTGGATGGACTGTTAATTTTAAACGGAGGATTATTACTTCCGAACATTCTAATGTACCTATTAGTCGAAAGTAGAACGACCTAGAAGATCGATGCGGACGTTGCTTAAAAAAGAGTACATGATGTACTAACTAGGATTAGAAGCGACTCTTTATTTAGTGCTGAGCTTTAAGATTTACGAAGCGAAGCACAAAATGTAGCAATCAATCTATTGGAAGGCAATAGTTTTAGCAGGATCCGCTTGTGAGTAAAAACATTACAAAATAGAAGAAACAAAAATAAACTTATTAGCCAATTTACGATTAAATGATTTTGCAAACATTTTAATTCCCATTCCATTTTTCGTTAAGTGGTATTGTATGCACAACTTTGAGAGTCATTTCTCTATGTTCAAAACTGATAGCTCTATACACATTTTGGGTGTCGGGATATACTTTCTTATTTATTTTCCAATATTATAAACAAATGCAGATTCTTCTACGCCCTTCTATTTTTCCCTGTAGGGTCAGTTTTGGGATTGAATAACGGTCACCTCTTAGTATGTGCCCCAATTAGGGAATTTTCTCGGTTTTACTTCAGCCATTAGCTGTCTTTCGGCTCCTGCCTTTCTCAACACCTCTTTATTGATTACGTATTTAGTCCAAGATATTCCTAATGGATGACGCAAAGTCATTTCAAATGCTTCGATGCGGTTTAATGTTTTTACTTTAATTGACCAGATTACGGCATCGTATAGCAGTACAGGCCAGATGTAGCACTTAAGAAATTTTAATCATACCTCCCAAGGCAAATGTTTATGTAACAGCAGAGTCTTAAGTCTAGCAAAAGTTGTTTTGACCATTCTAAACTTCGTTTTGACTCCTTCATCACATTCCATTCTATTTAACATTAAGTATAGACTAAAGATATTTAAATTTGGTAACACTCTCAATGCTTTCCCTTCCAATCAAGATATTGGGTTCTGTAGTTTGCCCACCAATATTCAGTATCTTCGTCTTTGGTATGTTAATTAGCAAGCTATAGCGTTGTCCGTACCCATCTATTTTGTTCAGCAATAACTGTAGATTCTCCAGTGTATTAACTATAATCACTGTATCGTCGGTAGGTATATCTGATGTTGAGTGTGGGTTTTCTATTTATTATTATCCATTTTTCTTAGTTTTACAAGGCTAACTGATATATTTTTTCAACTTAAATGTTAAAAAGCAGAGGCCATAAAATGCATCCCTGCCGAACTTTCTTTAAGACGTCGAATGGTTTTGTTTTTAGGATTTTATTTATTCTAACTTCTGCTTATTGATTCCAATACAGATTTTTTATGAATCTTAATGTAGATTATTTCTTCTTATACCGAACCAGCTGTTGTGCTCCTATTCATGTCTTACTCCTTTTAATAGTCTTCACTATACTCTCTCATAATTTCCGTGCTGTAAAACTGCTCCTCTTCTTTTAAGTTCTCGCTTCCCATATTTCCTTCACGGGAATATCATCGTTCATCCTTTGTAGGTGACCACACCAACTCAATTGCCGTTGCTCCCCGAAAACTTTATGTTACTAATGTTACTACATTTTTAAGTGTTTTAGTTGTGTCATTTCTTACATTAACTACTGATATTTTTCCTTTCATTATTTAAAATTAATTCATTTTACTAGCTTGAATCTTCTCTGTATCCTTGTTTATTAAAACCATTCATAATCATATCTGGGTGCACATATTATCTTAATGACTAAGTTTGCTATTCCTATACACTGTTTCAATTTTCCTCAATTATCGTATGTAAATGGTCATTTTTTGTATTTGCGTACCCACCTACAGAGGTTAGTATAAGGGAAAAAAGAAAACGTGTAATACGAAAATGGCATACTATTTCCAGAATTATCTTTTAGACTTGTCCAAAAAACATACATGTCTCAATGTAAAGGTGAAAACAATTGCAAGTTTTTGTTAATAGAACGCCCAGTACATTTTAAGTCAGGAGGAAAGATCCTCTTTCCTGGATTTCGAATATATAACATGGCAACATTTAATCCTGCTATTTATGATGTAATTGGGTGTGATATCTTGACATGTTGAATAAATTACGATCAACATGGCCAAGCATTTCGCATACTTCAATGTGACATGTATTTCTTTACTTTAAATTTAAACGTTTAATAAGGAAAATGGGTTCGGAAGAAGAAGACATTAAGTATAGTTCGTTTTTGTAATTCCAATAACAGAGTAGCCAGTTCAAAAGCAATATCGTCAAATTAATCCTGGACGACGAACACCATCAACTCATACCAGTGTTGGGAAACTTTTCGATTTTAGAAAAAGTTACCCTTTAAAGGGTAAAGTTAAGTTACAAGTTAATTGATAACCAAACCAACTTAAGTTAAGCTAAAAAGTTACCTTTTAATAATCGCGAAGAAAAGTTAAGTTAAATTACCTTTTATAAAGTTAAAGAGTTAAAAAGTTATTTAAATAGCAGTTTACAATTACTAAAAAATTAACCTTTTAACCCCATTAAACCTCATTTTAATGTATTTATTAGTGTTTATAGTATTTATTTTACTGTGAATAAAAACAGACAAGAGATAATATAAAGGAGAGGTGAATTTAAATTTCATTTTGTCTTAATTAAACATTCCAAGGAAGGAATCATCAATTATTTATTATGTACATACATCACATGTTATAATAAATAACACTTGATGTATTTACGAATACTGATTCAATTTTAACAATAGGGCTATTTCAAAATTTTGTCAGTGATTTTTACCCTTAAGTCGTCAAAGACTAAACCATCTGCACTGAACAATCTTTCCACGTGTGCAGATGGCGGGATTGAAGGGATGAATCTAATAAATGCTTTTTTAATCGGAAGGGGAAATTCATTTAAAACTCGTTTTATTAACTTCATTTGAACTGGTCGAAATGTAATTGTCTACTACCTTAGTTGCAATGTTTTGCAAATCATTGCTTTGACTAGCCTTTTTAAAAACAGAAAAGTCAGTTTTTTTCTTTTTTGTGCTTGAATCACAATTTGGTTCTCTGGTTCAACAGTATCATTTTGACAATATTCTTTGGCGTACATTTTCAGCTGCGTACTCAGTCTAGAATTTTAAAAAAATTTAACTCTTTAAAAAAGTTAAAAAAGTTTAAAAGTTACCAAATAAAAGTAACTAGATAAGTTATTAGTTAACAAATTCTAAAATCAACATAAGTTAAGTTAAAAGTTAGTAACTTTTTAACTTTTTAACTTAACTTTTAACTTTTTAACTAGTTAGTCCCAACCTTGACTGATACTATCAAATGAAACATCCGGGAAACCAAAATTTCGGTGGAAGGAAAGTTCCATGGAGTTCCATCAAAGTTCCAGTTTCCTGGATGGAGTTAGAAATGATGAGGAAGGCATTATGAATATAGTAATATATATTCAGGGAAAAGAGATCTTTCCTCCTGGTGAAAATGGCACCAAAAAAGAAAATGATATGTCGATGTCGAAGACAAACGTGCAAATGAATAACTTAGAAGGAAGTACATTTTGGTGTGAGAAGTAAATATAAAGAAAAATAAAGTAATGTTTAGCCCTTTCTGAACCTTTCTGTTTGTGAACCTTTCTGTTAGACAATAAGAATTCTTTCAATGGTAAAATTTAACTTTTCATCCTCAACCTAATAAATTCGGTAATCGGTTAAAAGATATTTTTGTGAGGGTAAAATTTGCATTAGGTTCATGCCTAATATTTTGTCATTATTTCATCCTTTTTAAGTGTACCTATAATAAGTCTTTTGTCCTGTTAGCCTCATCGACGCGTGGCTGTTATACGGGCGCGACTTTTTATAACGAATTTAACACAAATATATGTACGTGCATGCAGGCGAATCAGCGCCAAACCATAAATAATTTATATGAAAACAAATAACGTGTATTTGTTGGTCTGTGATAAACCCATTTTCGAGATGTTCGACCAGAAATATTACCACTATTTATAATCGGTCTGGCGCTAGTTAATTTTCGAACCAGATTATGTATTTCGACAGCGGATTTATGTACAACAATTATTTTCCGTGCCGATGGGCCGATGGTGTACGGGGTAACGTTGCGGCCACCATAGTCTGTGTTCATTTAATGCTGATTCAGTAATATACTTTATTCAAAACCATAATTATGATTACTGATCAAAATTACATTTTTGTATTAACGTTTGTTCACAGTACCAGCAAATGTTCATCATTGCAGGGATTACATATAGTGTCTACATACTCTGCAATTATGGAGAGAGTGACGATAATAAGATTTGTACATATTGGTATTAACTAGCATTTGCAATTAATTTACACAGCTCAACAGTGTGTATAGATAATACATAAATGAGAAAATATAATGAGGCGTATTATATGCGTATAAATTAGGCCGTATTAAATGGTATTTATGTATGTAGCTCTCCACTTAAATATTTATTAAAAAACATAAAAAAAGTACATAGCATATATTTAAAATAATAAAAGTATTAATATATAAATATAAATACTTCCGTAAACGTCTTCTCTCACTGTAGTAAAAAGAGTAAAAAATGTACTTGAGTTTAAATATACTACACAATTATGGCGCTCAAATGATTAGGAATACAATTGGATATACGAGTATGTACATCAAATTTAATAATAAAGTAATTTGATTCTTTCCAAAGTGATGCTGTTGGTCTTATTAGCGTCATGGTAGAGAATGATATCAAAGTTTTATCAACATACCCATTACGTATTCCATCATATGTAGCGTTCCATATTCTATATAATTTAAAGTCACACATTTTCTCTAATCCTACATATCCTGGGCACAGTATATATAATACTAACAGTATGCTCACTTGGCTTATTCGAACACCACATCACCTCTCCTCGTCGCATCCCCCTCGACCACGGAACTTGCCGTCTGAGACGGGCCCACCTCTCGTCCTCGCACCTCCTCGGTCTCCGAACTTGCCGGGATAACGATATTTTTATTACTTTACAACCTCTTGCAAAAAACGCCGGCTTTTTCATAGACATCAAAGAAGTGAGCATACTGTTAGAATTATATATACTGTGTCCTGGGGGCCTTATGGCAACAAAAGTTGGTATTCTCCATCTAAACTTAATTGAACACGCCATAAAAGTTGTGAGCACACAATCTTCGTGTACCAGATGTATATTTGTGCCGGGCAAACATGTCACATTACCACTCTCATATGGTCTCCTACAATTTCTCTTCATAGGGATGAGTAAACTAATGAACAATGTGTGAACAACACTAGTGAACTAATGAATTCTTTAGAGGTAGGAGTTATATGTTTAAAAGTTTTTTATATGTCTATACATATGTGTGTATGTACAATACATATGGTAATAATTTCTATTGAATTCCGATGGAGTTTTGGATGGAGAAACATGCATCACTGTTGTGATTCCTAAGGGAATTATGAAAAAATTACTGCATATGCACAAATTTAAATAATACCTGATAAGTATCATTGCTTACTGTTTGATTTACAATTCTAAATCTGTATGAAAGTGGGGTAAGCAAGTGAGTCTATGATTTATTGATTTATTTGTTTTACTTTACTGTAAACCTGCTTTTTCTTCGGGTGACATTTTCTATCGTCGGAGGTTGGCGACCAAGGAGCAAGAGAGAATTGTGGTGTTGTATTTCCATACCACTTTCTAAGATTTTATAATCATGAGTCCTTCCTTTGCAGGGACATCTCTTTCCTTCAATTTTTCCTTGTATGGTTATTTGCAGTACCAAATATTTTTCGTAGCGCATGAGATGCTCAAGGTATTCCAACTTTCTAGTTTGAATACTATAAATTAGTTGCAAGTCGTTGTTCATCCTGGTGATCGCAGCTACGCTTTTCACTTTGTAAACCCAAGAAGTACACAGCATCGGCTTATACTCCACATTTCGAATGCATTTATTCGTCTTGTAATTGTTTCGTTTAACGTCTTCGCTTCCATGCCGTACAGTACGATTGGGAAAGTGTAGTGTTTCAATATTGTTTTCCTGAGATCAATTTGAAATCCCTGTTGCACATGAGGCGTTTTACTGCATAAATGTGTGGCTTGCTTGTTCAATTCTGCTTTTAAATTCAGTTTCTTTTGTCCAATCTTCATTCAGTATCGTCCCTATTTAAATATATTTGTCGATCTGCTGAATTTCTTAGTTACCCAATCTGATTTCTGTTACTTGCTCTTATATTTTTCTTCTAGCTCGCATCCATCCATTCCTGAATATAAGCCTCTTCCACTGTCTTCCATATCGTTCTATCTTGAGCAGTTTGTAACCAGTTTTTCCCTGCTACACTTTGGATGTCATTTTGCCATCTCATTTGGGGTCTTTCCCTTTTTGTCTTGTTGGTTCTTGGTTGCCATTGATTCATTTTTTTGGTCCACTTTGACGGGTACTGCCTGACGACATGTCCGGCCCATCGCCGTTTTAGTTCTGCCACTCTTTTTACAACGTCTGTTATTTTTGTTCTTTTCCGTATCTCTTCTCTCCTAATCTGACCTGTTAGGCTGATGCATAGCATGGCACGCACACTACCCAAGCCTTCCAAGGGCCGCTCAGATCAATCTCGTTCTTCAAGACATTTCGGAGGTTCGGTTTTATTTTGATATTTTGATGGAATAACCAAGGTATAAGTATTCATCGACATGCTCAAGGGCTTGGCAATCCATGGCTATGTCGGTTTTTCCATAGAAGCACTTGCAAGTTTCTGACTGCCATGGTTTCCTCCACATCGTCTTGCTAACTTCTTCTTGGTCGTCTCCTCTTCCTTCTCCCCGGTGGAATCCACTCAAACATATTTCGAGGCCCTCTATTATCATTTATCTTTTTTGTATGGTCGAACCATACCAGCTGTCTCCTTTCAATATCGTCAGCGACTGTCTGTTCCTTGTTCACCATTTATCGTATTTGTGAGTTTCGAACATTTTCTAAGTTTGACTTCCCACAACTCCTTCGTAGGAAGTCCATCTCGGTTGTCAACAATTTCGCTTTGTTACTCTTACTGATATCCCACACTTCAGCCCCATATAGCATCACATTTTCCATGAGGATCTTATACAATCGCTTCTTAGTATCATTTTTCATGTCTTTTTCCCATATGACTAAGTTTAACGCTCCTGTCACTTTTCTACCTTTACTGATTCTTTCATTAATCTTATTCTCACTATTTTACTGTTTCTTCAATATAATCGCTAGGTATTTACACTTCTCCACCCCTCTTATTTCTTCAGCATCAGGGGGAAGATTGTTGCATTGGCTGTTTCCGACAATCAAGTATTCCCACTTATCCATGTTCGTTTTTAAGTCTGTTGTTTCGTACACTTCTTTGAGCTTCCTGATCATGTACTCTAAATCTTCTTGATCTTCGATCACCACAACTTGGTAGTCTCCAAAATACAAGAAATATAGTGCACCATCTCCGACCCTAAGTCCCATATTCTTACATTTATTCGTCCACCCTTATTTATTATTATAAGTATGTACACTATCAAACAGACATTGTAGATCTTCTATGTTTTCGACCAATAATAGACTACCGTCGGCATATCTAATGTTATTGGTTAATATGCCGTTAATCTCAACACCTTCATTTCTGTATTGCAGTGCCTCCAGTAAATTTTTTTCTAAATATACTCATATATTGAACGCAATGGGAGAATGGATTCATCTTTGTCTCAATCCGCGCTGTATTTCTATATTTTCTCTTAGATGAGACTCTGTGGTCAGTCAGTAAGACAATCGACACAATTTTTCGGCTAGACGGTTTTGATATAGTCACAAATGTGAATTGGAGCCATTCTTTGGGAATATGACCAGATTGATAAATGGCGTTAAACAAATCTACAATGATTTGCATATTGTTGAATCAATCACTTTTATTAGTTCCGACGGAATTTCATCTGGTCCAACTTATTGTTTGCTAGTTTGACTGCGTACATCACTTAGCCCTTTGTTACAGAAGGTGATGTTTCATTAGAAGTTATCTCTACGGACTCGAAAGAGTCTTTCTACGTGATTTTTCCAGTTCCACTGGCGTTCTTCGTATTTATCAAGTTTTCACCGCATCACCAATTAAGTTCCCATAGTCATCTATAGTTACCACTCATTTCTTTTGCATTTTTGTGTATTTTTCGTATGTGCTACTGTTGCGTCTCACCAAAATTTACCTTCTGACGTAATAAAATCTCCTGCTGTTCCTGACCGTCAAACCATGGATATGAGTCTCTCCCAGCGTTCGGATCAGGAACTTGTCAACATCGTTCGGCGCTTCTGGGAAATTGATAAGGTACCTGACGTGCTTCCGTTGACCCCTGCCGAGAGGGAGTGTGAGATGCTGTATCGCGCTGATGTCACCCGTGATTCCAATGGAAGATACACTGTTGGTTTGCCCTTGTCATCTTCTCGGCTGGGCACCTCCGTCAACGTGGCGACTAGACAGTTTATCCGGTTAGAGCATCGCCTGGACCATAACCCTACTCTTCGTGTCGCATATCATGAGTTTATGCGGGATTACCTCGAGAGCGGCCATATGGACTTGGTTCCTGAATCTTCTGATTGTCCGCGATACGAGCCATATTATATCCCTCATCATCCCGTACATCGTCCAGATGATCCTCCCACTAAAATTCGCGTGGTCTTCAACGCCTCCTGTGCGACTGCTAATGGCAAATCCCTCAATGATCTGCTGCTTACCGGCCCGAAGTTGCAAGCGGACATTTCCACCCTCCTGCTTCGCTTCCGTCTATATTGCTTTGTCTTCACTGCCGATATTAGACAGATGTATCGACAGATCCTGATACTCCCTGAGCAAAGGGATTATCAACGTATAGTCTAGCGTTTCACCAAACAGGAACCTCTCCAATATTATCGTCTGAATACCGTCACCTAAGGAGTTTCTTCTGTTCCCTACTTGGCCCTTAGGACCCTTCGGCCTATGGAATTCTTCGGTTTTTGTTCATTCGTTCGTGATCCATCTTTCTTTGGATTCTTTAACTTTTTTCCTAATGAGTTTGTTTTTCTCTTTATATGCAGTAGGCATGTTCTTCAGTTGCCGTCTTTCTTCCATCAACATAAGTGTTTCCGAAGTCATCCATTACATCTTTGCTTGGTTGGTATTAGCCCTTGTATTTATAGTTTTTTTGTTTCAAAGCGTCTATGACTACCGACAAGTTAACACCAATATCAATCGACTCCATGTTTTTTCATTTGATCTTCAGTTCGCTACTAACCTTTCCAGTGACTCTTTCTTTAATCTCAGCTTCACTTAACACATTTACGTCTATTTGTTGTTTTCTCGTGGACTTTATTAATCGTTTAAATCTTAGTTTCAGGATGGCTGCTAATGGGTTATGATTGGAGTATACGTCAGCACCCGTGTATGCTTTGATGTTTTTGACGCACTTCCTATATCACTCATCTATCAATAGGAAGTCTATCTGGTTCCTAATGATTGCTTCTGGGGAGTTACCTCGGACCGACCATGTGTATAATCTTCTCTTGTAATGTTGAAAGAAGGTATTTGAAATGATAAATTTACTCTCAGCACAAAGTTCAAAGTTGTACTAATCTATCGCATCTTTCATTTCCCTGCCCAAAACCAAATGCTCCTAAATATGCTTCGGTCTTTCCTTCTCCTATTTTTGAGCTAAAGTACGTCATTAGGGTAGTCATGTTTGACATCTTCAAGGATTATGGAAGCCAATGAATGTTTTCGTAACGTCCATTATTTAGTCTTCTTTATCTACTGTGGGGACATAAACCTGAACGATATTAATGTTCATAGGCAGGACAGAGAGTTGCAACATTATTACTCGGTGAGATATTGAAACAAAATTTTGTACATATCGACTTATATTTTTCTTTAATATAATGCCTACTCCATTTCTATGATGTGGTTAGTTCTTACCAGAGTAATACACCACCTCATTATGTTTTATGAGTTTCCCCACTTCTGTCGACCTCACCTGGTTTATTTCAAGTATTTCCAGTTGCAGTCCATCAATCTCTTTTATTGCATTTTACTGTAAATACAACTATTCATTCCTTCAAACATTATATTGAAAAGAATGGATTCTTCCTATGAGTGTTTCTGATTCTTCGTTCCTAGAGTTTTCCTTTTATGTCAAATATTCGGGGTCCTCCTCATCTTTGACGAAAGAGATAATTTTATTCAATACAACGTCCCCATTGTCATAATCGTTCCCTTCTCCCCATCTTTTTCAAGCAACAGACCTTTCTGTTCTCGAATCGTCTCGCAAATAGGGCCGGGAACACTTCGAGAGCGGTACGTTTCGTGCCCCTAAAAAGGCGGCTATCATGCTGACGTGCCCGGAATAAGGGATGCCCTTATCCCTACACCTTTCATTTTCATAAACATGCCCCACGGATTGCCTCTATCGACGGAATCGGCGTCTTTACGCCCGGATTAGAACGGGACACCTTTAGGGTGAGGCGGGGAGAAGACGACGAGGCGCACACTTTTTAATGGGAGTCGGTCTTGTTAAGATAAGGGCGGCGTTAAGGGTGCGGGCCTTGATAACGGAGAAATTTGTGGTGTATTACCG
Organism: Cryptocephalus moraei; assembly: GCA_946251905.1. Classification (NCBI taxonomy): domain Eukaryota; kingdom Metazoa; phylum Arthropoda; class Insecta; order Coleoptera; family Chrysomelidae; genus Cryptocephalus; species Cryptocephalus moraei. Next base: position 10,929,826 of record OX276456.1, on the reverse strand, counting down.
AAGGGGAATTAAGTTTCTTTTTACAGTCTTTATCGCGTTTTTAACGCTTTAGAAGTTGGTGGCATATTGCAACCTCTTTGCACGGGAAGGGACTCGGCCTGCAAAGTCGCAGAGTAATGAGGTATAATTGCAAAAATAATACAAACGTAAAATCCCGCAAGTTCGGAATATTTCAGAAAATGACGACCAAGCGTTTTAGCACGAAGGATGAGACGTAGTAATGGGAAAAGATATTAAGATTAACCTCCAGAAGAATCCAAATATTAATTTCAGAAAATTTAAAGTTTTGATAAACACCTCTGTGTGATATTTATATCTGCCATAACCTAAAAGTCAAGTAAATCTGATATCAATGCACGTCACCAGTGAAGAGGCAGACACTCTTGCCAAAATTTTTCCACAGTAATGAGATCACATATAAATTTGCGATTTCATTACAAAACCCTACTTTTCACAGGAAATAAATGCACACCAATTGCGCAATCAATTCAAATGCAATTCACACATACGTTCTCTAAAGAAAAGTTGGTAAATTCAACAGGTCTTCTGATAGCACTTAACTAAAACTATATAGTTAAAATCGACGAACGACAAGGTGAACAAGGCGAGCTGGTCATTGAGTTTGACCGAAACTAGGAAAGAGGCAACCTCGTGCAATTTTGCTTACATAAAGTAATCGCGCGAATTTGAACCTCCATATGATAGTTGTATACCTATTACAAACTACAGTTGGTCACCTCGTTAGGTGCATCTAAATTTGTTTCAGTTTTCCTTTATATTGTCGCGCCAGGGGGATGAAGTCTCCCTGAGACTGCGCTTGGGGGTAACTCAGGGTGGAGAACAGAAAAAAGTTAGAGACATATGCATTTATTTTCGCACAAGCAATAAATAAAATTAATTGCAAAGTGCGGAAGTATACTTAAAAGAAATGAATTGGAGAGAAAATAATTGTAAAAGAAAAAGAATAAAACAATTGAATTGACATCGTTACGGAAAAATGGGTCTCTTACATTACTGCCCGATACTAATTCTATAGTTTTACTGTGCTTTAATTAGGTATTTGTAAAACGATTATTAATTATTGCAAAATTGTAATTGTCTGTATCGATAACTTATATTAATTACGATGACGCCGGTCGCCTTAAATTAGGTCGTGACAATATAAAAGTATTTTGGTTGTTTGCACACCAGGACCCGTCTTCATTTTTCCCCTCTCCTGAGGTTTTAAGGGAGATGAAACCGATCATGTAACACAATATACAGTGAACGAGAGATGGGTTAAACAAAAATTTTTTAGTTCATTGAGCTATTTTTCTTTTCACTTTTCCTAACCTATCCGTTACTAGAAAACGGGAAGGCAAATAAATAATGTAACGCGAAATGTAAACAGCAGCGCGCAACGTGTTTACTCTTATCGGACCTCGGCGGTCACTTGAAAGTGCTCCGTTCAGTGGGCAATAAAAAACCGTCCCCAACGTTCCGGCAACATCTTATTTAGGAAAGAATGATTTATTACCTTCTGGGCGTTTCTAGATAAACATTATTAGGGAAAAGAAGGATCGGGTTCTTTCAGGAATCATCGCGAATACAATTGAGATATGTATATAAGCGGGCTTGCGGTCTTAGAGGGAGATTAGACGTGAAGCGGCGAGTGAATATACAGTGTGAAAAACGGACAAGCGAATTGTACAAATGAATTAAAAAGTTAAGTGTGTTCTATAAATTAATTAGTTCAGTAATAGTCTAAGTAGTGTGTAGTGTATAATTAGGACAGTGTAAATAAATTATAAATAAACGTTACAATAAATTATTGATTTCGGAAGCTTGGAGTTGATGTTTGCTTTATTACAAGTGGGAAAGCTTAATAATTTTTTTAATTATCTTAATTTTATTTATTTTAGTTACAATTTTAGTTAATTTCGATATACTTAATTATAGGAAAAATAAAACTTTCTCTTGTTACCTAAATTAGATCTCCTAAACATTAAGTACCAATAGGGATAAAAGGGTTTAGGGGAACCATAACTACTGTAACTGGTTCCCTTTTTCTTTCTTTCGCTTGGATTCCTTTCCTGAATGTGGATTCTTTTCGCTGTCTCTTATATTGTCTTTGGATTTCTTTCATGGTTTCCATATTTCCCTTACTCTACTTGCTACCTAGTTGCTGGTACCTAAGGTCCACTAGCATACTTGTGAATAGTTCATTCTGACAAGTGCGTCCAAGCAACTGAATAGTCACCAAGTACTCAACCGCTACCAAACTCTCAATATATATCTAACATGTTTCCTATCATTCGCACTGACATTACTGAAAACACTTTGCCGGGAATGTGACCAGGAGGTTAAGGTTACCTGAGATTGAAATTTAAATCACAGCTGATCATAAAATGGTGGCTTAGAAGGCCTTTGCATTTTGGTTATACTGAGCATGTATGTTTCGCTTTTATAAATTGACGTATAGAACATACGACCGAACTAGATAGGATGTTTTCATTACAAAACGCCTCTTCCCCTCATAAAGTTATTAGTTGAAATAAAACACAAACATTTCAGTACATCCAAACCGCCCCTCGTCCACGTTGAAATGGTTAAAACAATCTGATGTAGAGTTGAGCTAAAAATCACTACCTGTGAATTATTCACTGTTAACGGAAAATCACATTCACGACCTGTGAACAATTTTAAAATAAAGCGTGAATGCCGTGGCCCGTGAATGCGTGAATGTGAATGTGAATATGAAGGAACGAGTCACGGATCACGGAGAGGAGAGGGAGAACAGTCATGGGCGCCCGCAGGGGGGTGCCAGGGGGGGCCATGGCCCCCCCTGGGAAAATCAATATTTCAATTTTAAATCTAATCTAATAATTAACAAAACCTCTTTTAATGCGAGAGAAAGGTAAATATAATCTCAAAATACACATTCCCTACATGTATAGGTAGCAATTAGTCCAAGTAGACAGACTAATTATCATTAAATATTCCCGTTTGTCCACCCGAACTAAATTTGCGGCGTTGGCCAAGACAGAGAAATTTTATATGTAAAATTTCGCGTGCAGATAATTTTTTTCTAGGTGCAGGTACTGCTCAAACGAGAAATTATGACAATTCTTTGCCAGAAACTAACTATCGTAAAGTATTTTTATTCCTTATTTGGATTCGCTGATTTAATCTTTAGAAAACAGATTTTCTGAAGAAAATAAAGATGCGTAGATGTTATTCTCCATAAAAATATTTCCGGACTTTCCTGTAATTTGGAAGATGCATATATTAGAAGAATCGAAGAACTCTATAATATAGATAATTTTAAAGAGGAATTTAAGAGCTGGAAGGGGTATCTGGCAGAATTAAACTTAAACAGTAACATATCTTTAGAAAATGTAATTAAGCATACAAACTTTTACCGGTCTATAAGAAAGCTGCAATTTTTATTTAAAGATGGTTCTTTTGGTAAATATAGTTTCGTCCGTAATCTCTTTTTGAATAAATTTTGTAATACACTTTCGTCCGGCGTCTTAATTTTCAACTATACACTTTCGTCCGATGGTAATACAGGTAGTCTTAACCCTAATTTGGAAAACCCATTCCACGCAATTACAATACAAATTTCACATTCTACAGGAAATTTTGATGATGCCTATTAGGATCAGTGTCTCAGTGAGTACATGTTTGATCCTTGCCCCCCTGCGTTCGATTTTTTTTTTAAATTTCCTTATTATTTCACCATTTGCAACAATTTTTAATATATCTCGTAATCTCATCAGTGGTTCTCGATAATCAGACGAAAATGTGTCGACTCATTCCCGATATTAAGCAGCGGACGAAACTGTACATTTTCAGGTAAGAGTTTCTTCAAATTTAATAGTTAAGTTATGCGGGCGGACGAAAGTGTATGCGCCCGGTTCTACAACCGTCTAGTAAAATTTATCTACGACATATTGTCGGTAACCAGGCCGGATAGGATCGGATATCCTGTAGGAGGGCGGGACTAGGATACACACACCCTGAGTCGGTAGAGCACGGAGTGGATCAACTGGGGTGAGACCCTTAAGGGGGTACAACCGTGCTCGAGGACCGTGGTTCGGAGCCCACGTTAAACTGTAGGTCCCGTCCAAATTGGCCCTGGCAGCGTAAAAGAGACGTTAACTTAATAAGACAAGACAAGACTACGACATATTGTTTTGCCATTAACTATATATTAGTAGGTATACTTGCCCACCTATGCTTAGGTATCACTCGTTCCATGCCGAATTTGGGATTTTTTTAGATGTGGCCCAAAATGAAGGAAAATGGTCCTTTTGGGTCCCCGAAACTCTCCCTAAATTTTTAAGGCCCCAAGTGGAATAGAAGTCAAGTTATGGACAATTGAAAATTGAAATTTTCACGTTGCGCTCCAAAACCAAAAATTTCCAGCCATCCACAACTTGTAAAAATACCCATTTTTATGAAAAAAGTTTTAAGCAAAAGTTGTTTGCAATGCTTTAAGGGGGATAGCCACTGTGACGGCTGAAAAAATTAGTGATTTTCAATAATTTTTTTGACCTGGTAAATAAAGGAATTTATTGATCGTTTTTATTTTATTTTATTAAGTACATATCCAGCAATGTTTCCACAAATTTGTATTAAAAAAGTATTTATTAGTTTTAACAATATAAACGATGCCGTAAAGCCTGAAAAAAAATTCCTCCGCCATGGTCGCATCGATTTTTTAAAAGCCGGTAATCAGAATAAAAAAAGATTGAAACTAGCACAATCTGTATGAATATAGTTATCGTTGTACGTAGCCGTTTTTTTATATTTTGATTTTTCACAAAGTGGCGACCGATTGAAAATATTTTTATTTTTTCGACCGTTTTTTTTTGTTTTCAAACAGTTTAAAAAATAGTTAAAAACAAAATTTTCCAAATCGGCTACGCTTAACCATAGCCACTATCAAGACGAACAAAACAAAACAAAAAAAATTAAAAATCGGTTAAGAATTGTCCGAGTTATCGATGCGACCAATTTGAAAAAAGTCGTTTTGAGAAAAACGCGTTTATAGTTTTTAGTCCATTTCTCTCGCAATAAAATCATGAATCTTTTAAAATTTTCATACCTATATTAAACTATCGAGTCCTTTACTTGATATATGATTACTCAGCACTATAAAAACACTAAAAAAGTTCATAATTTTATGACTTATAGTTGGATGGACATCATATTCAATTTTGCGAAATTTTGCGTTTAGAAGCATTGGTAGGCCGTTTGGGACTTATGTTTGAACCTGTTTCTATTTCATGTCTATTACGCGGCTGATAACATTTTCTTCTATTTCTTAAACATCTAATTTTGCTGCTTTTATTAATTTTGTTACCTTTACGATCCATTTCGTAATAAAACACAAAATATTTTTAAAAATTGGTAAAAGCAAGAGCCAGAGAAACGAGGTGCGTTCACTACGAAACTTCGAGAATAACTAAAAATCGGCCGAACTTCTAGGCACCTAAATCCATAAACTGGACATTCTAAAACCGCTAAAAACCAGATTTATATTACAAAACAAAGTCTAGCGAAAAATATTGTGCCCTGCCTGCTCTCACTAAAATCGTTATAACTAAGTCAATTTTTGAAATTTCGACCTGCAATTTTGTACACCTATTTTTGAATATATAAGCTTTGATTTAAGACAACAAAAAAAAATATTTTTTTTTGAACCATCACAGTGGCTATCCCCCTTAAACTTTTGGAAACTGCTAAAATAAAGTTCATCCAGCACGGTTCACTGTTGATAGGTCTGGGCGCCATTACTCGTCAGGCCGTCAAAAAAAACGTATTCAGCGTTCCTGACCAAAAAAATCAGGAGCGTAGCTGGATCCGATACAAAACTTTTGAGCCCAAACAGAATTTCGCCAGACCTAAGGGCTGGCCCCAAATTTCAAGATTTGTGTTGAAAATTTAAATTTTCAGGACAATTGTTGTGGAAGGTTGCTTCAGCGTTGTTTTCAACCGTTGTGGACCTTCAAAAACATCAACAAAAGCAACAATTTACTTCAATTTTTTCAAAATTTCAATTTTCGATTGTCGATAATTTGAGTTCTATTCCACTTGGGGCCCTAAAAATTTAGGAGTTTCGGGGGCCCAAAAGAAACATTTTTTTTTCATTTTGGGCTACATCTAAAAAAATCCCAAATTCTGCATGGAACAAGCGATATATAACTTAAAAAATTGAATAGGAAAATATTAACAAAGTAATGTTTGTTAAATTATTGCTACTGTACATATACATATATGTATATATTTGCTGGCTGTATAGGTAAGTAAAAGTAATGTGTGTTAAAGTTATATTTGGTTTAATTATGAATTATAATTATAATAATTAATTATAATTATGTTTTTTCCAAATCTTTAAAAAAGGATGTTCGGCATTGTTCGTATAATTTTTTGTATGACCGCTGAGGAGATCAAGTAAGATCGAAACATGTACTTTTCCTTTTGTAGGAATTATTGTGCCATTTTTGCTATATTAGATGCCTACCGATTTCTGCATTTTTTTATGAATAAAAATTTGGCCCCCCTCGGGACAAAATCCTGCGGGCGCCCATGAGAACAGTCGAAGATCGAACACGTTCCCGAAACAGTAAACGTAAACCGTGAATTCACATTCACAGGATAGCGACCATATGATGTGAACTGCATGCACGCTTACGCTATTGACAACAAATGACTAACAAGATCAAGGCATTAAATTTAAACCGTGAATTCACATTCACAGGTTAAAATCACAGTGAATAAAAAATCACGTTCACAGATATACCTGTGAATGGAAAATCACGGTTTCGCTCAACTCTAATCTGATGGTCGACGTGGACATTTTGATTTATTCGTATCCAGTGTGTCTCGCATACCTACGACGTGTGTAAATATGTATTCGGCGCTACTCAAACATTATAAATTAAAAGAGGGGCGGAGTGGGGTGAGTGGCTCCTCAAAGCCGAAACACCACACGTCATGTAAATATTAAAAGGCGCATTAAATCTAAATGTCGGTTAATTACGTTTGCACTATCGCTGCTGTCTATCAGGACCACCGTTATGAAATTTAAGGCACATAAAAGCATGAATAATGAGGATGATCAGACATTTTTCATTAGGTACGAAATTGGATAGAAACGTAACAACGTAGGTACTAATAAAAGGGTTTACCAAAAAATGCCCTTAAAAATAAGCACGTTTCGTTTATCCCGCTTTTTACATACCTGAGAGAAATAATTCAGTTTACTCTTTACGTGTAGTCTGCTCTAAAGCAGCAGGCGTAATTAACTCTTTAGTAATTACGGACGTTTTAACTCTACTTCCTGAAACTTTGACACAGTTATCCCATTATTTTGTCACAGAGTTGCAACTATTTAGAAAATTTTCGGGGTTTAAATGGGAACTCTAATTTCATTTATTAGTCAACTACAGGTTCGGTACAGATAAAGTATAAACTAATGGCTATTTAAAAAACCATTCGTAATTTTACTAAGCGGTAATTCTAATAATTTATTTTTATGGTAATTCGAATTGTGAACACAATGGTAAATAATATTCTCAAAATTAATACAACTACTATTTCAATAGATTAAAAGAAGGTTTCTGATTTTCTTACATTTCAATCTTCAATTAGTGTGACTGACTGTGTGCTCTTGACTAATTATCGCACAAGCGAGCCGTTAAAGTTTTTTTAATAGAATAATTTTGTGTAACGTCATAATAATTTATTTACATTCTAATATTAAAATAACTTGTCAAAACTATCATTCTAAGTGGGTTACCTATATTTATTTTTTTAAATACTCAAACTATAATTCTAAGTGAATTTTATTTGTCTTTTAAAACACTACATGTGAAGTAATCAGAGTGGACAAGTCGACGCTAAATTACTGTGTTAATATTTTTTATAGACATGTGAAACAGTTTTTATGGTTTCAATCACAAAACATTGCCGGATTGATTAGGGCTAAAAAGTAAGCTTTGCGTACTTTCTTGTACAACTTTTTTAAAAAGTTAAACAATTATGCAATGATCTAAATTTTATAAAAGTGGTAATTTTTAGTAAGTTCAAAATTATATAAAGTACATATTGTAACGTGTATTTTCTAATTTATTTACACTATCCTTATTATACACTACACACTACTTAATTTATCTTAACCAATTCCTAACTAGTTAATTTATATCACTCTTAAATGTAATTTATTTCACTGATCCGCCTTTCGCCTTATTTATTCACTCGCGGCTTCACGTCTAATCTAATCTCTCCGACCGCAAGTCCGATTATATACACCTCAATTGTATTCGCGATAGTTCCAGGTCATTCCTTTCACAAATAATGTTTACTTAGAAACGTCCAGAGAGGTCATAAATCATTCTTTCCTTAATAAGATGTTGGCGGCAGGCTCGAGACGGTTTTTATTGCTCACTTAGCGTAGCGGCGTTCTTTTGAGTTAAGTCGCCGTCCGATAAGAGTAAACACATTTATACTGTTTACATTTCGCGTTACAATATGGATCTTTCGAGTACGTAGAGCATATTCACATAAAAGCATAATTTGGACGTAATTTTTAATGTATTATTAAAAAATGTAGAGAAAAACAGTTGCTACACTTTATAAACTAATTAATCGTCATCTGAGAGAGCTACGCTACTAAAAATTTAAAAAAATGCATTTTATTTATCGCCGTGACGTTTCGTCACCACCCTAAGAGGTAACTGTCTGGACGCCTTACAAGCGTTTTAAAAACAAAGCCTTGTTAATATGAACATGAATTTTGGCTCCACTCTTCACCTCCGACGATAACCCAACCTACCTTTGACATTATGAGACTATCACCTCTTCAATGATTGTATAGTGAACTTGTGAGAAATTCGACTGTACTATCAGACTGGAAATGTATTGTGGCTCAAATTCGTGCGTCACGCTGAAGTTTGGTCATTCAAACATTATTGATTACGCCAAGTTTCAAAATTATTCAACGTATCTTTAGTTTAGAAAGTACTAGCAGTTACTCGCCGCGACTTCACCCGCAATGAATTTATGACAGATAGCACTAAAAGAACATATATTAATCATATTTCACTATTTAGAAATATTTAAGAGTGTAAACAATAATTTATAAAGATACGGTGGGAGTATAGGAAACTTAGCCAATTTTTAATGCAATAAAATTAATATAAATTAATATAATCAAACTTTATTTTTTATTTAAATTCGGTACAAATATTTTATTTTCATTTTGTTTGATACACCAGTATCCTATTTATTACATTACCAGCTTATAAACACGGGTGTGAACCTGGGTTTATAAATTACGTTCCTCATTTTATTTTTTGGCGGGAAGATAAGTAAATCTTTTGTAACTTTCCACTTTACACATAATTGGCTGTGAGAAAATTACAAGTATTGTAAATTAATACGATATCTTATTTTTTTTTCAATAATATAATTTTACAACGGTGTTGTGGTCATTTTTGTTCTATTACATGATTTTGGTGAATATAAATTTCTTAACAAAGTAAGTGGTTATAATCTTAAGAATGCAATAATATAATTTTACAACGGTCTTGTAGTCATTTTTGTTCTATTACATGATTTTGGTGAATATAAATTTCTTAACAAAGTAAGTGGTTATAATCTTAAGAATGCAAGGGCATCCCCGTTGCATGCAGTAAGTTCCAAAATTCGGTAGAAAAATTTACATATTCATATGCATCAACCATTGAATCAATTGAATTATATATTATTTCGTCGCCAGTAATCTGTTTTCAGTTTACAAGTTAAATTCGTTAACTACTTCACTCTTTACTGCCAAAATGGTTCTTTCAAATATCGTATCTGAATTTCTGTAATTTTCACCAATGTTTGAATAAACCTTATCTTCCAATTCAACTGTAATATAGACGATATAGTCTAATCAAATGGTAATTAAAAATGGCAAATAGGGGAAAGTTTTGGTGTAGTTTTGATAATTGGTTTCACCAGGTTTTATAGGCAGATGTACATGAATTTAATGTTTGCCAACACGATTTTTCACCGAAAACTCGTTTTTGTCCAAAAAATGTTTTTTTTAAGAATGCAAAAAGAGGAAATAAAATACATATTTTATATTATTATGGTTTTGCTGTCCGATCGACAGTTCAGACCCGCTGGCGAAACTCACTGCAATAAGAATCTGGCAACACTGCTCTGCAAACTGCAGAGAAGGAAACCAAGTTCAATACGTTATAGATGGCGGGTTTCTATTACATAGGGTACTAAAGACCACGAATCAAACATTTTTTTTTTCTATTTGTGAGAAGTACGTAGAATATGTCAAATCAAAATATCAATCAAACGCGGTAATGGTTTTTGATGGGTAGCCTGAAGGCCTCGACGGTGGTACAAAAAGTGCAGAGCGTATGAGCAGATCAAGGAAACTGGCTTCAGCTGATATGCTGTTTGATGATACAATGATACCAACGATGGCAAAAGAGAGATTTCTTGCTAACATGAGAAACAAAACTCGGTTCATATTAATGGTCATTGCGAGATTTACTTCGGTAGGAATTTCTTGCAAACAGCCGAAAGAAGATGCTGATACCCTAATAGTGAATACAGCATTGCAACTGGCTCCAACCAATGAGAAGGTGATTATAGTGGGTGAGGATATAGACCTCTTGGTAATTTTAATTGGCCTCTGCGAACACTCAAATGTTTTATTTTTGAAGCCTAGGAAGAACAAAGTCTCTACTGCTATATTCTCTCCCACTGATGCCATAAGTGACACATTAATCGCTAATAATATTCTGTTCTTACACGCAATGGGTGGTTGTGATACAACATCGGCATTGTACAATGAAAGAAAACTGAAGTTCCTTCATACCCTGAGAAAAACCCATATCTTGCTGACCGTATCAAAGTATTTAAAGACTCCAATGCTACTCAGGATATGGTTGCTGATGCTGGTGAACGTTTTCTGGTTTTACTATACGGATACAGTGGTAAAACTGTGCCTTCGCTTAATTATTTAAGATATGTTTCCACATGAAATCAGCTTTGAAGTTCAAAGCAAACATTGCATCACTGCCACCTTCTGCTGCTGCAGCGCGACAACACTCAGTAAGAGTGTACTATCAGGTCCAGCAATGGTTGGGTGTCGAGAAAATCCAGAAGAATAGGGATGGAAAATATCGAAAACTGGTCTTGCACTTGTGACTAGCGTGTTAGCAACTGCTCCCCCAGATTTATTGAAGCTTGTCTCATGTAAGTGCACCACAAATTGCCAAAGAAATTATGGCTGCAAAAAAGCAGGGCTTAGCTACAGTACCTTGTGATTCAACTGTGAAAACAGTTGCGATAATACAGCAGTCCTTCTTGTAAACCAGGAAGATGAGGTGGAAATGCCGAACGAATTAGAGTTTAATTTCTTAGTCACCGAACCAATGAAAGGAAACGAGGAAATTGCACAAGGTATCAGTTTAAAGTAATTATTAACAACTACCAATCATAAAATTCCATTTTTTTTTGTCTATATATAGATGAAGATGAAGTTCTGCATGAATTGGAGTTGGATTTCTTCGTCACTGAACAAATGAAAGAAGGAAAGGAAACTAGACAAGGTAGTTTAAATGTATAATAAATTAACAACAATATGTATGTTCATTTGTCTCTCTTCAACGGGCCTTCAAGGAAAAGGACGCGTTGTTGAAGAAACCCTTAACTTTGCGTCCTTATCGCAGGTGTACCGTTGACCCAAGAAAAAAACTCAAGGGAAATAAAATGTAGCGAAATTTATTCTTTTTCGATATTTATATAACCAATATTTACCTAACATAAATATGTTTTTAGTTATTCAATAAAATCTTAAAAAATGCCTTTTTTTAAGAGAGTTTCCTTCATAAAACCCATTTCCGGTCAAAATACGTGTTGGCAAACGTGATATTTATGTAAAGCAACCCAAAAAACATGTATAAACAAAATTTCAAAACTACACCAAAACCTTCACCTATTTTCTACCATTTGATTAGATATCAGGCAAATCATTCCACATTGGCCACCTGCGTAACTAAAAGTGTGAAGCCTTCGCCAATTTATAATCATTTTTGGGTAAAATACTCCGGTTCGTTTTCATTAGAAGTTTAACTCGCATGTTTGTTTTTAATTAAACTTTCTATACGCGAATTCAGATTTCTTTAAAGCTTGATCTCGTCTGCTGGATTTGATTTAGGAGTAACTGAAGGTATTTGATTAATGCAAATAATTATTTTACACTCGTGTAAAGTTGATCTCGTCCAGATGCTTTTGATATATTAAAAATTGAAACTTCTTGCTTCGCAACACTTATGGTAGTTTTAAGGCGAATAAACAGTTCCTCCTTTTAATGTCAATGTTGCTGCAATGCCAGGCCATGCCAATGCAAGTGCAAACTCTCAGTGGACGCATAGTTCTGCCAATATGAAGTTCATTATTTCAATAAAATTCTATTACTTTTATATAGCTATATATTTCATTATTTTTAATATTGTTGCAACAATCAACAGCATGTGCCTTTTCACAGAAATTGCACTTTTTCGGACATCACAAAGCAAGAGCGAAGTATACAGCCAAATGAATAGAAATTTATAGTCTTTCCGGTAAATTATATTAACAGGAATTTTTCGAACTTTTCTATAATAATGCAAAGAAAGGTACATGGAGCTACAAAAATTGAAATGAAATCTGTAGCCTATTTTGTATATATTATTAAATGAAAATTTTAGAAAATATTTATTCTAGAACATTCTCAAATATTACGATTTAAATATAAAATATAGAGACGCTAATATTGAAGAGGAAGGTGACCTTACCTTTACAAATTCACATGTGTAGAAGATCTCGTGGGAATACTATTAACTGAATAATAATATAGTTAAATACAATAAAATAACTCATACTCATAATTTTTACGTTTAACAATTTTCGCTAATATTTTAATTTTTCTTGTCTTTCTAATCAACTTTCAATAGTAAGCTCACCCATACGCTGCCGGAATTTGACGTTTCACCATAAAGTTAATCCACATGGCATTCTAACACTACATTAGAGCATACGATTACTTAAGCAAACACGCGAAAATTTCGAATTATCAGGTCATTCATGTTTGGGCACTGATATCTCGGGACCCATTCCCTACAGTTCCAAATTAACACCTTCTCATAGGTGGGGTTGTAGGTTGTAGTGCTATCAAATCGTATAGCCCTAATTGGGCTAGGGGGGTTGGTCACTGAGTTTTATCGGATAACACCACACTTACTTTAATAATATAATATTGATTTCAACAACATATTAAGTGATGATGCCACCACATAGGGACCATTTTCCTATAAAGTGATTTTGGTTAAATCAACATAAAATCACCTCCAGTATTTGTATTGTTTTTGACGAAAGGCTTCCTGGAAGCACTACATTTGGTGAACGAAGTTTTTTGTTTTTCTTTATTGCTTCTTGTTTCTGATTTTAATTTTTTTTCCAAGTGTCAAACATCGTTATCATTCAGAGCTTGGTTATACCAACTTCACGAAGCTAATAAGCAGAAACACGTGTCGGTGGTTACCGTTTCTCAACGGGATTAGACGGGTAAGTCGTGAATTTTCTCTTGTACATTTGTTCCGTCGTTAATTTCACTGCTAAATTCCATTACCGACCAAAGATTCGTGACAGTTGGCTTTAGCTGGCCTCCGCGTCAGAGACGGTTTGTTGCTTTCGAATGGAGAGTCGTTCCTATGTTAGGAGCAAATGTGCTTTGCTGTCAATTGTTGACGTTCTTTTTGAGTTGTATAATTTTTTTTCCAAGTGTCAAACATCGTTATCATTCAGAGCTTGGTTATACCACCCTGACGAAGCTAATAAGCAGAAACACGTGTCGGTGGTTACCGTTTCTTAACGGAATTAACGGGTAAGTCGTGAATTTTCTCTTATACATTTGTTCCGTCGTTAATTTCACTGCTAAATGTATATATATATATATATATATATATATATATATATATATATATATGGTACGTTCCACGCCGAATTTAGATTTTTTTTAGATTTGGCCCAAAATCAACTAAAACGGTCCTTTTGGGCCCCCGAAACTCCCCCTAAATTTTTAGGGCCCCAAGTGGAATAGAACTCAAGTTATAGACAATTGAAAATTGAAATTTTCAGGTTCGGCTCCCAAACCAAAAATTTTCAACCATCCATAACTTGTAAAAATACCCATTTTTATGAAAAAAGTTTTAAACAAAAGTTGTTTGCAATGCTTTAAACTTTCGGAAACTGCTAAAAAAGAGTTCATCCGACATGGTTCACTATTAACGAGTCTTGGCGCCATTAGTCGTCAGGCCGCCAAAAAAAAAAACGTTATCAGCTTTACTGACCAAAAAAATCAGGAGCGTAGCTGGATTCGATACAAAACTTTTCAGCCCATACAAAAGTTAGCCAGACCTAAGGGCTCCGAGACAAAAAATGGTTTTCAGGTTTAGCTTCAAAACCAAAAATTTTCAAGCATCCATAACTTGTAAAAATACCCATTTTTATGAAAAAATTTTCAAATAAAAGTTCTTTGCAATGCTGTAAACTTTCGGAAACTGCTAAAAAAAGTTCATCCGACATGGTTCACTATTGACGAGTCTTGGCGCCATTAGTCGTTAAGCTGATAATGTTTTTTTTTTGGCGGCCTGACGACTAATGGCGCCAAGACTCGTCAATAGTGAACCATGTCGGATAAACTTTTTTTTAGCAGTTTCCGAAAGTTTAAAGCATTGCAAACAACTTTTGTTTGAAACTTTTTTTCATAAAAATGGGTATTTTTACAAGTTATGGATGGTTGAAAATTTTTGGTTTTGGAGCCGATCCTGAAAAATTCAATTTTCAATTGTCCACAACTTGAGTTCTATTCCACTTGGGGCAGTTCGCCTGGATATATTTTAGTTTTGTTAGTATAGATGCAAATCGAAGTACTGTCCAATATCCAGTTTCGCAAAGATACGTTATATTTTTTTGCTTGTAAAAAGCTATAGATATTTTCTACAACAACGATGTCCAATACAATACCAATATCGATGGCGTTGGTCACACGATTTCACAAAATTGTATAACGTCCCTTCCCCTAAGTCATTTAGCTGCTTTTTGCCGAAGACCGTATCCTCTTCAGCTTCGAAAATCTGACCCATCTTTCTCGAGTGCGTTTTCCCGCTCAATTTCCCTAGGAATATAAAGTACAAGCCCATTAAATATTTCCCTCTGGAGGAATGTGACAAATAGTTGGTGCCAACTCAAGTTTCTAAATAAAAAAAAAACGTCGGGATCTCTTATACATGCCGTGGTTGTGGTGGAAAGCACTCTGGAACGAGAACCGAAAGGATAGTAATATACGAGCTGAAGGCGAGCTCCTCTCCCCAGGGGCGTAACGTCCTGGGGAAGGGAGACCGGGTCGGGGCCGGCTTGATGGATGAATGCACTCCTTGAAGTTGGCAGATGAAGTGTGGAGAGCGGATGCAGGGGGAGTGGACCCGGGAGGAATAGTTGTTGAATAAGGCTCGGATGAATCGCGCGGTTGATTTGGAATTTTATATTTCACAAGTATATAGAATTCATCTTTTGTCTTTCTCAACAAAGAGCGGTCTTAATGAATAGAAAACTCTAACGCTGAAAACCATCCTCAGGTTGTACGGTGGAAATGAGACAGTAAAGGCAAACTCTTTTATTTTAATTAAAAAAGGGGAAACGGGGAAAACAGCGGGGGTGTTTGGCAACAACTGTAATAAACGCACATTATGAAATTTCAAATTTTATTAACAAAATTAAAACCAAATTATGATTGCGGCCGGCACTGGATTATATCAGGTAATAATTTGATATATCCGTTTTGGGGCATAATAACAATCTTTAGTACTATATTCATACGTTCCTTTAAATTACATCGCAATGTGATTTAGTGCCAGGGCGATTCATTTAAAAATGCAGGCAATGAAAAGTAGTGATAATCTGGTGAAGAAATATTCATGACAACGCAAATGCTGTATTTCATTTTAAAATTATTGAATACATAAAACGTAGTAACTATGATTTGGAACAAAAAAAAATTAGTAACTATCGCAAAAACATTCACTTGCCGAGAATAATTTAGAAAGTGACTAGTGAATCGCCCTTTATTATTGCATTTGACATTCACTATTATTGCATCTGATGAATACGTTACGGGTAAATTGCCATCACATCTTAGGTTCTTGGACAGATTGTAATCTGCCATGCCGTCTCTTGGGCATATTGTAATCCGCCGTGTTGTTTGGACAAATTTAGTATGGACTCCAAATTTTATCTTTCTACCCTAAAGCTTTGGTGGTCCGTCTATTCTACAGTCTGATAATGGTGGTCAATTTGTCAATCGCTTCATCAAAGAATTAGCGATATTATCGTCAGAATAGGAAATTGTTCATGAAAAACCCAGCAGCTGCCCAAAGTCAAGGTCTGTTGAAGAAGCCAATATAAATGTTGATCACAAACTCTCGTGTTCAATGAGGGACTACAAGACGTTGAAGTAGTCTGAAGGTCTTAGAACTGTTTAATTTATGAAGAACAGTATAATGTCTCCCAATTGGGCAATTATTACTTGCGATTTAAAAGTTGGTCTCTTTGTAGAATTGGTCAAATTGTTACTCTAAATGGCGTAAGAGTTCAAATTGCCATAATAAGTATAGTTTGCATAATGGTTTAAGTAAAATAGATAAGGAATTCTGTGAAATAAATACCAAAAGTATTGTTTTAGATAAATTGTACAACAGTCATATAATTGCTGGTTTTACTTTCTCATATTGGTTACCCATATAATTGTATGTATTGTATGTAATTGTATAATTGTATTGTAATCGTGCTGATTTTCAAAATTTGAGACATTGGCAGTTTTGGACGTTTTGAGATCCTCTGAGTTCCAAAAATATGTTTTTGGAAACCTGTCTGTGTGTGTAGGTATGTATGTGTCTGTATCTATGTCGTTAAGTTTTTCTCAGAAAACATAAATAGTGCTGGAAAGGCTGGAAATCCTGAAAACGCACAACCACATAAATTTTATTATAATTAGTCAAGGGCAACGGGCATTTTACTCGTAATTTTTAGGTCTTTCAGGATTATCTCAAAAACTGGTCCAACGTTTGTTTTAAACTTTGTATATTTACTTTACTATTCAATTCTTTTTGGTTGCCGTTATCGTTATCTTGACTCGTTTTCTCTGAAAGGTTCTCTACTTTTGAGAATTTTTTGTTTTTCTCAATTTCCTCCAAAACGCACCATGGGTAAAACCTCCATGGGCACCTTGTGTGGGTCCGAATCCGCACCTATACCGGGTCCGAATTCTTGACTACCTGAGCTGGATGGGTCCGAACTCGCATTTTCCGCCAAATTCATGTAAGCTCTGTCATCATTCAAATCACATTTTGTATTGTGTATTATCAATTAGTTGTTACGGTATCTCTTTCTATCTCGCCCAAATAATGTTATCACTATCACTATTACTGCGTTACTCACTATCCACCTGTAGATCAATTTTTGGTAGAATACAGGCAATATGAAGAAAGGAAAGCCACCTGGTAGACCCTCCATACTCACTGAAAATGTGGTGCAAGACGCCAGGGCCCGACTCCAAAACGAAGTCCTCGCAAATCGGTTAGGAAGCTTTCCATCCAAACAGGTTTGATCCTTATCAAAAGTTCACCAATTTCCATTTATTTATAATTTCCCGTATTCCGTTTCGTCACTTTACAGGTTTATCATATGGAAGTTGTTCCACTGTGTTGAAGAGCAAATTGAAATACCACCCACACATTTTCGATAGTCCAATCCCTAAATCCTCCTGACCGTCCACAACGCGTCCAGTTCTTTAACTGGTTCAATTAGGAAATGAACAATGATGACATCCTGAATAAAACTTTTTTTTTCGATGAAGCCTGGTTCCATCTCAATGGCTATGTTAATTCTCAAAATTACAGAATTTGGTCTGGTGAAAATCCACATGCTGCTAGAACAACAACTTTACATCCTACTAAATTTGGTGTTTGGCAGGCTGTATCACGGCAGAGAGTAATTGGTCCTGTGTTTTTTAACTTCACAGTTAATTCAGAACGATACATTCGGCACATTCTCCAGCCATTTGTTGTCCAATTAACCGCAGAGAAGCGCGAAAGTGGCTACTTCCAACAAGATTCGTCTCGAGCACATACGGCTCGTGCCACAATGCAATATTTGCGGGAAGTTTTTGACCATCGAGTCATAAGTACGGGAATCTGGCCAAATAGGTCACCAGACCTGACACTTCTAGACTTTTGTTTCTTTGGGCACCTTAAAAACAAGGTGTTCAGTAATGTTCTACATACACGTGAAGAACTGGAAGCTGTCATTATCGAGGAAGTTGTAAATATGTCTCCTCGGATGTTAATTAATGTCTTCGAGAGCCTAAAACGGAGAGTGAATTTATGTTTAGAACATAATGGCGCTCAATTCGAGCAGTACCTTAAAATATTGAAGTATTTTCTGGTGTGGTTATTTTAATCGTAAATAAATTCACATAACCTAAAATATTTGTGTGTGTGTGTGTGTGTGTGTGTGTGTGTGTGTGTGTGTGTGTGAGAGAGAGAGAGAGAGTAGTTAAAGTCTCCTTTTTGTTGCAAGGCTAATCTGGACGGGACCTACAGTTTAACGTGGGCTCCGAACCACGGTCATCGAGCACGATTGTGTCCCCTTAAAGCCCCAGGTGACACACTCCGTGGCTCTACCGACTCAGGGTGTGTATCCTAGTCCCGCCCTCCTACAGGATATCCGATCCCATCCGGCCTGGTTACTGGCGGGAATAGGAACGGGATTTTGGATTCATTTTACACACTTCCCGCAACAATCACAACATCCATGGATTACATGGGATTCGAACCCACGACGACAGTGGCCGTCTGACTCAAAGCCAGCGCCTTAAACCATACGGCCACCGCCGTTCCACCTAAAATATTTGTGTTTATTTAGCTGTCGCTGTCATGCAGGGTACAGAGATTTCCGGTATATCGTTGCAAACCCTTAGACAAAAAAAATCCTCCAGGTAGGATTGCCAACTTAAACAGTATTTCTTGATCACTCTGTATATTTATATTCTATGGAAGTAAATTGTTCCAAAATTCTACAGGGCAAATGATAATTTGGCCAAGAACCTGTACGATTTGCCCATAAAAAAAAACACATAATGGACCTTAATTCTCTAATTAGAAATGATGGCATGTTTTGTTACATTAATATTAACTCTAACGTCAATCATGGTGCAGCGCAAAAGTAGGTACCGCCAAAGCGACTTTTAAGCCCTAAGCATTTTAAGTTCGGATTTTAGTTTGGGTTAATTTTATAAGTGACTACAAACATTATTACGGAATATCTACTAAAATATGTAGCGTTCGTATGATTATCGTTGAAATATTTTATATTTGACATGCATTACCAAGATTAATCTTCCCTATCCACGTTAAATTTTTCATTCGGATATCGAGTTGGATCGGCCAAACGTGGCGAATTAAAACGTTCGCCTTCAACAAATAATGTGTTATCAGTGCCGCTCCATATTTCTACGCAAACTTACATGATAACCTAATAATGGAAATTATTATACTACGCTTGTTCTATGCGGGACCCTATTATTAGATTTCTTAAGCAAATACACATAAGTAGAAGTATAGAAAATGTGAATACGCGAAAGCGCCTTTATGAATACGAAAATGTTATCCCCATCCTTTCTCACTTTTTTTGGCGAACGCGTTAGCCTAATGGAGTACAAATAAAAGCGTTTTCATTTCCAGTTAGAGTAAATTGAGTTCCTGCACGGAGTGTGCTTCACTCGCTGAAAAATATGTTTTTTGGAATTTCATTGCGTACACCATTAAACACGGGCTTTGCAGCGACAATCAGTGTAAAGCGAATAAAAAATTATTGGCTTAGGTGTCTCCGCTTGTGAATTTATTATATTTTTTTTTGAGCTTAAGAGCTTTTCCGTACGGGGAAGGGAGCGTATTGTGCCGGCACTGAAATACGAGATTTAATTTGCGTTCAGGTGATAAGATCAAGAAGATATACGTCGGGAGGAAAAGGTGTAACACGTCCTTAATTTTACATTGTAAGTTTTCGTAAATTAAGACGATTACATCGAATTTAAACGTTGGGAGGTCGTATGCAACTTTTTTACATACGAAAACTAGCTAAAGCTGCAATATCCCAGAGCTAGTACGAAACAAAACCAGCTGCAACTAGAGGCCGACGTACAGTATCCGTCACTTTTTGTTCTCGCCGTAGAAACAGTTAGTATACTTTGTCCAGTCAGAGTTGGAACGGCAAAAAAAACTTAATGGCTTATTAAGTGGTGAAAAGCCATGCCGCCCCGTCGTCCATGGGCGTATCATTACGGATAATAACTCTAACAATGAATTCACTTCCAAATCGCGCAAACAAATGGCACACACATTCATACACCACTGCTTTCTCGAGTATAAGTGCCGATGAAGACATCACAAGGAAAGCACACGTGGCCGTTGTGTTATGGTCCAGTGGACCATCCAGTATCCGTAGAATCTCACGTACTTCCTCGTACACGATTTCACTGATCGACTGTACACATGCACCTTGGAAGAAGAAGAAGATGCAAACGAAGTGCCGTTGTCGTAAAAAAAATTGCGATCCAATAGACCCTCTAGTTCTTTATCTGTACATATCCATACATTCACATATATGATTTCACTTGGGCAACTAAACACCTGCATTTTAAAAATACCAGGGCGTTTCTGAATAAGCAAAAAGATAAGTCCCATGGTTTTGTATAGAGACAACGGGCTCTTTTCGAATGTCCTTGGTAAATTCAAATTTTATTGAGTGTTCCAATTGCTACTGGTTAGAGTATACTACGTGTGGAGTTCACTAGTAATGTAACTAAACGCAGTTTCGTTGCTAAGCAATTTTTGATTTGTTCTGAATATTAGTTAGTTGACTAAGCAAAATGAGTACAGTTAAAGCAAGTGTAAACGGCGTCTTTAATATTGTAACGGAAATTCGAAATGAATGCGGTGAGCCGAGAGGTAGATGCTTCCGAGAATTGAAGCATCCTTCCCAAAAAGAACACTTATAGTGTGATCGACCACAAGATTCCCTTCTTATCTCTAACTGGTTACTGATAGTGATTGAAAGACTCGCTAGTGATAGCAAGACACAGTCGAATTCAATCCGAAAATGACCGCAAAACCCGAGCGCGAAAATAAATAAAGAGTAAACCAAATTAAGTGACAAGTGAGAATTAGCGTTAAATAAATGAGTTAAGTCTATAGTTACTATAGTATAATTGTTTAAATGTCTACTTATTAAGTCTGCTTGATATAATTTATCTCATGAAAATTTACAATGCAATTGCAACGACAAAAATGTGTCGTTTCATAATTTTCAGTTTATTATCATTTAAACTCTGTATTGTGTTTCTTCTTTTAATACATTTTAATTTTTAATACATTTTTACAATAAGTTTTTAATTCATGTGTCTGTCGAGTAGAAATAATTTTCATTAATAAGTTAACGATGGTTAATACGGATGTCTGATTACGATTTAATTTTCTTATAATAAATTTGCAAAGGCACATAGAACATGAATTTCTTTTATGCCCTCTGACCCAGCTAACAAGGTACCGGCATATACACACACGCAGTATGGCTTCGCCCTATTCGCCAGACAATCTGCAAACACGCGTTCTCATAAATCCCAGTAAAGCATTGGAAAGCCGTCAAACGCCAATGCGAGCCTTGTAATATCTGGCATTGGGCGATAATCTATCACCCAATAGGCACTGGCCCATCATTGTGCCATTAACAATTAGAAGGGGCGCGATTTTAATCGGTGCTTTTATCAGAAATTTATGATAGGTGGTGAAATAGTACCTTTGTTTACCGATTTTACGCTAGGAAAAATAATTTAATTTGAACTGTTAGTCCGGCGAGCATACCGAACGTGTTTAATCGTGTAAAAATCACGGTTACTTCTTTACAATTTTGTTCAAAATTACGAATCGTATTAAAAATTATCAATTGCGTCAAATATGAAGTTTTTCATGCAGATATTCTTGTTAGAGGGATAATTAAATTTAGATAGTGCAATATATTCCAATATGTCATCCACGTTATGAGTTTCTTGAAATATTTGAAATTCTTGTCGTTCCCATGGAAATTTATAAAGTATCCAATAAAATTAAAGCTTTTATAGAAATTTTCCTGTAGCTTTGATTTAAGTCAGTAGTGAATAGAATACACACTACATTATAAAAGAATACAATTGTGTAACTGTTTGCTAAGCAAACACCAGTTTAAATATACACAACCCTGAAAAACATTGTAAAACGTAGATAATAATCTCTTTACTTATTCGTTTTATGGCGTAAAAGTCAGTTCTTATTTATCAAATAAAATATTAATAAAGTTTACCGATTTGAAAAACATTTTGAAAATGTGGGGTTACATTCTTATTACTTATTACCATGAATGCAGATGTCACTAAGAGTTGTTATTACTTACACGAATGAAAATTTGTAGAGTGTATTCAATTTTTCGACACAGCAAGGTGTGATCAGATAACGACTTGATTTTTCAATTTTTATATCAGGGTAAAGTCGCCAATCCAAACAGAAATAAGTTTGTGATCGATATACTTAAATGGAGCGAAAAACGTTTCGGATACACAGCGTCAATCATCAGTCGTACCGTACGAATGAGAAAATATGAGTTGACGATTCCTTTCAAATGTCCATAAAATCTGAGCGTACATTGTTATCAAGAGTTTTCGAAAGTCTGGAACTCGAAAACCTTTGTACGACTCTGCTGAATCGTCCCGTAAATTTATACATAATGTAAAGCATGGTTACCGCCTCTCCGAAATACCGTATACCGTTGTTTCGTACTTAGTTGCCCATACTCTCCGGCTTTCCGGAGATCCCTATTGTTTGTACATATTCCTTAGATTCACTAACCACTTGTAAACACGTTGTATCCGTAATATAAGTAGATTCGTATTTTCCCATGTTGTGTATTTTATTTTCAAGGACGCCCTGGCATTCTCCTGAGTATCGAACTAACCCGTGGCTTTAGGGAGTAAACCCTTAAAAAAATCTGGCGCCCGAGCGATCCGTTCTGTAAACTGACTCTAAAATCTGAAAACTCCGTAATAAGCGCCAATTATACAAGTGGCCAAACCTTCTCCGTCAGAGTCGTCGTGCCGCCTTTCGGAATGACTTCAAAGAATTCCTAACGAGATAGATTCGGGAAACTGGTGGAATTCTCGGAAAGCCGTAGAATGTTCGAGTACTGTAAAGAAGGTTCGCGGAAGGACAGGAAACGCCTCGAAGTTTCTGGGTTTCCATACGGCTATAAATAACACACCGAGAGCGAGTCGACAGTCGACGGTAGTCGTAAACAGTCGCCGGTAGTCTGGTCGACGGATGTCGGCCAGGCCGGCGGTAAGATAAATAAACAGTGTGTAATATAAATTAATTAGTTAAGTAATAGTAAGTGAAATAAGATAAATTAGATTAAGTATTAGGAGCTAAGTGTAGTGTAAGTGTACAAATAAATTAGAGTGTTAAGTTATCAAAATAAATTAAGTAAGACAACTCGTGTCGTGTAGTAATTCTCGCGTAGTTAATAAACGTTACAATATATATACGTCGTGTAACGTTCTTTGCAACATTCTGCATGGCGTGTTTAGCGGCAAATTCATTACACAAAATGACAATATAACTATTAAAAAATGATTTAGTGATTAGATAGTGATAGTGATCATGATTTTAAACGATGTAGTTTAGATAAACTACATGAAAGAATTTGCAAGGAACGCAATGACCAATATTTGAAACAAACAAGTGGATTGTCAGATTTAAAGTTTGGATTTAGAAAAGGGGCATCTATAGTTAATGCTTTGCAGTTTGTTGTCGACTGGGTGTCTACTTTTGAATACGAATGCTACACATAAATACAAATTTAAACTTCATCAAATTTAAATTGAACTTCATCGAAGTTCAATATTTCAGCATTTAAAGAAAGATGAATTCCTAAATATTTACTAAATGTTATAGAGAATTACGTTTCACACAGATTACTGACAAGTTCAGGCTAAGAAACACTAGAAGTGACAAGGTTCTACATTGGGACCAAGTATTGGCTCTCTAAATAATAGAACAAATTATGTCAAGAGTAGGTAGAAACATTTTTATATAAAAATTCTAGCACACTTAGCGCTTATATTAAGTTTAGCCCAGTCGATTTACAGCACAAAACCACATTGCTCATGAATGAGAATTTTAGAATAATCGAAACTTATGAAATAAGACAATGAGTTCTTGACCAAGGATCGCTATCGGCCGATATTTGTAAATATCAGATACCTGATTTGTGAACGAGTGTGACGTAACCTACTTATCAGAGGGAAAGAAAATAAGAAAATTGCCACATGCTAGAGATTCGATAAAAGTTTAGAATAGGGACCGGGATAAGATAAAACTGCACTTTTTAAGAGAAATTAGGGGACAGAATCAACCTCGGGATGCTTTATCCCTTCAAGATGAGATTATTTAGTGTCAATGTGAGAAATTGAGATGCGACAGGGTGCCATGTCAATTCTTTTGTCAGACATAAATACAGTGTTATGTTCACCTTTAAAGGGATGAAAATGGTTGTCAATATCATTAAAATGTTTCTAACTCCATCAGCAGATAACTCCTATTGAAGTAATTTGTTCTTTCAGACAGTGAGAAATGCATCCTACCGTCCATAGTGACATTTAATTTAAAAAATCACTTGCACGACTTAACGTTAACACCAACGTTCAGATTTTTATGCGGTTAAGCTACAGAAAATATGTAGATAGTTATGCACACTGCTTATAAAAAATAAGATCAGAATTGTGGGTGATGGAAGTGGAGACGGAGCGGAGGATTCAAGTTGTAGAAAAGGACTACCTAATAAGCTACACTGGCATCTCTAGATTGGAGAGAGTAACTAATGAGGACATCAGGCGTATAATGAAATCAAAGGAAACCGTGCTGGATCGCATAAAAAGAGAAGCCTAAAGTGGATTGGCAATGTGATGCTCATGTCTGAATGTAGGTAGTTTTAAAGGGTTTTCGAGTGCTGGGCGGTACTCGATTATTTTGTACCATAAGGTGGTAATTGGAGATGCAGTCAATGATTGCAGAAAGAAAAGCCAATAGTTAATCACTGAGCTTTCGCAGCATATCGCTGCTTCTTCAGAGCGTCTGAGAGGTGAGAAAGCCCATTAGTTTATTGGTCTGTTTAAAAAATAAAATACAAGGCGAGAAACAATAAACTAACGACAAAATAATAATATAGTACTTACTAACACAAGCCAGTTGGAAAATTGCAAGAAAAAACAGTACAGCGGTCATCATCACATTCCAGTGTGTTGAGCAAACATTGGTATTTTAGGTACTAAAGTTAATAGCGTAGTTATACATTAATTACACGTGGACATGATGGTGAGATCAACTGGTGATTAACCACACCGTACAAGAATCGTCAGACATATGCCTGCGGTGACCATAAAACGCTATATAACTTATAATTAACGTTGTTATTACAGAACAATGGAGAGAAGAGAAATTGACAATGACTCACAAAACGCCGATCGACAATAAACATATTAAAACAATAACATACAATATGCAACCTCATTTACTAGTCAGTTCTAATATATAGGCGTAAATTGAACTTCAATTCTGGATGTCCGTACATTTGTTCATAGCTCTACTTTCATTGTTAATACACACCATTTCAAGAAAATTATGTTTAAATATACCCGTTTCACGTTTTAATATTTTCAAATCATCAAAATTAATTGTATTTGTTTTTGGACGGAGTGCTCCGGTAACGCACAAGTTTTGATTTGCGTTTGATGTCACTTTTATGCGATGACACCCTGCCATTAACAAGTCTCCCCGTTTGGCCGATGTAAACTTGTGTGCAATTGTTACATCCGATGGAATAAACTACATTAGAAATTTCTAAAGATTTAAGGGGAGTTTTTGTCTTTGTAAATAGCTGAGATATAGTAAGTATGTTCCTATTTGCTATTTTAAAATTCAAAGGTGATGGAATGTTGACCAACTTAGAAGTGAGTTCGGCTATATAAGGGAGGGCGTAGAATCTATTAAGATCAGTATCATGACTTACAGGTGGATCGACCAATGGTTGTAATGTATGGACCGAGGAACTACCTGATGAATTGTGATGTGACAAGGAACTGTCTCCAGTATTATACATGAATTTATTAATGACACTTGGAGGATAACCATTCTGTTTTAAGATAAGTTTCAGCATACAGAGACCTTCATTGATGTGAGAAGGGTGTGAAAGACTAATTACTCTCTGCTTCAACGCCTTAATCAAATTGATTTTCGTAGATAACGGGTGCTAAGACCGAAAATTAATGTACCTGTTGCTACATATTGGCTTCCGGTACCATTTAGTGCGAAGGAAGTTAGTGTTATCTCTACAAACCAACATGTCCAAAAAAGGAAGACAGTTATTTGTTTCACGTTCGACAGTAAATTGAAAGTGTGGATTAATGGTGTTAAACACCTGTAATGTTTGCTGTATTTTATTCATAGGTATACCAAGAATCATGTCATCGACGTATCTTTTAACGAAATAAATTCTGTATGGTAGTAGATCCAAAGCTGTAGTGATTAGATCTTCAAGGACGAAATTGACCAAAATACGAGAAATGCAAAGGCCCATTGGTGTACCAAAAATCTGTTTATAATAAGTATCCTCAAGTAGGAAAACGTCTGAATCGAAATTAAAGTCAATTATAAGTTGGAAGGTACTACGATTGATGTCACAACAGCTGGCTATCCTGTGCCAATTGTCTATTATGCTAGTTTTAATAGAAGAAAGAGGCAAATTTGTGAATAAACAAACTATATCAAAACTAACAAGTACATATTTGCCAGGCAGCTGAAAATCGTTGATGATGTCACTAAATTCAAAAGAATCTCTAAGTGAAAAATGGTTAACCTGGCCATCATATGCCCTTGTTAGAATTTCGGTATGGTAAGATACTAGCTTAAGGTATGGGGAGTTGATAGCAGATACAATTGGTCTCATAGCAAATATCTGTTTGTGGACCTTCGGTAAGGCATAAAATCTATAAACATATTACATAAATAATATACGGAGCTTTTCTATCGAAACGCATGTTGGGAAATCAACAAGAGCAAACGAGAAACTTACAGTAGTTCGTTATGACAGAGAACGATGTTTTGCAACGCTGCCGGCCTAGCAGGCAGTCCAAGCCAACGCGTATCGCGGTCACGTATCGCTTTACACTTTCGGATGTGTGCGGAGCGGATGAATGTGATGTTTCGCGAGCTAGCAACATCGCAAAAGTTCTTTCTCTGTTAAGCTAACGAAAAATATATGGCCTTTCTCTCGCTCTCACGTTTATCCCACCCTGCGACTCTGTAGAAATGATCTGTATACATAAAATATATATTTTTGAATCTCTTCCAATATCTCTGTAACGACAAAAACATTTGGATGGGAAGATTATAAAAGTGTATCATAAGGAGAATGAAACAATCCACAGGTTTCTGTCGTTCGTTTTGTTGATACTGTTTTAGCTGCCCATATATTTGGTGGAAATCTGCAATTATTATTCTCTACATAATAATAAACCAAATAATTCAAAAATATAACTAGCTTATCTTAAGATGGTTGACGATCTAGTGTTTGGGAAGCGTTGTATTTAAGACTAATACTCCGTTTAATAAAACACAAATTATATAACAGCTTTTATTTATTCACTTACATGCATTAGTATGTTTCTCCATTTTTTAACTGGTTATTAATTATAATAATGTACATACTGAGTACCGCTGACATTGCTTCATCCTTAAATATTGTAACGCGAAAAGTAAACATTAGCGTGAAGCGTGTTTCTTATCTGACGCAGGCGGCGCAGTTCAAGGGGGACCATAAAAACTCTTCTCGAATAATCGGGAAACGTCCAATTAGAGAAAGAATAATCTGGTCCGTTCTGGAAAAGATATTATTAAGGCTATATAATTACGGGCCTGCGGTCGAAGGCAGAGGAGACAAGGTGTCGTCGTTGGGAGAAAGTGCGATAAGGCGACTAATAATATTTGAACAAATAAATTAGCGCGTTCAGTGTATATTATAAATTAGACATTAAGGAATAGACTAAATAAATTAAGTAGCTTTTGAACTGTATATAGGTATAAATTAAAATAAAGGTTACAATATATTAGCTTGGCAACTTTTTACAGTGCAGCTCCACATTAAATAATTTGACGAAACAAGGCATGATCAATTGGAAAATTTATATACAGTAAGAAGTAACCTAAAATGTGTTTTTTAGAAAATGTATCAAAAAATGTTGAAAAAAGTCACACCCTTCAGAACCCTTACGAACCGAAAAAGTTCCCTTCTTTTGAGAATCTATACCACTCCGACAATTTTGCAGTTTACAATCAAACTGTAAGAAAGTTAAAAAACATTTTTGGCATTTTGAAAAACGCCAAAAATTCCGCAGCAAAGTTTAAAAATAATAAGTCCAAAATGCGTGAATAGTTATTTTGAGCAACAAGTTACCTGTTACTTGTTAACGCCTGTATTCAAACCCTTTTTTCTTAGAATGCAATCGTCCTAATTAGTAAGATTACTTAGAATCAAACATATTACTGTCTTCGCCAAAAATTCGTACTGATTCCACTACAGGTTTGCCACTGCATTATCGATATTACCGTGCCCCTACGAGTCTCCACAGTACGGTTTTATCGTGCGCTCTATAGATTTCTCGAACAGAATTTTTAATCCGAGCTTCCTTACTGTACAATCCTAATACTTTGTATGAAAAGTATTATAAGGGGGTTACTGTTCTAAGCGTACACAAATTAATCCTACTTCTGTCCCTCGATATGCGGTAATAATTACAAGAGTCAAATTTTAAATTATCACCCGAGTTTGCCGAATTTATGTATGGTAAAATAGCAAGACCAACCAATTTTATTGTAAAACGGCAAAATATGCACATATACGCACGAAATAAGCAAAATATGCCTTTGAATAACAAATATGAGTTTTGCATAAAATCTTAATCCTGGTTAACACAATGCATCACGCTAAGTTAACGGTCGGTGATAAAGCCAGCATCTAATCTCCAGATAAAAACTCCAAACATCGCTCCTGTAACCCAATCTAAAATTAAAATTTATCGGGCACTTTCATAAAAATTCGAGCAGGACTATTAAAATCCAGTCTGTGTTTATTTATCCTTAACCCGAGAGCGGAAATATCCACCGAGAGGGTGAAATAAGGATAAATCTGCCTCATGGTTTTATGTAGAGCTGAAAGAAAGCGAGCGAACAGAAATCGGTTTATGGTACTCCGGTGTGCTGTGTCGCTCGTAAAATGCTGATTGGTGACAGCGAGGTAGGCTACCGAAATGACAAATGCCGGGTTCGCCGCCTGCTGCGATCCTGCGAGCGCAGGTTTTAGCACGGGCGATAAGTGTACGTATTCGCGCCCCCATCCAGCGCAAAAGCGGAAACCAGTTTTGCAGATAAATGACCTCATAGTTCTCAAGCAGCTATTAATTGAAAACGTAACTTCAATGCTAATGATACGGTCTCCTTCTTACTTGTAAACTATTGCAACTTTGATATCACGTTGCCTTGTGAAAGTCTAAAGTCTGCATAATACGGGCGAAGTTTCAAGTGAGACTACTTACCTAAAATAAAACTTTTTTGGCCTTTAGTTCTTAATTGTTATTTATTGTAGTGTGTAATGGGTACATTTAAAGGATAAGTTTTATAGGAAGAGTCTCTGAGGTATTTTTACATTAAATCTGGTTCCAAAGACTAGCTCGCTAGTCTTTGATAAGAATTGATAAGAATTATATCAGTATAGTTATTAGCTTTCATTTGAGTCATTTCATCAGAGTGAAGTAATAAGAAAGATCACAATGTATTCATCGAACTTAAGTTAAATTCAGCAGATTATTACTCAGTGGTTTCCGTTTTGTATCCTTACTCTACTGACTACGTACGCGTTCGGTATACGTACCAGAGCCCTAAGGTCTGAAAATTGACAGTGGGAGAGTTCCCGTGATTAAGAATTAGTCAATTGTGGGTCGATACCTCCATGAAGGATGAGGTTGAAGAGACTTACCGAAGTATTCGACGTGAACACATGTGAACACACACCTGTGTTTATCGCTTGAGGTTAGCAGGGTTTACCTTTTGAGGTTAAGAGGGTGTAAGTTTCGAGAGGTACTGACGCTGAGTCAGGAGCTGGATTGTGCTGGACTTACTGTCGATTGTGAGATTCCTTGAACCTGAGGTGACTTCCACTGTCCTCGTTTTAACCTGATTTATTAAAACGTAGCTCCTTCCGTACCCTATCGTAGCGGCCAGGTGAGAAACCGAGGATTTTTGTGCGGCCGAGGGTGCCTTCGTACCATCGACGTGGGGAGTGTTTTCGAAAGACTGTACAATTAATTTACATTTAACTTGGTCGACCAAGGTTAGGGATGAAGTTGCCCTTAGTGATCGTTAACCGACATTACCGTTTCAGTTTGTAAATTGTATTTGTAATACTAGGCAGCATCTGTATATTTCTGAAGCACGAAGAAGTCTAATTTTTTTAACATTGTTATTTTGGGATAATCCCTTAGTTTAACGTAGCTTATTTTTTAGACTTCATTGAACCTCCGTTTTCTATCCTTTGGATGTAGGCCTCTCTCATATTTTTCCAATTTTTCCCTGTTCTGTGCCACTTGGTACCGGTTAAGTCCGGCTGTTCTTTTGATGTCATCATATCATCTTTGTTGTGGTCCGCCGGTGTTTCTTTTCTACCTCCATTGTCTCCATCTTGTCGTTTTTCCGCTCCAATTGGTTGTATTTCGGGCAACATGTCTGGCCTAGTTCCATTTGAGACTACCTATTCGCCTCGCTATATCTTCGATCTTGGTTCTATTTCTTGTTCACTCATTGGTTTTATGATCTTTCAGCGTTATTCCTAGTATTTTTCGTTCTATTGATCTTTGGTGTACCTTTAATTTATTTTGGATTTTCTTTGTTAGGACCCATGTTTCACATTTGTATGTTGTTACTGGGAGAATGCATTCCATGTAAACCTTGGTCTTTATAGACCAAGAGCTGGGCACGAGATTTCAACATCATCAGTAATATGGAATTCGTAAACAGGAATAAATTCTATTACCATCAGTTATTAAAGTTCCGAGCAGGCGGACAGCTTACTGGTTGCGAAGGGTAGTTATAAGGGGTGAAAGTGATTAATTTTTAGGGGAAGTTTCGGCATAGATAATAAGCTTAAAAATCTATGTAATGATAGTTCTTACCATACCTAAACTAAATTCCAAGCGGCGGACACATAAGTAGGTGCAAAGGGGGTGGCGGACAATAGTAAGGGGGTGAAAACGCGAAGAGCTAGAGCCGAAATTTCAACGTCATCGTCATCAATAATATGGAATTCGTACACAGGAATAAACTCTATTACCATCAGTTATTAAAGTTCCGAGCAGGCGGACAGCTTACTTGTTGCGGTGGGTAGTTATAAGGGGTGAAAGTTATTCATTTTTAGGGGAAATTTCGGCATCGATAATACACTTAAAAATGTATGTAATGATAGGTCTTACCATACCTAAACGAAATTCCAAGCGGCGCACACATGAGTAGGTGCAAAGGGGGGGCGGACAAGGGTAAAGGGGGTGAAAATGCGGAGAGCTAGAGCCGAAATTTCAAGGTCATCAGTAATATGGAATTCGGAAACAGGAATAAACTCTATTAAACCATCAGTTATTGAAGTCTCGAGCAGGCGGACAGATTACTCGCTGCGGAGGGTAGTTATAAGGGGTGAAAGTTGTTAATTTTTCGAGAAAATTTCAGCATCGATCAGAAGCTTCAAAATTTATGTAATGATAGATCTTACCATAAATGAACGAAATTCCAAGCGGCGGACACATGAGTGGGTGCAGAGGGGGCGGCGGATAAGGGTAAAGGGGATGAAAATTGGAATGGCAAAATTAGTGAGTTTATTCCTGTTTACGAATTCCATATTACTGATGACGTTGAAATTTCGGCTCTAGCTCTCCACCTTTTCACCCCCTTAACCATTGTCTGCCGCCCCCTTTGTTCCACTCATGTGTCCGCCGCTTGGATTTTTTTTTCAGTTATCGTAAGATCTATCATTCCATCAATTTTGAAGCTTCTGATCGAAGCCGAAATGTTTTCGAAAAATTAACCAATTTCACCCCTTATAACTACCCTCCGCAACAAGTAAGCTGTCCGCCTGCTCGGAACTTCAATAACAGATGGTAATAGAGTTTATTCCTGTTTACGAATTCCATATTACTGATGACGGTGACGTTGAAATTTCGGCTCTAGCTCTCCGCGTTTTCACCCCCTTTACCATTGTCCGCCACCCCCTTTGCACCTACTTATGTGTCCGCCGCTTGCAATTTCGTTTAGATATGGTAAGACCTATCTTGACATACAATTTTAAGCTTATTATCGATGCCGAAATTTCCCCTACAAATTAATCACTTTCACCCCTTATAACTACCCTCCGCAACAAGTAAGCTGTCCGCCTGCTCGGAACTTTAATAACTGATGGTAATAGAGTTTATTCCTGTGTACGAATTCCATATTACTGATGACGATGACGTTGAAATTTCGGCTCTAGCTCTTCGCGTTTTCACCCCCTTACTATTGTCCGCCACCCCCTTTGCACCTACTTATGTGTCCGCCGCTTGGAATTTAGTTTAGGTATGGTAAGAACTATCATTACATAGATTTTTAAGCTTATTATCTATGCCGAAACTTCCCCTAAAAATTAATCACTTTCACCCCTTATAACTACCCTTCGCAACCAGTAAGCTGTCCGCCTGCTCGGAACTTTAATAACTGATGGTAATAGAATTTATTCCTGTTTACGAATTCCATATTACTGATGATGTTGAAATCTCGTGCCCAGCTCTTGGTCTATTAGTTTGAAGGGTAGGTTGGAGTTGAAGACGTGTCGCATCTTCCCGTAGGCCGACCATCCTAGATGTAATCTACGGTTAATTTCAAGTTCTTGATTAGTTTTTCCCAATGTTATTTTTTGACCTAGGTAGACATAAGAGTTCACTTTCTCTACTTGTTGCCCTAGCACATTTATACTTTCTATGTTTGTCCGTTGGTTTGTCATGAATTTGGTTTTAGGGATGTTCATTTCTAGGCCTACTTTTCTTGCTTCTTGTTGTAGTTCTATATGCATTTGTTCTAATTCTTCGCTATTTGGGGCAAAAATGGCAATGTCATCAGCAAATCTTAGGTTACTGAGTTTTTCTCCTGATATATTAATTCCTCTGTGTTCCCAGTGTAGGCTTTTGAAAACATCCTCTAGCACCAGAATAAACAGTTTGGGTGACACAATGTCTCCTTGTCTAACGCCTCTCTTAATCAGGATTTCGTCAGTGTCTTCATGTAGCCTTACTTTCATATTTAAGTGGTCATTTAGTGTCGGTGTTATATTAATATATCGTTGGTCTATTCTTGCATTTTTCATTGACCTGGATAATTGAGCAAAATTCGACTGTGTCGAAGGCCTTTCTAAAGTCTATGTAGGCGACCCATATTGGGATGTTACATTCCGTTGCTTTTTCGTTCAGTATCCTTACTGTGTGGAGATGTTCTATTGTACTCATGCCTTTTCTGAGGCCCGCCTGCTCATAGGGTTGGTATGTGTCGAGTTTGTATTCAAGGCAGTTTGTTATTATTCTCATAAATAACTTGTAGATCTGTGATAGCAGGCTGATTGGTCTATAGTTTTCTAGGTTGCTTGGATCACCTTTCGTATATATCAGTGTGACTATCGCGGTGTTCCAATCCTGTGGAATTTTTATCTCGATTAGGTATGTATTAAATAGTGATTTAAGCTCCCTTACCAGTAGGCTTCCACTTTCCTTCAGCATTTCCGGTATAATGTTATCGTCACCTGCTACCTTTCCATTTTTTAATTGGTTTAAAGCTTTCCGAATTTCTTCTTCCTCAATATCTGGTAGGTTTTCGGAGCCAACATTACATATCCTGTTTTTCTGGTCGTTGTTTGCTTTTCTGGATTCCTCATTGTCTATTTTGGACTCGTACATTTCTGTGTAGAGCGCCTCTGTTACCTTGAGTATCTCTCTTCGGTCCTCTGTTATCTTACCTTGTCCGTCTCTCAGCTTGATCATTTCTTTTTTATGTGCGTTTTCTGTTTTAAAGATGTTTAAGCCTCTGTTTTGCTGTATCAACTCTTCTATTCGATTTTCTTGATGCTTTCTTATGTCCTGTTTGGCCATTTTCCTTGCTGTTTTGTTTAGTTCGATATACTCTACTGTATTCCTTTTGTTGTCTTTAATAAGTTCTCTCCTTTTTTCCAGTAGCTGTTTGGTTGGTATTGTAAGCTTTTCTATTCTTTTAGTTTTTGATGTTACTAAACTTGCGGTTGTTTCTTTCAATGTTCTGTCAGCCGTTCTGTCAACCTTTTGCTGTATATTGACTTATTGTCTCTTATTGTACCAGGATCTACACGGTATTGGGTGCTGTTGAACTTTTTTGTTCTTTCCAATTATCCAACCTTTCCAACCATTAACAACCATTAGTTAAGACACCTTTGAGGTCCGTTCTCACAGAGGTGCGTTCGGTATATTTCGGCATTAGAGCGCTGTTCGAATTAACTGTCTATTTATAGTTTTATAATTATAATAATAATTTACAGTTTAGTTTAGTCCTCTTGACGCACTCTATTTAAATAAATTTGTCGTGTATCGTAGCTAGCCGTGGCCATAAGTAGATGTGATATTTCTAAAGGGAGAAGTAACGAATCTTAAAATCTCCCTAGAAATATACGATACAAATTTCACATAAAACTTTTAATTTGTCAAACCATACTTGTGTTAGATATTAAACAACAAACAAATTGCAAATGTAAGTATGTAGTTTCCTCAAAAATGTGCACTGAAGTAAATAACTGCTACATTTATATATATTTTGAAAATATTTTAACGTTTGATGAACATATATTATGAAATTGTATATCCAAATTCGCCCTCCTGTATAGCAGGCTCTACGAGACAACATTCCTATTTTCAACTGTGCCACCGACTATCGCCTGAGAATGTCTGAAATGTAAATTTCCTCCGGTCCCCCGTTCTAAGTTACAGCTCATAGGTTTATATCAACTGGTTGTGAAAATTCTGCAAATCCTTTATCTGACGCCCTGTTCGTCTTATCAGAATATCCAGTTTTATACAAAGCGAGATGTATATAACACTTACATTGTACGTACATCGAAGCCGACTATCTATTCGACAACCCAATATAACGTTTTTACACTTCATAAAATTTTTAGGGAGATTTAGTTCAATTTAAGGACCTTTCGGGTTAGCTCCTCGTATATGTCGCGGCGTCACTGGTACATTGGTTAATGTCGTAAAATCAGTAATAAATAAAAAAATGTTAGAAAATATGTAACCAAATAAACGATTTTATATATGCGAATTAAACAAAGTAAGAAGGTGTAATTTCATATTAACGTTTCCCGTTGAAATTCCCTGTGCAGTTGCCCGTTTAATATCGACATCATTTACGCAGTATTGCAACGCCTGGACGCCGATGTGTATGTATATACATACATAGGGCGAGCGTATTCGGTCTCAGGTGTGGAAACAATTTTAAAATTCAAAACCTAATTTATGTTTTTCGAGAGCTGGGTACGGGGATAGTTCACGATTTTAGAGGCTATCCATGTAATATTTAAATTTATGGACAGAGAATTTGGTTCTGGCTGGAAAAGCGTTTTTGCGCACAGCAACACATTAAAGTGCTGAATGTTGTTTAAAGGGAACTCACGCCATTGTTAATGCTATTACATTGTTGATAGTGACGCATAGATTACAACTTATCTGAGATATTACTAGAAATTTACGTCACCTACGGTATTTTACCAATTGTGATTGGAAAAAGTTACTAATTTTTAGCGGCAATTTGACCAAAGTCGTGCCATCTTTCACGTCAAAATTTACGCACAGAGTTAAAGTTTTATGAATTTCGTCCTAGCTATGTCATATTTGGTAAATAATCAGTTTCCATCTTTCGAAAGTAGTACATACTCAAAAATTTGTACATTTTCATGGTTACAAGATGAGTCAATTTTCCAGTCACCTCGGTCCATCGTGTGGGTGATCTATTTTATTGTTTTGGTTTTAATCTGTTTTATTTTATTGTTTCGACTTTGGAATTTGATTCTACACTCTGAGGGATTGTATGATTACTACAAACAAGATGCACAGTTTTGCTGATGATGAGTCCTAGTGACTCGAAACGTGTCCAAAAATATATTAATTTCACCTTAAAAAATCGATGTTTGATTGTTTCATTGGATGGGTGTGACTTAGAGACTACTATACTTTAACCAGTAGCAATTGGAACACCAAAAAAAAAACACTTAATGGCTTTTTACGTAGTGAAGAGCGATGCCGCGTTGTCCTCCATGGGCGTATCATTACGGATAATAACTCTAACAATGAATTCACTTCCAAATCGCACAAACAAATGGCACACACATTCACACACCACTGCTTTCTCGAGTATAAGTACGGAAGAAGACATCACAAGGAAAGCACACGTGGCCTCTGTGTTATGGTTCAGTGGACCATCCAGTATCTGTAGAGTGTCGCGTACTTCCTCGTACACGATTTCACTGATCGACTGTACACCTGCACCTTAGAAGAAGAAGAAAATACAAACGAAGTGCCGCTGTCGTAAAAAAAATTGCGGTCCAATGGGCCCTCTAGTTCTTTATCTGTACATATCCATACATTCACATATATGATTTCACTTGGGCAACTGAACACCTGCATTTTAAAAAATACCAGTGCGTTTCTGTATAAGCAAAAAGATAAGTCCCATGGTTTTGTATAGAGACAACGGGTTCTTTTCGAATGTCCTCGGTAAATTCAGATTTTATTAAGTGTTCCAATTGCTACTGGTTAAAGTATACCTACAAATTATTTTCCCAGTTTACGACTGTCACAGAAACCTATCGCTTTTACATAAAAATTTGTTTAATGCTGAAATTTAGAAATGGTATCCCAGCTATACTTCTCGTCGACATCAGTATCAGGACATGTAGTTAGAAGTAGATATTTCATATATCTATAGAATTAAATTAGATCAACTTAACGTCAAAAATTCGTATATACAAAAAGTTTTATTAACAAACATTGTATATTACTACGAAAAAGAACAACGTGCCACAAAAATAATCGTTATCAAGATAAATTATTTAAAAGTAGTATATAGTAATGATATGTTGTTTAATTGGAATATTAATGTCATATATGTTGTTTTCAAAAATTTTTAGTAATCCTTTGATCAATTTTGAAAATATAATTATTTCGATCACTTAATTAATTAACCCGAGATCTTCGACTTATAACCTATTAGGGGGTGTCTGAGATATCTATTAAATTGACGTTATATAGTGTTATATGTGTAATAAGTGACGTAATATCAGGGGCCTTGCTCCATCTATTTGGTGATTATGTTCGTGTGCGACCTGTTAGGTGGTCTCATACTAATAGAAATCCCTTGTCACCAAATGCTAAACCTCATTTATTTTGGCTACCTTGAACGATCACAACTGAATTCACGGAAAGATAACTGCATTTCTACATAAATGGGTAAAAGTGGCTTTCCCTTTGATGAGCAACACCTAAATTTTTCCTGGGCGTATTACTTAGGCTTTATATTTGTTAACAATTCGATAATAGTAACTGTGATACAATCGACAAGTTGTACTTATTAGTGCTTAGCTACTTCAACTAACATAATGACAGTTTATCCTTTCCACTTAGAGATATTCAAACTCCGCGTTTTATTCATGCATGTCTTTTACATTTCTGGTAATAACTCATTTAAACTAACTCAATTAAACCCACTGATGTGTACTCTGAGCATTCCCTAATGGTCCCGACTTTTGTTCGCACACTGCGTTCGCATTAGAATAACTACAATAAACTATTGTGCATATAACATATCCAATTGACCTAGTCGCTGAAGTTTCCATCACAATCCTAACGTTTCCGCTCGACGTTTCTCGTTTCCTAATTAGTCAGGCGCAGGTTTTAATTAACGGTAAATTTCCGAAATGAAAGAGCCACTTATAATGCAGCTGAAGTTTGAAGTTGTTAAATAGTGAATTAAATAGCAGATCGAGGAATTGCTTTACGTTTTGCCTACAAGGGAATTGAAAAAGAGGATGCTGAGCGTATTCTGCATTAACTCCTTTGATAAATTCAACATCAAAGTGATTCGATATGTTTGAGGAGCGCTCACGGACATTTCAGATACTCATGGGTTGGTCTCACTATAACAACTTTGGTAATTATGACATATTTGTTCGGATCATCCGCAGAACGACGAGGAGCGGAATTAGATTAATTTGCTTGGTGTTCTGGTTTGAAACTCAACACTCGAAACGTATAATTTAACTTAACATCAAGTAGAGTACTTAGAATCTGTTCGACGCTTCCATTGTTAACAAACTATCTCTTTTAAATTCACAACAACGTGTAATACATTTCATAACCGAAACGCTAACCTTAAAACCGAAAGTGTTGCTACGATTCATTGGCCATGCCCGCCTAAACTTTATAACAATTCTTGAAAGTGTGAATGAACTGTATGTATTTTCCTGCACTGTAAGCCCTTACCGGCTCGGTAATCACAATGACGAAAATGAGTACAGTCCCTTATTAGGTAACAATGGAATCCTGAGGAAGAAATGTAGTTATAGAAACATTATATATATGGAGATCCCCCATTGGCTCTTTGAATATTTGAAACAATACATCATACCACAAATCCAAAATTTATTAAAGTATAAAACAAGTGATATTTAAAGTTAGATTTAAATCGCCCCTAGAATGTATTTAAGTATATTAAATTATAATTAATAAATCTGTACAATGAATGATAATAATCAAAATTGCCTTTCAGGGTTTTTTAACAATAACTTTTTCGATGTTATCACAAAATTAATCAATAATATAGCCCAAAATTTTAAAATAGCTGAAAAATAATTTGCTTTAATCTTCTAATGTTAAAATCAACTTAAATGTACAAAACCATTATGAATAAAATGGAGGAAGAAGTTCATCGTCACCTCTATTACACTTCACAACCACCAATATACATGAAAAATCGTTTTAATAAAAAGGTACATTTATGAGTTACAGTTTATTAAGTTACATTTATATTCTGGTGCGGTTAAAATTTTTATCTTGAACATTCGCATTAAATTCGACCCAAATTTTAGACTTATTCTAAAGTCTTAATGGCTATTTACAGAACATCTCGAAGAAGTTGTCTGTATATAAGAATCAGGTCAGGCCTTTTTAAAACATAAAAGTCAGTTTTTTTTTCTTTTTTGTGCTTGAATCACAATTTGGTTCTCTGGTTCAACAGTGTCATTTTGACAATATTCTTTGGAGTAGTACATTTTCAGCTGCGTACTCAGTATAGATTTTTAAATAAATTTAACTTTTTAAAAAAGTTAAAAAAGTTTAAAAGTTACCATATAAAAGTAACTAAAGTTACTAGTTAACAAATTCTAAAATCAATTTAAGTTAAGTTAAAAGTTAGTAACTTTTTAACTTTTTAACTTAACTTGTAACTTTTTAACTAGTTAGTCCCAACCTTATTGGCTTCAAGTAACTCTGTAAATTTTTAAATTAAAAATATTGTGTTAGCAAAAATTTTACTCATAAACTGTCAATGAGCGCAGGAATCGATGTAATTATTTGTTTTCTATCGTCGTTGATTTAGTAGCTATTTATCAACTGAAACATCTGAATTGTTTAAAGTGGCTCACATCAAAGTTATAAACACCCCTCAATTTTTTTCAAATGTTTTCAAGCTCCATAAGGCCCTAAAAAAAGATTGAAATTTTCGATAACTTGTCATCATAAAGAAGGAACTCCATGTACAATTCAAAACAAATGGATTTGAAAATGTCAAAATGTACGCACCCTTATTTATTATTAAGAATATTTTTGTACATATATAAGAGAATGTTTATAGAGGTGGAAGTGAGGTTACTCCCTTAG
The DNA here is from genome assembly GCA_946251905.1 of Cryptocephalus moraei. Taxonomy (NCBI): domain Eukaryota; kingdom Metazoa; phylum Arthropoda; class Insecta; order Coleoptera; family Chrysomelidae; genus Cryptocephalus; species Cryptocephalus moraei. Next base: position 10,889,568 of record OX276456.1, on the reverse strand, counting down.
CACCCCTTCCACAATTATTAACACCCCCTGCCGACGGCCATGCAAATGACTTTTATGTTGAATATGATAAAATGAATTGTTTAAAAATTTATGAAAAAAAATAGAGTGTTACAAATTTAACCTAACCTAACCTAACCATAGACTTATCATGTATAGACTGCGGATCTCCATAAGGGACGTTGGGCGGCGCTTACAACCCCGTAAGCATGACGCTCTAATCTCTATAACCTTGTGGGTTACGTCGCTTAATTTTAGGTTCCAAACTCCACGAAAACGAACTTTTCTCTCACTTTTACTCGTCTCCCGTTTTTGTTGCAGCATTATTTCATTTTTTATATGTTCCCAATACAATTTTCGAAGATAAGTGATAACCACACACCTGACACCAGATGTAATAATCGGACCTTTCGGATAATGCATCGACCCACTGATCACCTGATCACCCACTGAGTACCTGATGTAGGTACTAATATGGGTGGGATTGATTGATTTTAAATTTGATTGGTTTCCCAGTAATGCATGGGAGCGGGGCTTCGCAAATGCCCGCCTTAATCGATTTTAAAATTAAACTACTGGATGATATAGAAAATTATATTAACTAAAATAGAATATCCAAAGGAAACAAAAAAAAATATCACACTAAGCTATTCGGTTCATAAAGTTAAATAACGATATTTAAAAGTTAACAAAAACATTAATTAAAACTTAAACACAGTTTAAGTTATCGGACAGAACCAAAACAAATTTTTTTTTAATAATCACATTTCATCCCTATTTCCACCACCCTCAGGTATTAGAGGATTAAATTCCTTTGCAACAGTAATTGGTTAGAATTTTTTAATTAACTGACAACGTTAGATAGAATTTTTAATGAACTTTTAGGCAACAAATTGAAATTAAATATGTAGATACATATGGCATGGCTAAAAATGTAGGGGCTAAATTTGTAGTTAGAAATGTTGGGAGTATTTGGCTGATGGTGTAAGTGAGATACCCTGGTAATCGAACTCCACTCCCCCTAACCAGTAAAATGGCGGAATTTATTGCAGTACATTTGTTTGGGCTGTTTAATGAATGCATCATCTTCTAGTTACCATAATTCGATAAGCCGGTGATAGTTTTCGGTGCAGTTCACATTCGAAAAAATATTCCAAAATCTTGTGTTAAATGTGTTAATCGATTTAGACCCCATGAGCTCTTGAGAAAGAATTTTGCATTTAAACTTCCACGGTCAGTTCGTGAGTTCTCCAACTTTCCTAAAGAAATCAATTGCTGTTTTCTTTACCAAAAACTTTTGTGAAGTGAATTCATCGAAGTTTATTGAATCGTATTGCCAATCGGAGTACTTGCCGAAGCTTATATTGCGGTATTGAAACTTTAGAAGAAAAGCTTTATGATAGTCATTGAGTTGTTTAATTAATTTAATGCGAAACAAACTACAGTTAGAATTAAATTGTCACTTACACTTTTGTGGAAGTTATTAGATTTGTCTCAATTTAATGAGACGAGATCTCCTGAACATCCGAGAATTATTATTGCGGTATGGTCTTATTGGTAAATAATGGCAGTGCTCCGCAGCAGGAAAATAAATTTTTTGTCAAAACCAGATGAGCAGCAATAACGGCCATGTGAAGGAGAACTAATAGCGTCTCTTATCGGGTCTATCTCCCATAAACGAAAATAATAAGTCAGAATTAGGCTAGATAAGGACGGACGAGTTAGTGTAATCTAGAGCGGTGGCTATTTTTCTCCCGACTTAAGTGTTAATTGCCAGTGGGCAGCGTCCTGATATCAAGATGAGGAGGATTTTTACAATCTCAGCTTTTCTTGGCCCGCCTCAGGAGAAGGGATCTAACAGGAAATTGGCTTCGGACAGAGAAATATAAGTTTGTTTCAGTCAGATAAAACTCACATTATACGAGAAAGTTTTCAAACCGCCAGTGATTTAGATAGATCACAGAGATTTTACGGCGATCATCAGACAATATATTTTACCTTTTTTAATTTAGAGGACGATATAATGCAAGATGTGTTGTAAGTACGCCCAACAAACTAACAAATGTCTTGCAATTCACAGTTTTTCGACTTCAAATAAACCTCCGTCCTTTTTTATGAGCATAGAATCAATACAGACGCAATATTTCTATATGAACTGGCCGTTAGTGCTCCTGCATATTTCTTTCAACTGCAAACCAATGGATTTTTCCGTCATCCGGTTGTTGCTCCCCGGAAGGAGAAAACACTTTCGATAATATTCTCCGGTGTTGATTCTTTTCCTCCGGCGTCAGTTACAAGATGTTACGGCAAAGTTTCCGATGTAAAAAATTTCCAGCACAGGTCCTGAATTACAAGCGAGCACGGCAGGAATGGATACTTCGCAAGGAGAACTACGAAGAATTTTAAAACAAAACATGTGTGATAAGACTGGCAGACAGCGATAGAAAACGTTATATCCTGCTGGGAAGTTGCGAAGTTCGTATAAATGTTAATCTAACTAGGGGATGTTTCGTTTTTGTAGTGAGATCAGCAGATATGAAGTCATAGAGGAGTTTGGTTTGTTAACTCGGTACAACGCTATTCGTATTTCTAAGATGTTTAATTTAATAGTAACTGGTGTTGAAGTCCAAATTGCGATTTTCAATGAAATATTTTAAAATTGGAAAACATCCAGAAGTTACTTGAAACTATTTATTCAAATCTATGGAAATATATGCATGCATTAAAGGTGCTTCAAATATATAATTTTTATCTAATTTCTAACAGTTAATATATTTTATTGGTTCACTTAAGATATTTCCTTTAATAAATTATAATAATTTTAAAACTGGCAGTGAAATCAGTAACTGAGAAAGCGTCTTTAATCTGTACCATACAAGTGGGTATTACTTTATAAAATTGACTACACATGCGTAGACTGGTATCAATCTCGTCTCGTCTCGAATTTAGAAATTATGTTATACCTATATTGTACCTTTGTTTTTTCATTTATTTGTCTTTAAAAGTTATCCAAAGCTGTAATAAACAATAGGGCAATGGTTCATCTTCGTGTTGAAATTTTCTACTAACTTTAAAAGTAGTAAAAAGTTTGTTCCCTGTTCGTAGAGTTACTGCAAAGTTTTCCAATGTCATCTAGTCATCTGTCATCTTACTAATTTATTACAGGTTTTCATATTTGCTACATCTTCTATTAATTATTATCTGTGTGGTCTGCCCTTCGATGTTCCATGTAATTCATGTTCATGCATATCTATGTAATTATTTTGACGTGATATTCGTCTAATAAATCGGTGTGTGGGCTACCTACACGTCCCAGAAAACATTGTAACGTTACGCCAGACCCATGCGTGCGAGCGAGAGCGAGAGCGAGAACAAGTGACAGAGATCGATTTTAGCGTTTGTCTTGCGACGCATCTATTTCTCTTCCACTACAGCGTCCGAGTGAGAGAGACCGGCACAACACATCCGATGTGAGCTATGCGGGAGTGAGATGACGCATTCATCTCCCTTTTACTCCGTCGGGGACGACACGACAGCGACAGGCGACAGTACATAGCTGGACGTTAGCGGTATTGCCGACTATTATTTATAAAGTTATCTGAATATTTACTGTGCATACCATTGTTTATTACTTATTACTATTTCAATACGAACTGCGGCAATAAGGTATTTCATTCTTGCATTCTAAGAGTTTAATTAGCTATATAGTCTCATATACTTGCTGTTGCATCGGTCAACGAGTGCAGTAGTAATAGGTTATGTTACGATTTCGACTAAAAAATTATGATGAATGATATAAATGATCGTGTAAAAAGTCGACTGCTTTCATTTAGTATTCAATGAAAACGATTATCTTGCACAGCACTTCATGTAAGGTTCAAGATTAATGTTCAACTTCACACATGTCATAACAATGTGTCTAAAATGACCAGTTGGACCGGCCAACCGCAATGCGAAAATACCTTCTAATGACAATTTAGTGATAATTTTCTTTCTTTCTTTCAGCCATCTTCTATCCATTGGATATAGGCCTCTTTCATGTTTGACCATACACTTCTATTTTCTGCTCTCTTGTACCAGTTCAGCCCAGCGAATTTTTTCAGATCATCGTACCATCTCTGTTGTGGTCTGCCAATACTTCTTCGTTCTTCCCAAGGTCTCCATCTAGTGATGTGTCCACTCCAATTCTCTCTGTGTCTTGCAACATGTCCTGCCCTTTGCCACTTTAAGGAACTGATTCTCTGTATGATGTCGGTTACTTTTGTCCTTTCTCGTATCCACTAGTTTGTTTTGTGGTCTCTCAGTGATATTCCCAGTATTATTCTCTCTATGGCCCTCTGATGTATTCTTAGTTTGTTAATAATCCTTTTAGTCAGGACCCAGGTCTCGGATCCGTATGTAGTGACGGGGAGAATGCATTCGTTGTAGATTTTTGTTTTTAATGCCATGGAGATTTTCATGTTGAAAGCGTATCTTAATTTACCATAGGCAGCCCATCCCAATCTGACTCTCTTATCGATCTCAATTTCTTGGTTTTGTTTGCTTAGTGTCACTGATTGTCCAAGATATATGTATGATTGTGTTTTGTTTATAGTTTATCCATGAAACGTAATGGTTTGGTCTGCATCAGGAACGTTTGTCATGAATTGTGTTTTTACACCATGGATGTTTATTCCCTTTTCCCTCCAATTTACTTTCTTGAAGACATCCTCCAAAACCAGAGTAAACAATTTTGGCGAAATTACATCTCCCTGTCTGACGCCTCTTTTGGATTCTATTTTATTCGTCTGAGCGTGAATCTTGATAGTCATTGAAGAAGTTTTGTATATATTTTCTATTAGGTTGATGTATCTTTGATCCACTCTGGCATTTATCATAGATTTTATTATTGCCCAGGTTTCTATAGTGTCGAAGGCCTTTCTGAAGTCTACGAAGGCCATCCATATAGGTAGTATATTATATTCTGATGCCTTCTCTATAAGTTGTTTTACTGTATGGAGGTGTTCGGTAGTGGTGTAGTGACTTTTAAATCCAGCCTGTTCTCTTGGTTGAATTTAGTAATAATAATTCTATGTAATTCATAAACGTATTCCATTTTTTATCAATGTTTTCTTATGACGTTATCACGTAAATTTATCGACCTACAGACGACTTACAGACAATTAATTTTTTCTCAAAATATAAGACCTCCAGAAAAATAGCGCTTTTCTCAAAAACCCCCATTTAATAGTAAATTAATGAATCGCCGATTTTCCTCAAATCAAATCCTGATCTACTATCTCGACAGGGCGATATAAACTTGAGAAATGGGCCCAGAATCGGAATATGCTACGCCCACGCCGACGCGCTAAAATTTAATTAACCTCGCTGATTAGATACTTCGAATAAGTGGAACACACGGAACACACCCAATCCGTTATGGATGTGTCATGAATTAATCACACACCTTTCAAAAGAAGTGGAAGCAAAACGCAAACAAAGCTATTATTTATGGGGTTCACTTTTACGTGTCTGAGAAACCTAGAACGTATTGCGAAAACGAGCGCAAATTAAGTTTCATAAGGGTGTGTTAGATTTCTTTATATGGTGTAGTCATGTACAATAAATGAATAAGTATTGTTTGAAACATTTCACTTATGTTAGAGAGAAGTATGTCTCGGTATTAACTGTGACAGTAACTAATAAGGGTGAACTAATTACCTAAAAATGTTCTTTCTCAACAGTCGGAGGAGATGCAGCGTCCTCGATTACCTTCTGAAACGGTAACCTCATATAATATCATCGACGTGATCGGAAAGGGTATATATATTTCGTCTGCAACAAATGTAAATCTCTAAAGTCGACGGCACGAAATCCAATATCCATTAAAAATTCCCGAAACCCGAAAAGGTTTTCCGCTTCCGTAATTTCCGTCCAGGAGCGACCATTTATTTCATTTTTTCGAAAAGCTAACTGTGTTAAACTCACTGCAGGCCGGTACAGTCGCGCAAATAAGTGGATCAGAAAATTGCTACAGCTGACGCCATGTAATTTTCTAGTTGAGAATACACAATTGTAAATAAAAATACAATGGCTGCTAGCGAATTCGACGATAAAAAGTGCGAAGGGAACGATTTATCACAAAAATAATTCTTTTAACGGTCTTATAACGAGAAAGCTCCGGATTAAAAGGAATCCGTGGAAATGCTCATCGTTCTGAACGTAATGGAAAAGTGCTGGAAATAGGGTTTGATATGCGAGGAGACGATGGCGGTGATTGCGTTTTTCAGAGGCGAAGAGGGAACGTTTAAATTGTTATTATACTTTTTACACGTTGTACTCCGTTTGAAGCGATTAAAGTGTTCACAATTTTCTATTAAGCGCTTAAACACCTACATCTTACCCTTGTTCCATTATGTTCTCATTTACTCCATTTGGGAAATTTCTACGTACTTCTGTTAATCCAGTTATTAAGGTTAAAGCATGAAATGAAAAACCAGAACACATCTAAGATACAATATTATAATTAGCAGAGTATCATGAATACTGAGAAAAGTTTTATCTAATTTTGGCTTGAAAATTACAGAACTTAAATTACAAATTCATAATTCGGAGCAAATGATTTTTGGCCAAGGAACATAAAGTCTTGGAAATAATATAAACGATATTTATTGGGAGTTTTTTTTTTAATTTCTTCTCATAGTAGGCTGTGGATAGTGTTTGTGAATGCACCTTACTAAAAAAAGGTCATTATCAAAAGTCAAATTGTTCCAAGCACTTGGAAGAATATTGTTCCATGAGGGAGTTAAGAGTTATCAAGTTTATTTTCACCGAGGTTCTCGCATTTAGATTTTTATATTCTTTAGTTTCACTCATCTAACGCCCAATTAATAGAGCTAAGCTGTCTTTTTCAAGACACTATTAACTGGTTGGAGCAGTTTCAATTTTTATTAAAAAAGTGAGGTTATGCCAACTCCAAATTGATTATTCAAATTTGATTCAAATTGATATTTTTTAGTAAGGTGCATTCACAAACACTATCCACAGCCTACTATGGGTTGAAATTAAAAAAAAAACACTGGTACATATATACGCGGGGGTCCCACAGTCGCAGCTGTTTCCTGCATTTCGATCGTCACCCCTTCTTATCTCTCCAGGTGTCTTCATTTATCGCTCCGTTCTTCATTATATCCTTCATTCCGTTTATGACTTTGCTGGTGTTCCAGGTTTACCTCTATCCGTTGGGTTGTATTCCAGAGCTCGTCTTGGCCACCCGTTTTCCTCCATCCTTCCTACATGTCCGTACCAGATAAGCTGCCTAGTTTCTATCCTTTCTGGCGTTTTATGTATTCTGTTGGTTCTTCGTATGATTTTGGTATTAGGTATATGTCCTGTTCTTGATATGTGAAACGCATGATTTCTACTTACGTCATTATTTCCTACTCCTGGCCCGGCTACCAAAACTAAATTCATTCAGGGAGTGGTTAAGAGAAAAATCAAAGGTCTGTTTATAGCTTCCTTAATTGAGTATTTAAAAAAAACATTAACAAGATTCCGCAATACCTATTTACGTTAATATATATATATATATATATATATATATATATATATATATATAGGCGGGGGTCCTACAGCCTTTGTCGCATTTTTTTATTTTTCCAATCGTCATCATTTATTGCCCGATCAGCCATTGTTTGCCTAATTCCTTGTATCCAGGATGTGCTTGGTCTTCCTCTTCTCCTTTTACTTTGAGGAACATAATTTAAAATTCTTTTTGGCCAGCGTTCGTCGGTCATTCTCATAACATGTCCGTACCATATCAATTGTCTGGACTCTATTCGATCTGAACTCGTGTACACTCTTCTTGTTCGACGTCTGATGTCTTCGTTTGGGATACGATCCAGCCTTGAGACTCTGCATGCTCGTCTTAGGTAGTCCATTTCTACAGTCTCTATATCCTTTTTGTCTTTAGCCGAAAGCTGCCAACATTCCGACCCGTAAGTTAAGATAGGCTCCACTATTGCTTGATAGATCATCATTTTTGTACTTAACTTTATCTGATTTGACCATAATAGGGAGTTTAATATCCGGATGCTGTTGCGACCTTGCTGTGTCCTATGGTGTATGTCTTTCCTGGATGTTCCTTCTTTCGAAAATATGCTGCCTAGATATTTGAATTCATCACATTTTTTAATGTTTTGGTTGATTTCTAGTTCGGGATCACTTTCCACATTCCCAACAACCAGATATTCTGTTTTCTTCAAGCTTATATTTAATCCCCATTTTCTGTAGGCATCTAATAATTTTCTAAACATGAAATCCATGTCCTCCTCATCACCAGCTACTACAACCTGGTCGTCAGCGAAGAAAAGGGTAGTAAGGTAGTCGTTGTTTATGTCTATTCACATGCCCGACACTTGTCTTCTCCATTGTGTCAATGCTTCTTGTATGTAGATTCGAAATAGCGTGGGTGATAGACAGCACCCTTGTTTAAGGCCTTTGGTTACAGGAAAGGTTTCTGAAATTGAATTTCCACATTTTACGGCACTCTTGGCATTACGATATAAATTCCAAATGGACCGGATATACACCCCATTAAGGCCAATCTTCGTCATGATTTCAAATAGCTTTTGTATAGGGACCGTATCATAGGCCTTCTCCAAGTCGACAAATAGTAGGTGGGTATCTAGGTTCCTATCCTTTCGTTTTTCAAGCAGCTGTTGTAGGACAAAGATATTGTCCGTACATGATCTCCCAGCTCGAAAACCACTTTGTTCTTCTATGTCACTGAATTCAGTTTCAATCCTATTTTTAAGAATCTTGCCGTACAACCTCCCCACTGCACTAGTTACACTGATTCCCCGATAATTCTGACACATTTTCTTATCTCCTTTCTTGAAAATCGAGCTTATATAGGCTACATTCCAGTCATCTGGAATTGTCTGTCTTTCCACCATACATTTATTAAAAATTTTTGTCATAATTTCAAGGAGTATATCGGGGCCATATTTAACCAACTCAATAGGGATGTTTCCAGGTCCTGCTGCTTTCCCATTTTTTGTCTTTTTCAGTGTCTCTTTTACTTCTTCAACCGTTATCTCATGTACTTGTGTATTATATGTTGTATCAACTGCTATATTATGTGCAATAAATTCTGCTCTGTTCTCCGTCAATAACTGTTTGTAATATTCTGTCCACTCATTGTTACTGATCAGTTGTAAATTATTAGTTTGTCTTCCGTCCTTTCTTAAATTTTTAATAGTTCTCCAGGCTTGAGCAACTCTTGTTCCCCCCATACATCTATCTAGCTCGTCACACTTTTTCCCACATTTCGTTCTTACTCCGTATTACCATTGTCTTTACCTTCCTATTTAACTGCACATATCTGTGTCGATCCCCGTTGTCATGCGTATTTAGCCAGTGTTTGTAGGCTCTCTTTTTGTTTTCCACTAACTCTCCTAGCTCTTCTGACCACCATTCTGAATTTTGATTTTTTGTATTTTCCACCCGTCCTAGAGCCTCACTCGCTGCTTCATGTATACAGCGCTTCGTATGTTGGTAAATATCTTCCGGACTAAGGTTTTCTGTTTGTATAAGTTGTAATTTGTTGGCCAGTCTCAGTTTGTATAGAAATTTAACAGAGTCTTGTCTTAAGCTGTCTAGATTATATTTGATCGCGTTTGGGAGTTCAGAAGTATTACTTTGTTCTGGTGTTCTTCCCTTTGGTTTCGTCTTTCTATAGTTTACTATCACTTTCGCTACGAGCAAATAATGATCTGAACCACACTCTGGTCCGCGAAAGGCTCTTACATCAGTAGTACGTAACTTAGAGTTTTGACGTTGAATCATGTAGTCTATAATCGATCGGAGTCCCCTAGTTGGTTGAACCCATGTATATTTGTGGACATCTCTATGCTTAAAAAAGCCATTCATTATTTTCAAGGACATAGTCTTGCATAGATTTATTAAACGCATCCCGTTATCATTTACATTGGTTTCGCCATATTCTCCTAGCACGCTGTTGTTTCCTTCTTTCCCTACTCTACCATTTAAGTCTCCCAAAAGATATATCTCCTTGTCATCCTTAACGTTAGATAAGACGGTAAACAGTCGATCGTAAAACTCATCTTTTACATGGTAGTCAGCGTCTTCGCTGGGAGCATATACCCCAATAATGACGATATTCTGTCCGTTTTTGCTTATTTCTAAAGCTGTAATTTGCTCGTCTACTTCTTCCCAAGACTTTATGTTGTGTCTTAACTTTTTGTGCACCGCTATAGATACACCTCGTTTGGCCCTTGAACTTTTACTTACACCACTATAAAAATGAATGTAGTCTCCTACCGTTTCGTTGCCTTTCCCCTTCTTTTTAGTTTCTGTAAGTACACATACATCGATTTCCATTTGTTTAAGTTCTTTAAATACTTCATTTTGCTTATTTCTAATTCCCTGCACATTCCATGTGGCTAATCTCATAGTCCGTTTTCTAAGCTTTGGTCTTAATCCTTTAAATCCGTCCTTATTCCGAGGCGATATATCGAAATTTTTAGCATATAGATATTTTTTACAGATGACGAGTTGCTAGCACGTCGATCCAACCTGTTGGTCCGCGGATGGTATTTTATTTCCCATCTACCCGCCGGATATACCGGTTAGGGCATTCCCCTATCCGCCACCTGGGGACGCGCTCTCTAGGGGTTACAGGATCCCCCGAGGGTAATTACGTTAATACAAATATTTTGATTCTTAACTACGTCAGTTATTTAAGATAATAACTTCAAACCTTATAACTTTAGGTAGAATTGATTTGTTTATCACACCGACACTGTGTCGAATTGGGAGCTGAGGTGTCCGGCATCCACAGGCGATGGCCTGTTTAGGGCCACTCGCATGGTGATAGCAGCTCTCAGTGGCTTATCCGCTACTTGCGGACGGCGCTGGGGAAGTCCGTCGTAGCTGCTCTGTCTCCGGCGGGAACCAGGAATTTCTTCAGGACGTGGGGGCGCAACGCACAGACGGTCGGAATCACAATAGCGTCTTACTCGCACCGGTTCACTCTCGTTTTTCGCTGTTGGTTTTGCACCGCACTAAACTCTTACGAACCGATTCCACGCTGACTATTCTAACAACAGTGGCCTCTCGAATTATGAGGCCCACTAGTCAAAAGTTTGTCTACAGAACCGATCCACACTGAGTTTGATTTTTTAACTGAGAACATAAATACTCATGCCAAACTAACTAATACCAATCCAAAAAACCAACTATAATTCAACTCAAAATTGGGCAGCCGAACCCTCGAGGGTTCGGCCGTCCTACCACTTTCGAGGCCCGAAGCTAAGTCTCTTCTTCCTTCTCACTTTCACTCCAACTGACCCCTACTTATCTCTCAATCTTATATCTCACCAGTCGCTGAATTTCAAATTTCCTCTTCTCTTAAATTTAAACCTATCTTAACCCGGTAAAATCTCAACGGGGCGTTAACAATCTCCCTCTCTTCACGAGACCCATCACGTCGGTAGCGCGTGATCCAAACTATGTTTTACAACTCCAAAAAATACTGACCGACCGTTAGATTGCAAAGGGGCGACACAATTGCGCGACTTCTCGACAAAAAATTGTCTACATATCGTCTTAAGTAAATAAACAAAGGCTTCACTTCGAGTTCGGTTGCTATGCGAAATTCAAGCCGCTTTTAAGACCAAACCAAATTGACGGAGAGAGGGATATTTGAAAATCGTAACGTAACATATGTGACAGGTACTAGACCAAGTTCTCAAGTTATCCCCAAAGTAGAAATGAAACGCATGAAACGCACTTAACATCGATAGGCGATAGAGAATTGACCGAATAATAACTTATTGTAAGGGGTTTCTATTTTTGATTATATCATCAATAATGGCCCCATGATTTTACTTTTACTTTTGACATGTTCTTACTTTTGACATGGTTACACTACCTATCCGTATACGTTGTAAGAAAATCACATAGTGTCTACTGTTCAACCTGTTATGGTTGATTATGCTTGTGAGCACAAGAGAAACGTCGGAACGAATACAAATACGACAGGAGCGAACTGCGTTTCAGTTCTACTTTGGGGACAACTTGAGAACTTGGTCTAGCTCCAGCTCTACACCCCGAGAACTGCAACCTCATATGTGACAGGTACTTCTCAGGTCATTTCAAGACTGTCCACTTTTTTCTTTCATTTCTCAGTCATTTGCTAACACTCCGCTCCATATGTAACGATAGGCTCCAAAATTGATTTGTAGATTGTCATTTTGGTTTTCAGTGCAGTTCTGTTATCCAAAGTATTGAATTCAGAATTTGTACAATTTTACTACCTTGCTGCATTCTGTCTTCGATATCGCGATCTGTTGTGCCTTTACTAAAGACGATACGTCCCAAATATTTACAATCGTGCCATCTTTTTATTTCTCCTATTACCAAATCTGGGTCTTCATCTTCGGTGCCTACTCGCATATATTTCGTTTTTGTCATGTTCATGCTCATTCCCCATCTTTCGTACTCATCTCTGAGTCTACCGAGCATATAATCTGCATCTACTTTGCAGTTTGCAGTTATCACCAGATCATCCACAAAGAACAACGTTGTCAAATCACAGTCATTAATCTTTAGTCCCATTCCCGCGCACTTTTTTCTCCATTTGTATACTGCTTCTTGGATTTATACTGTAAATAAGGAATGAGAAAGACAACATCCTTGTTTCAGACCCTTCGTTACTGTGAATGTCGCCGAGAGAATATTTCCTATTTTTACCGTGCTCTGAGGACTTTTATAAATATTTAGCAGTGCAGTTACATATACTTTACTAAGGTTCGTCTTCGTCAGAACATTAAATGACATGTTCAAGGGGATTGCATCGTAGGTCTTCTCCAAGTCTATGAATACTAGATGCGTAGCGTGGTTTCGAGCTGCTCGTTTTTCAATTACTTGTTGAAGATATAATGAGTTGTCCGTGCATGATCTTACTGCCTTGAATCCACATATTCTTCAATTGTGTTATACTCCTCTTCTACTCTTCTTTTCAATATGCGACCAAACAACCGTACCAGTGAGCTAGTCACACTAATTTCTCCATATGAACGAAGCGTGAAGTGGCCTCTATAGAGAATGGACTGTATGTATATTCTCTCGTAGCTCGTGGGTGGCTGCGGAGATTAATCTTGTCTCCAGGTTGTAAGGCTGAAGACGTTCTTGTAGGTTGGAGATCAGGGCGTGACGTGATCTCTTGAAGTTCTTGAAGTTGAAGTTCTCGAAGTATGGAGAGGGGGCGTAACGTGCTCTCCTGGTTGGATCTGAGGGCGTAACGTGCAGATCCGGGGTTGAAGTTCTCGAAGTCTGGAGAGAGGGCGTGACGTACTGATCTGGGGTTGATGATCTTGAAGTTAGAAGTTGTCGTATCTTGAAGATCTCGTAGAATTCTCAGGGTGTAAAGTGAGAGCTTGTAGGTTTGGTTGAAGAATCAAGACCATCAACACACATCGTTTTGATCATACAAGTATACTGGTTTATTACCAAAATTTCACAAGCTTTTATACATCTTCAAATTACATTGGTTAAATGGCAAATTAAGTTTTGTTATCTTTTGGCGTCCTAGATTTTATTTCTCCTGACCTAGCTGTGTGCTTGACCTTACCGAGCGTGTTTATTATCATATTACGACGACTGGTGTTATGCTTACGGATTAATTATTGTTGTAAGATTTTGAAATCATCACTTTGATCCGCGCTTTTTCGTACACCTAAGATACTCAGTTGTTTTAATACCCTCTTTAATAGTTATTAATTACTCAATAGTTGATTACTTTATCAGCAAGCACTAAATTATTTCACTGACTTAGTTGTTCTAATTAATTTTTGATTACTTAAATTGCAAGTAGAATTTTCACCTAAGATGTTTTTAATAACAAGTTGCTCTAGTTCCCTATTTAATGGTTATTAATCCCTAATTGATGATTATGTTCCCTAAATTCCCTATTAAATCCCTACAATCCTACTTAGCTCTCTTTTATGTTGATCATAGCGTCAACACCATAATTTACCGATTCCATTCTGTCTCCTATTTTATATATGGGACTAATGTAGGCCAAATTCCAGTCTTCTGGAATTTTTGAGCCTACACCAGGTATTTTTTGAAAATGTATCCTAGGACTTCCAGAAGAGAGTCTGGTTCGTGTTTCATCAGCTCAATGGGAATGTTTGTGGGTCCCAAGGCTTTTATAGTCCCCCTACAAAGTCATTTCAACTTTCTGTTAGTAGTGATTTGTAGTATTCCTCCCATTTGTTATTTAGAATTAATTGTATATTTCTACCAGCTTTTCTTTCTCTCCAAAGACTCCTTATAAATTTCCAGGCCTGCGTCACTTTCGTTCCCCCTAAGTATCGGTCTAACTCCTCGCACTTTATAAACTATACTATTAAACCGAAAATAAAGGAGTTTTGTTTTGACTGTAGATCAGTAATTATTTATATTATTTAAATTATAACTTTTGCTTTTTTAATGCTGGTCAAGTTTTTAATTAAAACGGGATATCAATTAATTTCCTAACATATCACGAGCGTGTTTGATTAATTTCTGAAGTTTTAATTATGGCGTACGGCGTGTATCATCTTCTCCTTTCCGTTTCGCTCGCGCCACCTCTGGTTATTCTGTTAACATTTTCCGATTGCACACACATACACTTTGAAGCCGAGATTTAATTCCGTTCCATTGTAGCGGTCCTGCATTTAATTAATTATGAACACGACCGCGCGGAAAACGCGGCGCGCCGGCCTGCTTATTAAATTAAAATATAACATAATCTATAAATTAAAGTCGGCCCTTTGTACATCACTAATACTCATAATTTCGTAACCGTTTCAAAGCCGGATAATTGCGAAGAGGAAGTCTGGAAATGAAGTGGCGTCGGCTTTTCGGGACATTTTTCATTTTGCGGTTGCCGAAACGGTTTTGCGGCCGTTTCGAAAATGAAGCAATCTCCTTCAGGAATGTACCATTCGGGTAATGTTGGTATCCCCATTTCGGCTTTGTTGTGTTCCTCGCCGAAAGATTTCGAACTGGAAAATTTTCACGATAATCCTATTTCATTAACTAGGTTTTGTTACTTTTCAAATTCAAAGGTGTACATAGTAGGTTATTAGTATTTACGTTACTAAAAAATAAGGATGAAAGCACGTTGAAATATAGGCTGCGATTTTAAAATGTATCAGTAGACTAGCCGACTTAATTTCCCTCATGTAGCGAATTGTTTTAATGAGGGAAAGCAATTGCCTTGAATTTAATACCATTTTGACAACTGAGAACAAAACATTTAGCGAATTTAACAAATACAATATCTTAGCTTCTAAACGCCATAGAACATTTTTTTCTAATTCGTTATATTATCACTTACTCAATTATCTGGATATCGATTTATCCTGATAATTTTATTGTTGTTGATAAACATAACCACTATAAAAACCATTTTACATTATTTTTGCAGATTTAAACGTTGATTGACAATGTTTCCACTTTTATAATGATATGATATCAAATTAAAGGCTATGTTCGTTACTAGTGTAGTACATGATCCCACTTTTAATCAATTAGTAGTATAATAATATATAATAACCAATATAAATCATAATAGTGAGATATAATAATAATAATAATAGTAATAGTAATGAATGTAAATTAAGTAAGTAATTCATAATGAAATATAAAAATCTTAAAGACGAAAAAAAGGTGTAGGCACTTAATTTTTTTTTAAATTGTCTGTGTGGGCCAGATGGCGAGAACTGAGTCTTAGGTTCGAGACGACTACACTTCTGGAACAATGAAATAAAATCGACTTTGAGCAACTCATTCTCTCTGTTAATTTATAGACAATAGTAAATTTTATTACCTCATACTTGGTGAAATTGTGGAATCAAGTAATCAGAACAAATATCAAAGCAGACAGTATCTTAGTTCATCGTTTTTCTCTCTATTTTCGTCTGGCTTGTGCAATGGGTATTAGGGGAGTAACGCGCAAAATACCGACCAGACCTCAAACACACTAGTATTGGGCGTGCAGGGGGTACGAAGTACCCGCCCCAGCTACTAGGAAACAACAATATCATAAACATCTAGGGTCGAGTGTGCAATGGTACTAAGGGAGAGACGCGCGAAGTACCACCCGAGGTTCTAGGAAAACGCAATACACTAGCACTGATCGTGCAATGGTACCAGGGGAGTAACGCGCAAGGTACCCGTCACCTACTAGTGGCAATTACCCCAAGAACGTGTAATGAGTACTAAGGGAGAAACGCGCGAAGTACCCTGCCTTGAGATAAAAGGCGGCACCGTGCTAACAGTGACTGACTAATGTTTGAAATACCAAATAGAGACAACTACGAATATTTCTCATTTCTAAATATCGATGGTTAATTAATTAAAGAGTTAGTTAGTTAATCAACAGTAGAAAAATGGGTAAATGTCCAGATCTGCCACTTCTTCTATTTTTCGCAATTTTTTCCGAATTTCAGCAGAAAACCTCTATTTAGAGGTGTTCCAACCGGAAATTATCAACGCACCTAAGGGATAGTGGAGTAAAAAAAGGGTGTTGGGTGGGGTAATGGGCGGCCCTGTATGTTCGAAGAACCGTGTGCGGTACGGGTTAGAAGTGGGAATTGTGACTTGACAAGTCGATGCGACGTTGCCAAGCGTCGCTCCAAGTATGATTAGCTGGGAAATGCGCTCAGTAGGTGGGGGGTATGTATCGAAAACGAATGACGTAATGGAGGAAGACGTACGTATGGAAAAGTGACCGAGAAAGGAAAATTACACGAGTAAGCCGAGAAGGAGAAATGCATGCAAGAGAGCATGGATTATTATTGTACTCACGGAAACTAGGTAGGCGGGCGGATACATCTCCCCAGCTAGCGTCCAGAAGTGATGTAGGCGTAGAGTGTCACTTGGGTATCGCATCATAAAGAGACACTCCGCCAAGTACGACTCGTAATGGCTCTTCCGGCGACCGAACCGGGGCACAAGTCGTCGCACTTCAACCCACGTACGCTCAATGTTCTGAGTATGGGTGCCGGTATCAGGATCAACAAAATGCAAGGAATGATTAACGGTGAGGTGTTCGTAATCGTGTGCGCTAAGGTCGGAGTATCCCTTCCAACAATCCGTATGAATGATCGTTCCCGGAAGCACATTGTCTTTGATGACCCTAAGGAGTGTCTCCGAGGAGCGATCTTCGACGGCTGTGAGGAAGAAACGCTTGACCCCCCGTTGGATGCCACCCACCACCCACTGTCCCTCCAAATAGCGGCCCTTGTTGTATTTGCGCCGACCGATTTTAGCCTCGTCAATTTCAACAATACACCCCTCTCCACCGATCTTCGCACTGTTCTTATGTGCCCAATAAACGAACACCTCCCGTATAAATGAGAAATAGTCAATGATAGTTGTACGCGACAGTCCCAAATGTTCTGCGACGAATCGGCAGCGAGGTGGCGGTCGCGTCAAATACAAGTACACCAAATCCGAGACTTTTACCAAAGGGATGTGAATGTCGGCGAAGAACGTTCCCCGGTATTGCGTAATGTAAGTGTTGCATTTTTTTTTATTCCGATTAACCCTGTATTCGGACTGGCATCTGAAAACCGGCACCCCATTCGTAATTTTAGGCGACAGTAATTTTCCGCACTTAGGACACACGCAAGATGGCGACAAAGCACCATGGCGACAAAGGAAGTCTAATAACGCGCTCAAGTCTATGGCGATTTCGTTAAAATATTTGCGGACGTCAACGCGGCACCCGCAGCAGGAGGGGATGTTCCGACGCAACCCGGAGGATTCGTTTCCGTATTCGTAGCTTTTACGCGACGTAGAAGGGGTTGGTTCCGACATTACTTACGTAAAGGCGGCGCGCGACCCGAACCGAAGGGAACAAGTGGTCTCTCAACGTAAGGCCCGTAAGGGACGAAACTCGAAGCGGTCGAAGTGGCCTTGTTTATGTTATCGGACCAATCAGAAACGCCCGCCAGGGAGTCCATTGACTCCCTACATAGAAGTATTGTTTGTGATTAGCATTGCGAAGAAACGCTTGTTCACGCGATATTAGCGGTAAATGTCAATTGCCAACCAGGTGGGCTACCTGTAACCCTAACGAATCAACAGGTGAACAGATGATGTGAGAGGGGTGTCGTTTGTGAAGAGGAGCGCAGGGTTGCCACGTGTACCAGCTGAGTTTCCTGGACGAATGATGGCGAACAGAGAAGTGGTGATGGCGTGGAACGAATTTTGCGACGTTATCAGCGGTATACCAGTTAAATTGAACCGTCTGATGCGACAGAAAGTAATGTTCTCAGATTTGAGCTACGTTGATCGGTGCTATATCGCAACCTTCTGCTACCAAAACGGCATCGCACCAAATATTGTGGAGAGAGCATTGCGGATGAATGTACATTGTACGGAAGCCAAAGTTAGAAAGATAATAGAGTTGTACAAGTACTGGGACGCACCTGGAGTGGAGGGCCGGGAGAGGCGAAGTAGATACAACGCGTACGATATCGTAATCGGAAGGATATGCGATTTGAATGGTACTATAGTGACAAGAGACATAGAGAGACGAAGTCGAGGTCGTGTTTGAAGTGAACGGCATCGTCGCAGACGGGACGGACCTGTGTGTTGTTTGAGTATGTGACGCAAGCGCACGAACGATTTCCGTGTAATGACTGTGACGTGCTGACGAAAAGAACTGCGCGTAGTTATCGCGACGTGTGTGACGTAACCCGAAGCTGCACCGGCAACGATGTACAAACTGAAAGACATATGCGAGTGTTCGGTATGGCGGCAGCAGACGGGAGCGCTCAAAAAATGCTCGTATTAGGTGACTGAGAATGACAAATTTTTTTTCGGAAAATCATGCCGGAGGTACGCGGAATGCATTGAGGGGTAGGCGAGAAGCGGACTTTGAAAGTTTGGTAAGGTTCTGTAACTCACACACGGAAGTGGTAGATCTGAACATTGACCGAAAAATGAATGGCTCAGTGATAAACTCACCAATTAGTGGCTTCTTCCAATTACTCTGCTCAATATGAATGTCTTTGGCACAGTTAAATAAATATCACGAAACAACACAATCTCTCATGAACGATGATATAAGACTAACACGCCTTCTTAAAACTGTAACGCACTCATAATCTTCCCTTTTCCCGTTCTTCGGGACGGGCCAACCACTTGAGTTGTGTTTAGATAATATTCCACTTTAAGAACGGAATTTCGAGCTTAGCTCATGTAAGGCGAACCAAGAGTTACAATTTATATATTTTTAGAGTGTTTTTTCTTCAGGCGAAGTTCAATTTACGACTACTTTTGTCTAACTTCACTGACCTACAGCGGCTCGAACACAATGTGCTGGAATAGTTGATTGCACCGTTGAACATTTGCTCGACAAGTGACATTTACAAACCGTATTGCAACTGGTGGTAAGGTGAGGTTAGAGCAGTGGTGGGTTAGCCCAAGAGATAAAGAAGTTCACTGTTTAAGTTTATATTTGGATGTACGAAGGGAGTACTGTGTCGCACCTCCTCTGGTCAAGCTGTCGTTGAACAAACCCAGGGTCTTATGGAACAGTGAGACTAGAGGCTTTTCCTAAATTCACTCTCTAGAAGACCAGGTGATCCAACCTAGGATACGAAGGTCCTTCTAGAAGCGAGATCGAGGATTCGACTGATGTTCGGGGCATCGGTCTTCGGAGGAAATAGTTTGTTAACCGCGGGGCATCGTCTCGAGGGGTGAGTCTCGTTTGGCCTCCGTGGATGGCACTGAGGGGTACTATGCGTTTCACGCTCGTTGATTCAGGATTCCTGGACACCCAACATAGTTGGCTTCAGAGGCCGAAGAAATTTTTAATGGGAGTATAAACAACAAATAAAAAACAAAATTTATTCTTACAAAAACAGGCAAAATAAAAAAATCTAAATGGCTGGATGCCGCTCTAATATGCGGTCTACCTGCTGCATGTGGTCTACTCCCGATCTACCTATATACGCTATTATGTGCACAAACGATCATCCGATTATCTGCATGTTTCAAGGAAATATTTAATAAATAAGAGGATAACAAGTTGAGGCCTCGAGCGTTTTCTAGGTATGCTGCTTTAACGATAATTCGATGACATGTAGTATGTAGAAATTATAGAGTAATTACTTGAGTTTCGACTATTTCCTAAGTATGATAAATTAACGTTAATCTGATTACCTGTAAGTTGCAAGTGAATATAAGACAGTTCCTTCTTTCTACAATCTCCAGTTCAATTTAACCTGTCAATCGTAAACCAATCGACAAAATGTTATTACGTGATTTTTACACAAGTGTTATGCCAACCGAGGAGACTGCACTCTTATTCCTAAGACAACATGGCTTGTTGGATACTCAAGCAGATGCAGAAGACTGTCCCAAGTGTGGTTCCCATATGCAGGAAAAAAGGAAACGATCACGAAAGGGCGAATTCAGACCAGTTTTCCGCTGCCCGAGAAAAGATTGCCAAACTACTTGTTCAGTTAGATAGGCAACAGATTTTTCCACTACACGGATTTGAATGGGCGAACCAACAGTAAATTGACGCTTTGCCAGATACTTGAACTCGTTTTCCTGTTCATTTTAGATCTTCCCGTTGATTCAGTCACCACACTTACTGGTCGATCAATACAAACCGTAGTCGACTGGTCCAATATATGCCGTGAGGTGTGCAGCTCAGTTGTATCCCACAACACCCGTGTACTGCTATTTGGAACAATTGCAGATCCAATTCAGATTGGTGAAGCTCGGTTCGCTGGCCGACAAAAATTTGGCAGAGGAAGACCTGGTGACCAAGGTGACCAACCTCCAGGGTTAGAAGATTCAGACGCCGACGTTCTTAACAACAGAAATCATGGATGCCGTGTTAATGGACAATGGCTGTTTGGTCTACGAAACAAATCCGAAACCCCGTATTTCGTAGTTGAACTAAGAAACGTAGACACCCTAATACCATTAATACACTCGGACGAATGGGCATCGGACAACCAGTTGAACCAATTGGGCTTCATCCACAGCACAGTGAACTACCAGGAAAAGTACATCGACCCGGCAACTGGTGCTCACACTCAAGGCATTGAACGCTCTTGGCGTGATGCTAAAATCAAAATTATGAAAAAAATACTTGGTGTTCCCACTGTACATATGCAGTCACATTTGGACTACATTAGTTGGAAAATTATAAACAAAAATGAAGATGACCCTTTCATCAAATTTCCGAGAGACATTAAAGATGTATATCAGCCGTGAATTTATTTTGTATACGCAATAATATGTTATCATTTTGTAAATACCAACTCGTACTCGTAATAAATAAACTACAGTAACACTTCAATTTCATTAGTAAACCACATATTGAGACGTCAATGGGGTAGATCGCATATTAGAATAGATTTAGGACGGTAGATCGCATATTAGAGCGGCATCAATGGCTGTACTAATAAATATAGATATGAATGAAACGACAAAACAACTACTATCATTATCACTACTACTACTACTTTCACCTAAATTTATAACAGTTTTATTTACATAATAATTATGTATTTGTAAATATTGCATTTCAATTTTGCACACATGGTTAATTGCATTTTTCCAGTTGACAGTAGTTATGTTTTTAAATTCGGAATTGATTAAATCACTTACACTATATAATAATTTAGGATTGCTGGTTTTCGCACGAATGTTATTTTTTACTTGAGCCCATAGCAATTCAATTGGGTTTAGAATGGAATAATATGGCGGTAAGCGCAATATCCGATGGCCATGGTTATTTGCCATTTTGTCAACGTAATAATGTTAAAAATTCTTTGGCATTTATTACCTCCAACAATTGTTTCATTCTGTAATTTCCTTCAAAATATTAATCGTTATTTATTAAAAATTCCTGAATTTCCGATATTTTAGAGACAGAATTTGGTATTTTGTATGATTGTCTGGAATGGTACGGTACGTTTTCTAATACAATTGTGCTCTTTAGTTTTAACCGTGGTAACAGTGTGGTTTTGAACCGATTTTCAAACAACATGCTATCTATATCCTGGTGATAATCCAAGTTGCAATGTCTTACATCTTTTGCACATAAATAAGTGCACTTTCCACCCATCCAAACTCACTTCCAAAATGTAAAATGTAAATACGTTTGCCTCTTGAGGGAGGAACGACCACTTTGCATAAATTGCTGTCGTTAGTCCAACATTTTTGATAATGTCATTAGTGTCAATCCACGTTTCATCTAAATAATAAATCATGGATTTTTTTATCCCCAACTTATTTAATAGAGAAAATTATTATTAATCAATATTATTAATATTGATTAATAAAATAATTAATCAAGACGATTATTAAAAGCTATCATCAGTTTGTCAGTGCGCGAGAACTTTATTGATTATAAAATGCCAAGAAGAAGACGACCTGACTTAGGTCGTCGAAGTCAATCAAATGTGCGACGAGCTACCTCACGTGGAAATCGCACTGACGACCAGCGAGAGACAGATAATGATAATATTCGTATTGGTAGGACAGAATTGCGTTCAACAGTGAATAATTATGAAGTAGATAGGCTTAGAATGGAACGACTTCGAGCACATCAAATACAAAAGCAGCGAGCACGAAACAATTAAATAGAGCGATTCAGCAGACGCAGTGTTCCTGTAAACCTAGAACGAGTAGCATTCCACTATGACCCGGAAATAGATGTAACGATTGGAGAAATGATAATCATTTCTCCATATTGTAAAGCGTTAAAATACAGCTGTGAATCTACTGGATTATGTTGTGCTGGTGGTTAAGTAAAATTACCACAATTGTTCCCATCACCCGATCCATTACTCTCATTAGTAGAGTGCGGATTATATGCAAAATGCATATATATTAGTTTTTGGATATTTTCAAATATAGGTGTATTTTTCGACGAATTACATTAATTAGAGTTAATTTACGGTAATTAGTGATTGCATATGTTGCATATTTAAGCATTTCAATGCATATAGTTTCAAAAGTTGCATATGTTGCATATTTAAGGTTATTTCGTCAAATTTAATGTTTGAAAATTATAAAATTCCTTCCTAGCTTGGTTTCCAACTCAATTCGTAAGCTAGAAACGGAGGGTATGTCTCTTTCAGAATTGGTCGAGGTAATAGATGTATTTGATACACTTTGTAAAAAGGTTAACGGTGTAGTAGGTAATTCAATATACGAAAAATTAAAAAATGTGATAAACAAAAATGTGGGGTATTTACAACTGAATAACATAAGTAGGGTTTGTAAAGGTGAAACATTAAATGACTTCGATTGTAACTTAAGCTTAGAATGTATAGCAAAGTTAAAAAATCCACCAATTACGTCTGTGGATGTTGAAAGAAGTTTCTCTATTTATGTCTATTTATTTCTACATGTTTTCCGATAGAAGACAAAACTTTCTTTTAGAAAATTTTGAAAAGCATTTAATCATTAATTGTTTTAGAAATATGCCCTAAAACTAAATATGTATATACTTGTATTACCTATAGATATAAATAGATTTAAAGAATTAATTTTAATAATGTTAATTTTTAATTAATAAGGATAATTTAAAATTAAGACGTTTGTTTAATAAAAATTGCTGTGTTAAACTTTTTGTTTTTTATTTCTTATATTTTTAATAAAGATTGCAATGTTTAATTTTCTGCTTCTTATTTGTTATATTTGAAATCCGTTTAACACAATGATAAATTTTTGCAAAATTTTGTTATTTAAAGTTATAGTTTGTTTTTGTCGTTTTTAAAAAATTATGACAATTTTAATGTCGTGCCAAACAACCTTTGGGTATATTTTTTGCATTATATGCAAGTTTTGCATATTTCTTGAAAAATTGTTGCATATATATGCGCATATATGTTAGAAGATGTTTGCATAATATCCGCACTCTTCTACTCATTAGTTTCTGGGGTGGGAAATTACTCTAAACATTTCTTGGCCAACATCCAAAAATATAATAATTGCTTTCAAATAACGTCGTTTGATGCAACGCATATTGTACAGGAAAATTTCATGCCCACTTTTAAGGTAGTCTTTGATACATTATTTATTCAAAATTTAAAAAGATAATATACAATTGCAGATACAAGGACAATTTGCGGAATCAACTTGGAGTTTCCCTGTTTCGCGCATGGGCAAATATACGTCGCGTGTTCGCGAGTCGTAAAACCATGATTTTTATATATTTACTCATCGCAAAGGAAGACAAAAAATATAGTACATCAGAAAGCCTTAAATTGATTATGAGTATAACTGTGTTGCATTTAATTTAATGTACATAAAAATTTTGCATCAAGTTTTGACCATATTGTTTAAAAATATATTATGTAGGTGATACGAAGTCCACCGGTCATCTATAATCTTTCATTTTTAATACTTTACGTGGCATTGCAACGCATGGCGGGTACGGTTTGTTGTTAATGAAGTAACGTGCATTTGCGGAGACAATGGACAAATATTTCAAGTTTAATTTATTTCTTTGTGCAATATTTAGTATGTTTCATCATGTCATTATTATTTAATATTTTTGTTATTATGATTTACTTTAATTAATAATATTGTTAAAAGATGGCAACAGGAAGTCAAGTTAATAAATACGTTTCAGAATGGAGCTATCACATCAAAATATAGCAAGGATAAGAAAAATTGGAAAACTTTCAGCTCATTACAAAAAATAGTCTCGTTTAATGGCGTTTATAAAAAAGTAGGGGGGTTAAAGGTCATTATATCCTCAATTTTCTTCTAATGGTTCTTTTAGATTATTGTTTAAAATGATAACAGAAAGTGTGCTTAGAAGAAAGTAAAATCTTCACTAAATTCTAAAAAGGTGTCTTGAAGCACTATCGAAAATAAACAAATTTTTATAAAGTGAATTTCGACATCCCATATTACAGGGTATCACAGGATAGTACAAACGAGAAAACTGTCCAAATAGCCACAGAATAAGTTCTGGATCAATTCAGTTTTTAATTTTTGTATCGGTAAATAAGTTCAAGGAATCATTAAGTTGTTCTAGAAAACGACCGACCAAATAAATATGGCTGACGTTTTTAATTACAATTCCTCTCTTGCAGTGAACTTTTAAATGTTGGTTTTTAACAGTGTTCTATAGACGATGTCCTGACGTTATCCAACATTTGTCCGGCGCAGGCAACAATTGAAAATCAGAATGACAAATTACGAATTCTCCTTCTAGTGGAACGAGTACGGGAACTCGGAGTTCCGTGTTAAACTTGATAAAGTGCCTGCCCTCTTTTTCCCAGTTTATCCATTTGCAAAATGCAGGGGCATTTTAACGGCGGCTAGATAGTTTGTAAACCCGCTGGACATGCCATTTATTCGCCTTAACTGGCAACAGATCGCAGCAAGGAACAACTAATGAAAGATTTATTTTAAAATTGTGCAACGGGTGGAATGGAGTTTTTCATAAATCGATAGATAGTTTCACATTACCACAGGGAAATATCTATTTTATTTAATATTTTTTGAAATGGAAAACGTTTAAAACGATTTTCGGCATACAAGTACAGATGACGTATTATCCAACCGCTCGGAGGGAACGTGTATAATCCTTTTGCATAGACAAATACCAGCCAAAGAATTCCAATTAAAGTCTGCTTTTCGAAATACGACGAGCGTATATCCACTTATCTCTTTACCGGCACCGACGATATTAAAATGTTCATTTTTGCATCTCATATTTGGTCCAGGTTTAGACGCGCTAATTGGAGTTGCGATAGATCCACATATAGCATTTCTAGGATTCCAGCCATGAATGAAATGCCCTGTTCCTCCAAGGGACATCCAAAGACTTTATTATTATTGAAATGACGTAATAAATTTACAAATAAATAGAACCATAAAAAATTAATAATATACGAAAATCTAATTGTTTTTTTTTCTGCTTAACCTCGACGGGCAAGTTTAATCCACAACTGCCATCGAGATAAAATATTGAAAATTATTTGTAACAAAAAAGGTAATTGTATTTAAATCGTTTTGATCTGCTCACTGATACTGATAGGAAATGGACTACTAATGATAGTATTCATTAGTATAATTTGTAGTATGATATTATTTTTACGGCTTAGTGAACTTTATATAAGAGCCAAACAACTGCTAGGACATGCTTTAATGACAATATTGTTCCCATCAATATCGTCAGACTAAAGATGATAAAAATTTTGGTACTAGCAATATTAGTCGCGCCATTAAGTCAGGTATGATATTTTTAAAATTTGGATTCAAATCTTTGATAATTTGCACAAAAACATTTTAAATATGTATATTGTTTGTTAAATTTTTTTTATTTAATTATTAACGAATATTTGCTTTACCCATTAGTGGAAAATGTTATTTTTTCTTCTAAACAACTTGTTTTAAAATTTATTTTCTATTAATTATTAGGTATAAACACGAAAATTGTGAAAAAAAATGTGGCTCTGTTTTGGTGGAAATTGATGTCTTTATAACAGTCAGGGTCCCCCATAATGAATTCTTACTAAATTTTTGGAAAACTATCAATTAGATTAAAAAAAAAGTGAATACAGATGCAAATAATTTATTATTAAAGTATTTATTGACAAAATTAGTCATATACGAAGATAGATTAATGTGATATAATATGAACCAAAATTGAGGGTGTACTGTAGTATTACGTCTATATTTGCTATCTATTCAAAACCAACAATTGAGGTAAGGATGTACTCAACAATACACTCTTAAGGACTGGTGTCACTTCCTTTGTCGAATCCTGGTTCAATAAGTAACTACAAAAAATCAAGTTTGTCAACCCCACTCATACATTTTTTAGAGCTGGCTATTATTTCAGTTGTGGTTGTTTTTTTTACCTGTGTTGTACCCGGTCACAATCTGTCCTTTTTAATTCTAAGTCATTTGTGTATGAACTAACCTGTCAAAAAAACTGTTTTTAAAGACAATTAATATCCTTAATTATCTTGTTAATCCTGGGATACACAAGGTTCATTATACAACTTCACTCAATGTAAGTTAAATCAAAATATTGGGAAGTGGCCAGGAAACAATTTTAAATACCAGGCATTGATATGTGCATATATACATAACCATTAAAGAGATTCAGGTCTATTTCGTACACTCCTATTTCGTACACCGGAACTTTTGTACCTGAAATTTTCCTCTTTCTTACACTGAATAAAATTACATGAACTTTGACTCCTATTTCGTACACCGACCTGAGCTTCAGGTACTAGAAATGAACTTTATAATCCAATTGTCATTAATTTTTGTCAAAATACACACTATTTACATATAGTAGGTATATTCATATATATACAATTAAATATACATCACAAAACGTCCTAGATAATTTAATCAAATTCGACAACATAAATGAAACGATTCAATGCTCCAATGGTATTACCACTAACTTGTAGATCTTCCAATATTGCCTTGATTTGGTCGACCAAATCTATGTATTTATTGGCACGTTTTGTAGTCAGCATATACAGGTGTAATGAAGCCCCTTTGTTAGAGAGTTGAGAGTAGACCACCCACTATACAATTGATCGCGAAATCAAACCTATCTCGGATAGGTGGCGGCCGATAAGGCACTTTTCAATCCACCATTGTTTCAATATCAGGACTAAATGAATATGAGCCACTCGCCCTCTACGGCGTTCTCTGCCCGAGTTAATCCAATGTGAGAACCGCTACTTGTTTCCGTTATTCGTATTTAGTCGTTGTTGTCTGTCTCCGTCCGACCGACCGATATTTGTGATTGTCTGACTGTGAACGTACCGCCGACCGCCGCTATATGTAACTATTTGTTATTCGTTACGTAATCGTCCATGATCTGTGCTTGTCACCGCCGTTAATTTTAAAACCGCCGACCGCCGCTATATGTAACTATTTGTTATTCGTTACGTAATCGTCCATGATCTGTGCTTGTCACCGCCGTTAATTTTAAAACCGCCGAATTCTCTGTTATATGTAACTGTGAAAGTACCGCCGTTGTCTGTCAACTGTGATCGACACCGCCGATTAATTTTACATCCGCCGAACTCTTTGTTATATGTAATTGTGTGCATATCACCGCCCGATAAATGTAATTGTGAACGTTACCGCTGTTATATGTTAGACCGATTGAACTATTTGTTATCTGTTATGTGATCGTCCAGTACCGACCGCTAATAGCAAATGTTTTGCTATTCCGTCTATATGTCTTAGCGTGTACGTCGAACCATTAACACCCGACTCTCTCAGAACCGCTACGAATTAATTTTTCCTTCATTGTAGGGAAAAATTAATTTTCCGCTGCCCTCCGCTTGCTCTCTCTCACACTCTCGCTCTCTCGTAATAGACGCACTACCGAATATTAGCCACTGCACGTTTTTCTATCGTCTACGTATTTAGCTATTTCTCTTTCAATGTAAAATTGTTATTATAATCCTCCATTTTCGCAGTTTCAGTTTTAAGAAGGGTTTTTCATATCTTAGGTTCTAAATATTTGTAAGAGTATTTCCACTTTCCGTTTTCGCATTTTCGATTTAGTAAATTGCTTCATTCTCTTCTCGCTGTTATTTAGAATACCTTTTATTTTTCTCCAACTGTAATAATAATAATATTCTCGCATCCGTGTGTTTCCTTTTCGAAATACCAAAAATAATTGTAAATAAGTTTTTGCCCGGTTCCCGTTCGACGACCTGACGCCGGCAGGTGTTAGTTGTACGTATTGTTTTCCTTCGCCGTTTGGAAATAAAATAATTTAGGATTTTCTATTTTTGAGCGTGTGTTTCATTTCTACAGACAACCCTGGTAATCTCCTGAGTTCGTAAATTACCCAGGCATATTCCCGAGGGAGAAAACCCTTAAAAATCTGGCGCCCGAGCAAAACCGTAAAACCGATTCCTAAAACCGATTAACCGAACTCCCGAACTCCGTCCCAGCGCCAAATCTCACAAGTAACCGCACCCACAAGCGCATTACACAGGTCACAACGCTGCTGCATTATTTCGTACAATTTGATGTCTCTTCTGATGAAACTTTCATCAGTTCATATATGTTTGGATGACTTTTTTTAACGCGCTTGTTCAACCTATTATGCAATCCTTCCACAGCGTTCGCCGTCCTATGTCGTTGGCCATTGCATAACTAGATCCAGTCATTGTCCAGCCACTGCTCCACGAAATAGTCGTTGAATTAGACTACTTTAGGTTTGTTGGTTGAAATCTCCATTATTTCTAGCCAAGCGTTGGATATCTCATTTTCTGGTAAGTGTGCTAATGCAACATATCTAAGGAGATGATCACGAATTTCTTTGCTCTCCTTGAATTTTCTGACCAATTGCAATTTCTGAATCTTCCTCCATAGCGCCCGATTATAATGGAAATTGCATCCCTAGATTTCAGCTTTTGGAAACACATAATTTACTGCGTTAATTGCTGCTCGTTTGTAGTCGATGTGGACTTTATGGGGGCTGAAGTTGTCCACTTTGCTTAAGGGGGTAGTCTGGTTCTCAATAGCTTTTTTTCATTATTTTTTTTTTCGTACAAAAATTTATTTTTGTACTTTGTCTTTTTTACATATGATAATATAGATATTTAGTATTACAAAAAGATTTATTTTTTATTTTTAAGCCCCGATATGGGCGTAACACAGCGGTCTCAAAAGGACAAAAATCATTTTGACTGAAAAGACACAAAATGGCGGACTTTTAAAATTCTCGACACGTTTTTTTTGCACTTTTTTTATATTAATTGTTTAAAAAAAGGTGTAAATATTAATCAATCTGTATAATCCTAGTTCCGGCGAAAACTACACATGTTTGGAGTAACTCCTCAAAATTTGAGCGAAATCGGTATGGTGGTTTTTGCTAAATCGTGTCAACCAGGTCGAAAAACGTTGTTTCGAGAAAAACGCCTTTAAAGTTTTTTTTCGAAAATTACAGAAGATTAAAAAAAAGTATATTGCGTTGGTCACCCATGACTGCTTCATAAATTATGCCTTCCTGTTCTTCAAAAATATCATTTTACTTACAGACTGATTAATGTTTACTTGAAAATCAGGGTTTTCTTGTAAAATTTTTCTTACAGATGCACTTGTTCTGCTTGTGTCACAATTACTGGTATGTCGATTTCCACGAAAATCTCTTATTTTGAACGATATGGTCTAGGATTATCACTTGTATAACTGGTTTTATCCAATGTTGCCCAAATTTTCTTTTCTGAACAAATAATCTTGTATAGTCGTTATAGACAATAAATACAAACTTTCTAGTGGAAAGCCAATCTACAATTGCTCCAAATAAAACAATAATATTTGTAAAAACCGAAATTGTATAGAAAAGGACTAAAAGGATAGAAAATTAGCAAAAATTTTAGCATAGGCTCGGCTAAACTGAACACCTGCAGAAAAGCCACGTGCGCGCGCTCACACTTTAAAGCTCATATACTAATTTCTCGAGCTCTATGAGCAAAATAAACTAGACTACACTATTTGTAAAGGTGTATTGTGTATGAAAATGACATTTTTGAAAAATCGATTTTTTCAAAATTGAGAACCAGACTACCCCCTTAAAATGACGTTGAAAAACGTTCGGAAGTAGGGCGTAGATCACAGGAACGACCAGAGTTGCTTCCGGAGTACTTCCCAAGTCAACGTGAATTGTGTATAGCTGGTCAAATAAAGGACAGCAACTCTTGAATGTGCCACCCATGAAAATTTCAGTGGCATCTCTCAAAAGTCTCTCCATTAGCCGCAAAAGTGAATATTTCGTCTTCAACTTCGTCGTCAGCTAATAAATAATTTTTCATTCCTTCCGTCAGAGTGATGTCTGCTCGTCTTTTGGGAAGAACATCGATTTCCAGAGCTCGGTGCCTCTCTCTATAGAATCTGCCATTCACCGAAGACAGTCCAGGAACATTGACGACGAAGTCAAGTCCAGCATCCTTGACTGAGGTGATTTCTTCCCTGTAGATTTGCGGAATTGGAAGCAGCTCCTCCCGTGCGGGTTTCTTCACATTCTGTAGGCACACTTCAACATGGTTTCTGGCGATAGTTGGAACATATGTGTGACTCGAGTTTGCCTCTAGCAGCTTGTAGTTTGAAGCACAAGATGTTGGTATTCTTGAATACTCGCTTCCTAGTGTAACGGTACCCCGAATGCAAAATGGCTGGATTTCCTCTTTTCGTTTCCACAACTTGAATAACATCCATATCAAAATACTAAATAGGTTACTGCGGTATCACTGGTCACTAGCTGAATATATTTGAAACTGACGTCAAAAGTGACAAAATGCGTATTTATTAGAACAGCAGGTATACACGCCACTACCCTCTTACTCTTTGATAATAATTATGTACAATCAATATAAAATCCAAAGAAAACTAAGACTACTTGTTACTTATCTAATTTCTGTATGATGGATTTCCAGGTAAAATACCCCTTTCAGGTATGTAGGTTCCCTGGGGCCGAGAAGGGTGGGTCAGTGTACGAAATAGGCTTCTAAAATTTATCTAATTTATTCAGTGTACGAATTAGACCATTTTCAGTTAAAAACCCTCCGGTGTACGAAACAGTAGTGAATGAAATAGGAAAACACCATTAAAGAACACCTGAAAATAACCGGCGGGCGTAATTTCGGCCGGTAATCCTATCGGCTACCTGGCCATAGGATGTAAATTCGGCCGGGGGTTTAAATGGTCCTTCTTATCTTGTATGTAATTTCGGCCGGGTGAAATAAAATATTGTTAAATTTTATAAGTGATACATTGATATATTACCGGAGGAGGCAAATTCAGACCCACACAGGTTTTCCCTTGCAAATTCTGATGATGCCTATTAGGTTCAGTGAGTACATGTTTGATCCTTGCCCTCTTGCGTCTCAAAACATTTTTTATTTCCTTATTATTTCACCTTTTCCAACAACATTAATATGTTTTATGTTAATAAAAATAAATTCCACATTCCTACCATAAACATTACCCTCGGCCGAATCTACACCTGTGATTAGCAGTGCCCTTTACTTTGGGCAGGTACCCAAGGGGATTACCGGCCGAAATTATATCCGCTCAAAATAACTAATGTTAAAATTGAAGGTCAAATGTCACATGTCGTTTTAAAATTCTTTCCTATTCATCCCTGAAGCGTGTATCATTTTAAAAGACGACACATAGCCATGTGTATAAAAAATAAATAGTAAAGAGATTTTTGAAACTATTTAATTTAGGCAAACTTAAGAATCACTATGTAGTTTCACTTTTGTTTGATTAAAATAACGGTTAATTTGGACTTAGCCGTAATTCACTTATCCGCCATTTGCTGTGGAATACAGTGCAGGATTCATAGTGTATTACACGCTCGTAATTTGTTAACATCAACTCCAGACTTTGAGCAATAATAAAAGCCTGCCGAAAATATTACCAATCGACAGTTGCAAAACCACCCGCTAACCCCTTCAACACCATACAAATATTATTTTAGTACGGTC
This sequence comes from Cryptocephalus moraei, assembly GCA_946251905.1. Lineage (NCBI taxonomy): Eukaryota > Metazoa > Arthropoda > Insecta > Coleoptera > Chrysomelidae > Cryptocephalus > Cryptocephalus moraei. The sequence goes on along the minus strand of OX276456.1, from coordinate 10,857,034 downwards.
CGTTAAAGAGGACGGTGCCCACTAATGGGTTTAGGTATTGAAATCAGAATTTTTTGAAAATTTCACTCATTTTAACTTTTAAATATAGCTACGATATTTTCCTAATCTCCAAGTTACAGTATTAATTATGTCTTATTATTAATTTACTAACTGCTTAAATGAGTTATCAACTCAACACTGTTTATGTTTGAATACTAATTATCCGACGTTTTGAGGGATTTAAAATTGTATTGACGCGATACGAAGGACGATGCAAAGGTCGTCCGAAGCCTAGTGCCTACTTTACAAACATAAAGTTATACGAGAAGGAAGGCGAATCGTACTTGCAACAATCGTTGAAGGTCGTTAAAGAAATTCCCGATCTTGACAAAGTAAGTGCAAAGAATTAAGGAATTAGTTCGATATAATTATTTGTGTGAATAAGAGCTCATCCACATTTTCCACAGTGTGTTATTGTCTCAAAGCGATGCCCGAGCAAAGACGATCTGGACCACTGCGAGAACTTCAGAAATATAACTATTAATAACATTGGATTTTTAGCGATGGACTCAAATAGTCCATGGGGACAAAAAATGGCCTACTCTCCACCAATAACATTTCCTCTCAAACCGGTAAGTTATGAGTTGACAACTTGAGTACATAGCTAGTGGATGTATTGCTACTTTATAGGGAGTTTACGTCGCCCAACAAACTAAAATGGATCAAAAATGGTCCATGATTGCATCAAAAGGATACTGGAGAAATTTCGCAACGTTTTTTACCAAGCGAGGAGAAGAAATGTTTTGTGTTTATGCAGAGGGAGAAATAAAATAGTAACTGCATCTAGCGGTGAATCTACAATACTTATGGCTAAAATGGCACTGTGTTTGTAAGTTTATATTTCGACAAAATTACTTGAATTAAACACTTTCGTTTATTTCTGAAGGTTCTAAGTATGGAAATTACTCTTATTATTAATTTTGACACATTGTCTTTCCCCCGACGAAAGTCGATTCAGTCCAAACGATCAGTATTTATAACCACCTCTTTTTTTCGAATGGCGATAAATCCGCCTTGTTTACTAGCAGGTGTCCGCAGGTCCCAAAAGGACGGTCTCAATTAGGGGTCGCAAATTCATTATTCAGGGGTGTCGCGACACACTCCCGCCCACCAACCCACACATATTGCTACACGTCCGACAACCAAAGTTATTTTATTGTCCTGAAGTGAGAAATTTATCGACATTGGAAAAGTGCTGTGTTTCGGTCGGAAAGGCCGCTCCAAAGTAGGGAAATAAATTATTTTCCGTTAGGGCCGGGGGCTTCATAGAAAACACTTCCGGATTTAAAATTGAACCGATTCAAACAGGGCGCGGCGAGCCCTTCTGGGCATAAAACCAGTGAATGCTCGGTTTAATTTGTTTCGCATTAGAGCCACGGTCAAACAAATTTGACGTTTTGATGAATGTTGACAGATAATGTGTTGTCACAATTAAGTTCAAATGGATAATAATTACGAATACCAGACTTTTTGGTGAATTAATATATTCTACCATGAGATCATATTTAAATTTATAATTAGAGTAGGCTATGATTTTTAAATTAGGTTGGCAACACCAACTCCCATAGCCTACTCGTTTCATTTGAATTGTCAAAGTGACTCGCTGTGTGAATTAGAGGTTGGGGCGGCGGTGGTCGTATGGTTTAGGCGCTGGCTTTGAGTCAGGCGATCACTGTCGTCGTGGGTTCGAATCCCACGTAATTCATGGATGTTGTGATTGTTGCGGGAAGTGTGTGAAATGTATCCAAAATCCCGTTCCTATTCACGCCGGTAACCAGGCCGGATAGGATCGGATATCCTGTAGGAGGGCGGGACTAGGATACACACACCCTGAGTCGGTAGAGCACGAAGTGGATCAACTGGGGTGAGAGCCTTAAGGGGTACAACCGTGCTCGAGGACCGTGGTTCGGAGCCCACGTTAAACTGTAGGTCCCGTCCAAATTGGCCACAGCAGCGAAAAAGAGACATTAACTTAATAAGACAAGAATTAGAGGTTATGTAAACATTTTGATAATTATTTAACCTTTAAGGTTTTCCAGTTCAGTTGTTGAGATTGAAAGGAAATGAAGCACTAGGAATAATGCAGTTTTATTGAAAATTAAAGAAAATACTCAAAGTGTTCCCCTCTTGCTTGGATACAACTGTTAACTTGCCGTTTCATATTTTCAAAGGCATTTTCCAACATTTGAACAGTCACAGTGTTGCATGCGTTAACAGTTGCCACTTGCAGTTCTTCAAGATTCTGGGGATTATTTTTAAAAACGGTATTTTTAACGTATGGGAAAATGAAATAATCTAGGATAGACAAATCAGGATTTTGGAGGGGAAATTCCACGACTCGATTATCGTAAAACTCGTGAATTCTTTCCATGATTTGCCTGGTCTTGTGAGCTGTAGCATTATCCTGTTGAAAGTACTCATGCGAGAGTTCATCGTCGTAAAGAACGGTTCAAGTAAATTATGCCGATATCTCTCAGCGTTGATAGTTCCTTTAAAAAAACGGCCAAATATGCGCCTTCTGGAGACTGCTAGCCAAACACCATTTTTTTCGGATGAAGAGGAGATTGAACAAACTCATGGGGATTCTTTTTGGACCAAATACGCAGGTTTTGTTTGTTTATATATCCAGAAAGATGTAACCATGCTTCGTCGGAAGAAAACGAAAGATCCAAACTGTTGTCATCATTCAAGTTATTTGAAAACCATTGAAAATATTCCATTCGAACATAAAACTCTCTTGGGAGAAGCTCTTGACACCCATTATTTTATATGGATGAAGACCTAAATCATTTTTTAAGATCTTTTGGCAAGTTCCATAAGAAAGTACAGTCTCCTGTGCAAGCCTGCGGAGAGATTTTTTAGGAGATTGTTCCATTCGTGCTGCAACATCTGCCACAACCTCAGGTGTCCTTTTTTTTGGGCTCCGCTACCAACTTTTCGACCAACAGTCCCCACATTATGGAACTTCTCCACATATTGATAGATTTGTTGAACCAATTTTGGGTATTTAAGGGAAAAATTAGGGAATGTATTTTGGAAATCATCTACGCACCGTTGTATGGAATACTTCCATTCACCATTTTCTTGTCGTTCGGCGTTCTTAAAATAACTCTCCATAAGAAAAATCTTATGCTCTAAATTAACATTTTGGAGCGTCACTTTGACGATTCAAATGAAACTGTCAGCAGTTGGTGTTGCCAACCTAATTTAAAAATCATAGCCTACTCTAATTATAAATTTAAATGATCACATGATAGTTCTAAGGAGATGCTGAGGAATCCCGATTTCAGTAAAAACGGATTTTTTTATTAAATTTACATTTAAAACAGTCAGTTTAAATAGCACTGAAATTTTTCATAGACCGATCAGTCAAAATTTAAAATCTTTGATATTTTTTAAAATTTAAAATTTTCCTAAATTAATGAAATGACACTTTACTGAATAACGTAATCCAACATAAGTTTTCATAAATTTAATTCCATCACGATAAAATAAGTACAACCACATTTGTCTGTGGTATAACTTATCTGTAAGTCAACAAAAGGAGGTTGTTCAAGTAAGTATCTGTAAGTAATTAAGAACGTTACCGTGTTCCGTCCCTGTTTTATTATGTACATTCGGAGACACCAAACTCCTGGTTGAGAAAATGTCTGAAATATTAAGCAAAATTGGAACAGAGTAGTAGACTGGCAGTATACCCCACGTAGACGAAAGAGGAAACTGGAACAAACACAACAAGAAGCAAGGAGTCTGAAACTCATAACATAAACTTAACAGGAATCAGGAAATAAGAAATAAAGAACAGGATTACTCGCATTATGATTACAAGTCAAAACAAAATTCACATCTTTAGTTGACTATTACAAATCGTCTATCATTATTAGATCAAATTATAATAAATAATTCATATTGCATAGATTTATTTATATATATTAATTTAGAAATTATTGTGAATAATTTTATACCGGATAATACTCCCATCGCGATTTTCTTCATGACTGCTACGATTTGACACATACGAACATTTTTATAATATAACGAAATAGCCTGCCATAAAGATAAGCGCCCGTCGGAATGAGTTCAAAGAATTCCTAACGAGATAGATTCGAGGAACTGGTGGACTTCTTGGAAAGCCGTAGAGTATTCGAACACTATCAGGAAGATTCCCGAATAAAGAACCGCAAACGCCTCGATCTTTCTGGGTTTCCCATACGGCTAAATAAATAGCAGACCGAGAGCGAAAAGGGGACAGTAGCCGGCAATAGTCGCCGGTAGACTGGTCGACGGATGTCGGCCCTAAGATAAATATACAGTGGTTTATATAAATTAGATTAAGTGCGTAATATAAATTAATTAGTAATAGTAAGTCAGATAAGATAAATTAGATTAAGTGTTAGTAGATAAGTGTAGTGTAAGCGTACAAATAAATTAGCGTCTAAGTGGTCAAAATAAATTAAGTAAGACAACTCGTGTCGTGCAGTAATTCTCGCGTAGGTAAAAACGTTACAATAAGTTGTCAGCTTTTACCCACTACCATCTGTTTTAATGTATTGACCCCTCACATTGAAGTATATTAAAATAAGAACTAGAGAAAATAGTATTTAGTTTAAGTTTACTACATAACAAAAATGTATATATAAATATATTATTTTTCATATGAGGCACTCTTATAGAAGTATTTTAATCAGGTCGATTTTTGAATTTGATTTGAATTTCCAGAGGATTTAAAGTTCTCTGAGTACAAAAAATATGTTTTAGAAAAAATAATGTTTGTATATTAGTATGTACTTATGTGTGTGTGACTCTGGTAAATTTTTTTCGACATTTACTGTATCTGTATATGAACCTCCTAATAAGCTTTCAAATAAAATCGGAATTGGGGGGTAATCAAAAATCTGCTTTATGACGTTTTTTAAGCTTATAGAATTTATTCTACTATCAAATACTGTCACGCACAACATAGCAGGTAAAGATCTAGGGCAAGGAATTAAACCAGGGGCGAGGAATTAAACCAGGGGCAAAACGTGAATTTCCTAAAATTAATTCCGTAGTTTCCTAGCGGGAAACGTATGATTATTTAAATCGACAAATACTTCCGCTAAAGAAGTACAGATCGTTTCTACAGAGTCGCAGGATGGAATAAACGTGAGAGCGAGAGAAAGGCCATATATTTCTCGTTGGCTTAACAGAGAAAGAACTTTTGCGATGTTGCTAGCTCGCGAAACATCACATTCATCCGCTCCGCACACATCCGAAAGTGTTACGCGACCGCGATACGCGTTGACTTGGACTGCCTGCTCGGCCGGCAACGTGGCAAAACATCGTTCTATGTCATACCATAGGTCATACTAACGAACTAATATAAGTTTCTTATAAGCTTATAAGCTTAATATAAGCTCTTGTTGATTTTGAATAAACATTCGGGGATGTGATTGAACTGTCGTGCAGTCAGTGAGTCTACGCGTTTGTCGCCCGTTTTGATTGTGGGGAATTGTCTGGACAAAAGGTTCTTAGATCTCTGCATCTGTTGTGATTTCAGGTTATTTGGAGCCCTTCTTTTCAACTTTATTAACTTGGTCTTTTTCTTCTTTTTTGCATGTACATAATACCTCTCTCTCCCCTTAGTGACTTTGTGTGAACTACTACCACCATCTTTCCTGGAAATAAATGTCTTTTGATTTGTTTCAACTGTTTAATTGATGTCATCATCTGAGCTACCACCTCCCAAACGAACACTCCTCTGGGCCCTAATCGTCGAGGGCCGTGACAATATGTATAATAAAATTTTATAACATTCTTGGATAAATCGTCTTTGATGGGCACTTTACTCCTTTATTTAATCATTTAATGAAGCACCCCTTTCAGTGTTAGGGGTATCTTTATAACGAACAATTTAATGTTAGGTTGCTAGAGCATTGCAGAGTGGTAATTTCAGGGACACTTTATTAAGGGAAGAAGAAATTTTGAAAAGCGGTTAGTTGAGCCGAGAAACATGCGTTTCATGAAACGAAAACGTGTGATTCACACGCCACACTACCATATGGGTTATTTGTCAAAGTTTTAAAAAATGGAGTGATAATAAGGCAACCTCATATTAGTTTAAGTGGAAAAATGCTGTTTATCCATTGGTTTCACCGATTCATTGATATTCGAAATAATAGGCATTTTATAAAATAAAATAAAAACAGACGGTGCTACAATCTGACAAATCAATTATTTGGAAACTATTGCTTGCGTTAAATGTCAAAACCCTAGGAAGTTGCAATATGGATCAAATTGAGAAACCTCTCCTCGATAGTTCCTCCAATATCGGTTACAACTGAAAGAAACAACCGTGGTTAGGGAAGAAAGGAAAATGCTAATTTTCTTGAATGATCGAACAATTCAAATTACATTCAGTATTCAGTTCTCATCTTGTAATACAACGCAGTACCGTTACCCTTCGAAAAATTATTTACTTCTCTAAAATTGACATATTGATATCAAAATTTTGGCAATGTAATTAACTAAAAAAAAAAAAAATATTATTTCAAAAGCCAGAATCAGAGAATAACCATTTCCAATGGAACCCAACAATATAAGTATACCAGACTATATAGTGAATTTATTAAATTAACATACCGCTGAAAACATATAACATAGTATATGTTTGTGATAATATCGTCAATGCAGCCGATATGATGGCTGTTTATACAACATGAAATACGGCACGAGACCGCACTTCTATTCTATGGTAGGATACACCGATCTTGTTTTGCATCTTTTACAAGTTTTATGATTAGGTTTACCTATAACTAATAAACTAATAAATTTATTAATCATTCCTACATTTCATAATTGGTTGTTGAATTGATGAGTGTAAGCAACAAATCGGTACGCCTATTGTGTTCGAAAATGGGGACATTTTCAGATATATTGTTTCGAACGAAATCCATGACCAGAATACGCGCCCTCAACAAAACATGAATCTCCCAAAAATAACATTGAAAGGAAATGAACGTTTAACGAGCGACATGTTTAAACGCGCGCGCGGCACAGCCGCAAGCGCGTTAATATAGCGAGTTAAACGTTCATTGTATCCGCGAGTGTATTACGTTTTATTCAATTTTGCCATATATAAACTGACGTTTAGCGGAGTAAGTCCAATTTTGAAGAGAAAATTTAACAAGATGACAACTTCAGTGCCGCAACCTTGACAACGACGAAAACAATTTTAAACATATAAAACGTCACCTTATACGGCAAAATTGAATAAATAACTATTAATCCGCTGCCTAAATAAACAAAATAAACAATGACTTTATAGGTTCGATTTGACGTCAATAAACGTCAGTTTATATGGCAAAATTGAATAAAATCATAAATCATACAAAGCTCAAACTTTATATTTAGACTCGGTACTGTACCTGAACCCCCTAATAAGTTTTCTATTAAAATCCACCAGAATTATGGGGTACGGTTTTTGGAAATTTTCTATAGAACTTTCAAAAATTTGCTCCAGGACGTTTTTCAAGCTTATAGAATTTATTTTACAGTCGAATACTGTCACGCACAACAATGAAAGCAAGCATCTAGAGCATATAATTAAACCAAGGGCAAAACGTGAATTTCTTATAATTAATTCCGTAGAGCAGTTTCCTAGCGAGACACGTATGTTCAATTAAAACGAGCAGCAGCACTGCGAAAAGATAAACATTTCAGGAAATAAATACGGGCGAATCATACGACTGAGATCAATCAAGCAACAGTTTTGCTTGGGGGACGATGTTCTCCAAGACTCCGAGATTCCTGCACCTGCTACCTCTACAGGCCCCCCTGGGACATAAATATGTATGCATATTTTTTTTACCATTCATTAGTCTTTTGTTATTTGCCTTTCGTCACGTTTAACTTTGTCTTTGCCTTCCCTTGTCTTAGACGTGTTCTCTCTCTCTCTCTCTCTCTCTCTCTCTCTCTCTCTATCTATCTATCTCTCTCTCTTTCTCTCCCCTGAAATTAACCACTGGCAGCCCGTGTTTGCCAATAAATTTTTTTAAAGTTGTCTACTCATTTCTCTTCAACCGAGCTACCACCCCCCCCCCCCCCAACCAGAGCGCCCCTCTGGGACCTAGGCCTTTAGGACCGTGACAATATTACTTGATAACTTGAAGTTTGCCCAACTGCCTTCATAGCAAGATTAAGGAATAATTCTAAGTAATTAATTTTTGTTTGTGTTGTAAACGGACTCTACTACCCAATTTACTAATAACCATTTAATGCGCATGTACCGACAAAGTAGTAAGAGTCTGTTCTTAAGTTAATTCTGAAGGAATAATTAAAAAAATTAAGTTAGTCTAACTGCCATCATAGCGAGACTAGTTAATAATACTGTAACGTTTTTACTTACGCGAGAATCACTACACGACACGAGTTCTCTTACTTAATTTATTTTAACCACTTAACACTCTAATTTATTTGTACACTTACACTTAGCACTTATTTACTAACACTTAATCTAATTTATTTTATCTGACTTACTATTACTAATTAAATAATTTATATTACACACTTAATCTAATTTATATAGACCACTGTTCCACTGTTTATTTATCTTACGGCCGGCCTGGCCGATATCCGTTGACCAGTCTACCGGCGACTGTTTACGACTACCGGCGACTCTTTCTCGTTATCGCTCTCAGTCTGCTATTTATTTAGCCGCATCGGAATTCCAGAAAGATCGACGCGTTTCCGGTCCTTTATTCGGGAACCTTCCTGATAGTGCTCGAATACTCTACGGCTTTCCGAGAATTCCACCAGTTTTCCGAATCTATCTCGTTAGGAATTCTTTGATCTCATTCCGACGGGCGCCTATCTTTATGGCAGACTATTTCGTTACAATACTAATTAATAAGTAATTGTGTGTGTTACAAACGGATTGTCCCAAATCTAGAAACAAACTTGTAATACGCATATGCCAACAAGGTAATAATAATCAGTTCTGAAGTTAATTATGTAGAAATAAGAAATAATAATAATAAATGAAATTTCCTGACTGTAGCTGATAGTTGTATGTTGTATAAATATAGTGAAAAATCAAATCGTGATGTTTTTAAAATTTGTGTTATTCAACTTTGAATTGAGAGCCCAATACATATATAGAATACAGAATATATATACTAAGAGAATACAAAAGTGTATCTTATGGTTTACATTTACGCTGAATCATATTTCATTCCTGTTTAAAGCAGAAAGAGTTTTCGGACAACCTAATGTAAGGTACAATTAATGTCGCGAAATGCATATCTTTTGCATATATTTCGTTTCGCCTTCACCAAATTTAAAAACCTTCCGGGCAATTCCAGCGTGCCGAACTTCGGTTCATTCTCCTTAATTTGTACGTAAACCTGAACGCTCTCGACTCGCGTACATCTTTTTAAATGACTGCGTTATTCATTAACACCCAGGAAACGGAAAAAAGGTACCTATTTCCGACACAAAAATTTAATTTTCTGTTTTTCCCCCAACGAAAATAAAAACTGACAGACGGCCACGAAGTCCGTGCAGTTCCTGTGAAATTTCATTAGAACAGGTCATTAATTTGGAAGTATTTACCCTCTTTAGCCCGGGACCAAAAAACGATTAATGGTAATGGATCAAGATCTGAATTACGGAAGCGGGTCGTTAATATTGTGTCCGTTTTTTCCCTCGGTAAGCACTTCATTAGATTTCCTCCTCTTACGTTTTCACTGCGTCAGGTGTGATAATGAAAGTTTACATTTTTCTTTTAGTACCTCAGTCCTACATCGAAATAAAACAATGTTATCTTTGACGTTGTGCTTTTAGCGATAACAACCGTATATCTCTCGAGTTTCTGAACCCTTTATCTCCCCTATTGTCGTAGATCATCCTTTTGCCGCCCTCGTTCTTGCAAGAGTCGTTAAGAAGTCCTAATAAATTACCCTCACGGGGTGCAGGTGCAACAACAAACAGAAGTTGTGAATTGTGGACAGTTTTTTTTTCTTTGATACTTGTATTATTGTGATCGATGCGAGCTGGAAAGAAAGGAATTAGACTCGGAGTACGGGATGATGTATTGTTTCGTTTGGGGCTAGACGAGGGAAATGTGGAGGATTAGAGGAGCCGTGATGGGGAATTAATAGCGCAGGGTGAATCAGGTGGCAAGAAATGGGAAGAGACCGAGATAGAGGGGAAGTTTACTTTAGAAAATTGTCGTATTTGTCCGCGTTAAAGAATTAGAACGTTACCAAAAAATGGCAACTGTAGCCCATTAGCTACATATGAGGGATCATCGGTTCTTGGCAAATCATGGCTACAATATATAGACTGCAATCCTTATTAACAACTCATTTCTATAATATTGCTACCTGGCGAGTATTTGTTGAATTTCGACACGCGCCTAATAATGCACAGGACTTGAAATTTAAAAAAAAAGTTCCGCAATTGCGAATAGGTTAAAATAAATTTAATAATGTAACCAAAGTACATTGGACAAAAGAGTTATGAATTAAGTTATAATTAAAATAGATAAAAGTATTGTAACGTTTATTTTCTAATTTATTTACACTATCCTAATTATTCACTACACACTACTTAATTATCTTAGACTATTACTAAACTAATTTATATAACACACTTAACTAATTCCTACTAATTAATTTATATCACTCTTAAATGTTAATTTATTTCACTGCTCCGTTTTTCACTTATTTACAATGTCGCGCTCACGTCTAATAATCTCCGACCGCAAACCCGCTTATATACACATCTCAATTGTAATCGGGAACCTTCTGGCGTATTCGTGAAATAACTCGAACGTTCTTTTTTTATGTCGAAAGGTCTAGAGAGGTCGGGTAGGTAATAAATCATTCATCCTTTATGGCCAAATTACGGAGCGTTTTAAAGTGGCCGCCGAGGTCCGATAAGAGTAAACACGTCTCGCGCTGTTGTTTACTTTTCGCATTACAGTATATAACAAATAAATGGCTGATATTACATTTCTTTTTAACAATGTTAATGAAACTGAGTACGAATACCTGTTTACATAAAATTAAAGTGTATATTGCCTACCGCCTTCCTGTGAACTTTCCACCCCTAAAATAAATACCCTAGCTACTAGAATTAAAATGGTGATTTTTCGAAATTTTGAGGGACTACTCACGTCTTCCGACACTCGATTTTATTACGGAAAAAATATCACATTGCGTTAATTTCAATAGTTGGCAACCTGCTATTAATAGTTGTTTGAAATTTTCCCCATTGACTGGACAAGACTGGACAACTTTCAAACATTCTTTATAACTTATAACAATTTGGTGAATGAACTTCTGTATGCTATTTTGTGTATTATCATAAAAATTTATTGAAATCTTCGAGAAAAACTGTATTACGATGTCATTCTCAACGGCTCTTGAACAATTTAGCGGAATTAATATTTCCTTTAAGATTTAAATTAATCACACTACTTTAAATTTTATTTAATTGCATTCTATATTTCAAACACTCTTATTGGTATAAATATGATAAATATTGTGAAATGTACTTGCAAAAATTTTCGACAACGAACTATAAGAAAGCATACAGTAAAGATAACTGTTATATGATACCGCTACATATAATAATTAGGTATTTACCTTGAACTTATTATGTAAATTAACTTATCTTTGTATATTTTGATAATCAGTCCTTCATAACAGGATGATACCTATTTATAGATGTTTGTAAAGTGCTAGTTTCTTCAGGTCCTACTTCTATTAATCCACTTTTATCACCACTGACACTATCAATTTCCACATTCGCGGTGCCCCAGGGACACCATATTTTGGTAATATGTATTATGCATATATTTGGTTTAGTATTCTCTTTCCAGTCATTTGCGACAGCTAAAAATTTGTGCTTAATTTAGGCCTACAGAGTTAAAAAGTGGCGATGTGTCTATTGAACTATTTTCTTATGTTCTATTAGAAATATTCGATAGTAGAATAAATATTATATTTGAGCGATCTCCAGGTTTATTTAGGGAAAATTTCGATAAACCGAAAAACGACAAGAATAAAGTGCCCTTCAGAATGGATTTAGTCTAAAATGTTATTAAATTTTATTACCCGATGTATCGAAGAGATATTAGAATGGATTTTGAACAAAATTCCAAAAACCGAAAAATGATATAAGTACAGTGCCCTTTAGAGGAGATTTAGCTACAAATGGTACCAAACTACATATATCCAATATAAATTGAATGGTGGGGTACATATTAAAAGTTTAAAAAAATCTTTGAATAAATTTTGAGAAAATTTCAAAAACCGAAAACTGACAAGGAAAAATTGTCCTTTATGCTGGTTGGTTTTAATGAAAAGGTTATTAGGAACATCTAGTGTAGCACAAATTCTAGATTCAAAGTTGGAACTATTTGTGGTTTTTACTTTCGAGGGAAAACGTACCACAGACACATATACACATACAGACATACATACATACATATACAGAGAGAATTTTTTGAAAAACAAGTTATTTGGACTAGGAGGACCTTAAAACGTCTAGCAATGCTAATAATTCAAATTCGGAAAATCGACCTGATTACTATACCTCTCATACATACGAGCAATACAACTCAATGTCCTCATTCGTTATTTGCGTGTCTATTTTATTTAGATTTAAAACTACATTTTTAAATTGTGTCGACAAACCATGCCGAAGCTATTCTAATGAACTATACATATGTTGTTATGTTTATCGAAATTTTGCAATTTTGAATAGACATGTGTTAAACTTGGGTCTGGTACGGAATCCCGACAATCATATTCACGACAATTACAATCCCGACAAATTAAAATCCCGACAAATTAAAATCCCTACAAGTTAAAATCCCGACAAGTTAAAATCCCGATAAATCAAAAACCCGACATATCAGAGTTCCAACAGGTTACTATTGATTCACTTAGAAAAATATAAACCACTCAAACACTGTAGTTTTACCATTGGTTTATGCTTTAATGACCGGTGGTGACGCTAACGTCAACATTATTTCAGGTTAAGAAATTGTAATTTATGGTGAACTATTTTTGGGAATTTCTCAACACGTTTTGTTTTACAAACAGATAATAGTCACTAACGCAGCTTAGGTAATAAGGTTTTTGAGACTGCTAAATCAACTAATAAGCACGTCTTATTTTACAAAGGCGTTTACGGAACGTGATAACAAGCGCTCCAGTTAAGGTCAGTCTCTGCAAGGCTAGGTCATTGTAAGAAAACAAATAATATCTCATTTAACCAATGTAAAATAAGATGTATAAATGCTCTGAAATTTGGGACAATAGATCAGTATACTTGTATGCTCAAACGTGTGTTTTTGGTCTTGATTTACGTCACCCCAACCTACAAGCTCTCACGTTACGCCCTGAGAGTTCTACGAGATCTTCAAGATACGACAACTTCAACCTTCGAGAACTTGAAACCCGGATCTGCACGATACGTTCTCAGATCCAACCCCGGAGAAGTACGTCACGCCCTCTCTCCACACGACTAGAACTTCATCCTCAGACCTGCACGTCACGCCCTCAGGTCACATCGGAGAGCACGTCACGCCCTCTCTCCATACGACTAGAACTTCAACTCCAGACCTGCACGTTACGCCCTCAGGTCGTAACGTAACGTAACCTGGAGACAAGATTCATCTCCGCAGCCACCCACGAGCTACGAGAGAGATTTAGACAGTCCACTCTCTACAGAGACCACTTCACACTTCGTTCAACCGGTAAAAGTGAAGATGGATATAAGCGGTGGTTTCAAGATGTGATTGATTTTTCTGAAGAAAATAACGTGGGATTAAATCCTTCAACAATACTGATGGACGTTGAGTTGGCAGCTATAAACGCTACAAAATCTGAATTTCCAGAAATTTCCAACAAAGATTGCTTTTTTCATCTATGTCAGTGTGGATGGAGGAAGATTCAAGCATGTGGTTTGGCTTCCAGATATGACAATGATGAACAATTCAGTTTAATGTTGCGTCATTTATTTGCTTTGGCTTTCCTTCCTGCTGGCGAATTTCCCGAAGCTTTTGATTTATCAAAAAGCCATATTCCAGTTGAGGCTAATGAAGTGATAGAATGATTCGAACACAACTATGTTCATGGTAGAATAAGACGACATTTAAGAAATGGTATTGCTTTTCGTGCTCCGCCGATGTTTCCTCCTGAGATTTGGTCCATTTTGGATTCTATGGAATTGGGCATTCCTCGTACCCAAAATATTGTGGAAGCTTGGTACCGAAGATGGGAAGCTAAAGTTGGTAGCGCACACACGGGGCTTTATACTTTTATTGAAGAAATCCAAAAAGAGCAACAAGTCGACAATACAGTGGAACGTATTCTTCGTGGCGAAGAAAGAAAACATCACTTCAAAGAGAGAGAAGAATTCGGAATCTAACTAATAATCGCCTAAATGTAACTTTATTAGAATACCTTCGCGGAATTGCTTATAGTGTTTCCTTATAAACAGTATTAAAAATTGTTTTCTTTTGTGACGATATCACAATATATTATGCTTTTCGTTTCCTCTTAGAATAAATATTTGTGCATTTCCTCTACTTGGTTGTATGTTTAATTGCTATTTATTGCCAGGATTTATACTTGTCGGGATTTGATTTGCCGGGATTTTAACTTGTCGGGATTTTCATTTGTCGGGATTTTAATTTGTCGGGATTGTGATTGTCGGGATTATGATCGTCGGGATTATGATTGTCGGGATATTGATCGGCACCGGATAAACTTACACATGTGTATGCACCAACGACGGACTCGGAAGATGAAGAAACAGAGAAACTTTTTGAAGACATATCACGAGCCAGAAAACAGGAAAAGGCGTATTACAGTGTCATCACAGGAGACTTTAACGCAAAAGTAGGAGGCAGATATTCGGAAGGTGATAAGTTCATAGGAAATTACGGCCTGGGCGTCAGAAATCACAGAGGTGAAATGCCTACAAATTAGCTTAGCAGCGAAAAACTCTACTGCTTGAATAATTTCTTTAAAAAACAAACAGAGAAAATGGACATGGTTAAGTCCTGACCAAAGAACAAAAAACGAGATAGACTGTAATCTGTCAAATGATAAAACAATATGTAGAGACGTATTGGCATTGAGCCAATTTAATACAGGCAACGACCATAGGTTATTGAGGTCAATCTTAAAAATTAAGCCGAAATTAGTGCCAAAGAAATTATTTCACCGGCCTAAATATCCTATTATGGACGAACTGAGACACAATCAAGATAAATACATTCTAGAACTCAAGTAATGATTGGAATCAATAGTCACTAAATTACCTAACGGTAGATGCATTGAACGAAAAACTGGAAAACAATATTCGAACAGCTGCTAAGAAAATATGTGCAAATAAAAGACCCAAGATTAGCAAATTTTTACAGGAAACTCTTAACTTAATTGAAGAAAGGAGACAAATGGACAGGATGGCAGAACATTTCAAAGAAATAAACAAAAAAGTCAAAACGGCGATTACAATAGATGTGAGAGTGTATACAAATAAACAAATAGACGACGCAATACAGGACAATCGCAACATGAAGGTGTTAATATCTAGATTAGCACAGGTGAATCAAAAGGTAATTAAAATAACAAATCAAGAAGGAATTACTGTCACACACAAACAAGATATATTAAAGAAATAGAGAACTTTTATGTGAAGCTATACTCATCGCCCACATCGACAATTAATACGGTTAATCGACACATCATGAGCGTGGGTTCCGAAGAAATACTGGCCATTACTACTTTTGAAATAAGACAAGCTCTTAAACAGATGGGAAATAAAAAAGCTCCAGGAGAGGACCGCATAACGTACGAAATGTTAAAAATGGGAAACGAAGTCACAGAACAAGCAATTATGATACTTTTAAACAAGTGACTAATGGACAGACAGACCGCATGGAAACATGCCAAAGCGATCCTTCTGTTTAAAAAAAAGGATATATCAAACATAGAAAACTACCGTCCCATAAGGTTGCTCTCACATATGTATAAACTGTTCACTAAAATCATAACTAACCGCCAATCTCAAAAACTAGACGTCTATCATGCGGCTGAGCAAGCGGGCTTTCGTACAGGATTTGGTACGATAGATCATATTCAAACTCTTAAGCCCTTGATTGAAAGTCTAGCAAATATAATGCTCCCATCCATCTAGCCTTCGTGGATTATCGGCATATACGAAAACGCTACATTACATATAAAAATAGATGAAGGTTTTCAAATAAACAAAATAAGTATTGAGAAAGTGGTCCGCCAAGGAGACACAATATCACCAAAATTGTTTACATTGGCGCTAGAGGATGTCTTCAAGTAGCTGAATTGGGAAGGTAAGGGCATTGATATTGACGAATGTTATCTGAACAACTTAAGATTTGCGGACGATGTGTTGTTAATAACAAGTGAGATTAAGGAACTTGAAATTTTGCTTTCTATTCTACGATTACCTTCTTATTTGTCTAGAGTCGATTGAGACCGAAAAACAGAATAGCAAGCTAAATATGCATTGCTGTCAAGGCAAAAACTCTAACTAGGTACGGAAAAGGTGAAACGTGAGAAACGTCAAGGAACTAACGAATAAGTTTACGAAAATGTGAGGTATAAACTACTTTGTTACTTATCGTTTTCCATCTAACACAACAGTTAATTTTAGTGACGTAAGGGAACAAACAAATTCCATTAAACCCTCATGTAGATCGTTATCATTAAATGTAATTCCGGTTTAGAGAGTGTCAGAAAAAATATACATAGTCCATTTTTTCACGGTAAAATATTGTAAAACCTCATAATTTAAAGTACTACACCGATTTTGATGAAATTTTGGAAGCGAGCTGTCTTACCATCCTCTTCAAAAGTTATGTGACTAAAATGTGCGCTGTTTGTTTTTAAGTGGTGAAAACTACCCCTTTTTGCCAGAAATTAAAAACCGCCTATTTAAGCGTTATTTCAATCTTAATAATGTTTAAGTTTGTTAAATAAAGATTTTAATCTAGTTTTTCACCCTTAAAATCCACCCTTTTGGTTAAAATTTGCAAAAAAAATTGCACCTTTACATTAGTGAATAACGTATTTTAAAGTGAATGAAAATCCATTTAATATTCATGGTTTAATTCCTTAACTAATTAATAGTTTCAACCTTTCAACCCCTTACAATGAAATTTAATAACAAAATTGTTTTTCGCTATTTTTAAATTTGAAATTGTCTATTTATGATATATTGTATATATTACATTGCATACATATATTACATTACATTTATTTTATCGTGAATTACTCGGAAAATATTGACTTACCGAGAAAAGTTTATATAACACTTTTTGCTTGCAATTGAACACTTTATCGATTTCCGGTGTTATTTTGAGGTTGAATATTTCCACCTCCCTGAAGGGGAGGTATTTACCACCAGGGTAAAAGCACACATCGTCACTATATAACTTTTTTTTCTTTACCATTTTTCCTAAGTACATTTCGAATTTCAGGTCAACCGAAGCGGTACTTTACAATATTAGTATACCTAGTGTGCATCTGTGACACTTGGATGGCACCCAAACGGTGGTAAGGGGGTCTAAAACGATGACGTCGCAGAAGAGTTTCCCGAGGTCGTCCGAGAAATAGGTCGACAATACCAGAGGATGTAAGAAGTGCCTAGATGCAGACTAGTGGTAGGTACAAGAAGTGTTGGTCAATACCAGTGGGTGTACAAGAAGTCGCCGACAATACCAGAGGCTGTTGAAATTTTGGCGGAGGAGCTAACTGTTGACCGACACGGAGTAATCGGCCATACCAGTGGGTCTACAAGAAATGATCGGTCGACCAGTGGGTGTTGACCAGCGGTCAACAGGGTCTACAAGAAGTGATCGACAATACCAGTGGGTGTACAAAAAGTGATCCACCTCTACGGGGCGCTTTTACCCAGTATAGGCTGCACCTGGCAAGCATCTCCGTCGAGGTTAGACGAGGCGAGCCTAGACTTGTCACGACTTGTGGAATCTCACTATTATTGAAAACATAATTTAAAATGTTCTTTTTTCATTCAAACAAATTCAATGATACATAAAATATTATTTGACAAAAAATACGTTAAATAATATTTGAATTTATACAACTTCAATGATACATAAGATTTGTTTCTTATATGTCGATAAATGAATATCTCTGTGAATCGAAATTATCAGCATATGAATCATACTGAATTGTCATAGATGTTCTTGGAGGTGTAGATGGTGTTGTCGTCCTCTTCTTAAATTTTATTTTGAGCTGGTCATGTCTTTTCCGCTTCAGCTCATCATGACTTTCATGCTCACCATGTGGTTGCGGTGGTTCTGTCGGTTTTAGATCGAACTTGAATGTCCCCATGTAGTTCTTGAGGATTCCCAACTCATCATCGGTTTCCACATTCAACTTTATGTAGTCCACAGGTAGATTCCCCATTTTAGCGATAAGCGTTTCAGCTTTCTGTGTGTAACTCAGCTTCATGATTATTTGATAAGCTTTTTTCTTACAGGCTTTTACACCATATCTAAATAATATAAGATTATTTTAGAAAATATATTAAAAAGTAAGATTATTTAAAAAAAAAATATTAAAAAATGCTTTAAACTCTTACTTAAATATTTACTTCGCAACTATATGTAGAGCTTCAGGAGGCAATGCGGTAAAATCATTTGATTAAAATACAATAAGACACGAGATGGTTGCCATTTCTAATACAACAATAACGCTTTGCAGATGAAAAAATACGAAACATTTTCACCATATATGTAGCTAGTTTCATGGTGACCTTCTTTCACGTCGCTTGGTAATTCATTTTCTAAAAATAATTAATACACCCACTTCCTTTCAGATATGAGCATGCACACTTCGGAAAATTTTTACCACATACTCTTAATTAAAATTCCTTCGGTTAATACGAGTTTCCTGTTTATCACGTCATCTCGAACATTACTGATTATTTTAACATTTCTTTTTGATAATTTATGTACATATACGTTTAAAAAAAATTACTACATCCACTCGATTTCTCGTTATTAAAATAATTTTTAAATTTCCTTTTTAATTTTCATATATTAATGTGTAACGAGATAATACCTCATACAGACATATTATATTGGGAAGTACTTTATTGTCGTCCTAATTTTTTATGTATTTTTTGTGTTGTTTTATCACCTATGTAATAATTCAAATATTATTTTTATTTTTTTTTTCAAATTACGTATGTATTGAAAGATACTTTATTTTCCTAATTTTTTATGTATTTTTTTGGTTTGTTTTCTCAGTATGTAATAATCCAAATATTATTATCACTTTTTTTCAAATTGTATGGTGAAAGTAAACTAAAGCTCCGCAAATATATAAGTAATGATTTTATTTCTTTAAAAATTGATAACACATTATAGATAGTTAACCTATCGAGACGACATATTTCATCTCTTTCAAGAACTATTTCATGGAGGTCATTTATAACTCTGATATTCCATCCATATTGTATCGTCGTAGCAGGGTCTTGAACAACTCTCGTTTCTCTCGATGATTTCAGTACAAAAATCAAAAAAATCCTTAAATACCTCAGGTGAAAACTCTATGCTTTCAACACCACCATCATAACCGCTATCACCATCATCATCATCATCATCATAATAAATTTTAATCGTTCTCTCATCTTTGTCAAAAATTATTTTTAATATATCTTTTAATACGTAACGTTCCAACTGGCTTGCTTGCATGGAAAGAAATGGTAACTTTGTTAATTTTTAAATTTATATATCCCACAAGTCGTGACAAGTCTACGCTCGCCTCGTCTAACCTCGACGGAGATGATCGCCAGGTACGTCGACCGAGATGATCGCCAATTGCAGCCTCTACTGGGTATAAGCGCCCCGTGAAGGTCGATCACTTCTTGTAGACCCGCTGGTCGATCGATCACTTCTTGTAGATCCACAGGTACTGTCGATCACTTCTTGTCGGTCAACACTTTTCTCCTCCGCCAAAATTTCAACAGCCTCTGGTATTGTCGACGAATTCTTGTACAACCACTGGTATTGACCAACACTTCTTGTACCTACCACTGGTGTGCATCTAGGTACTTATTACACCCTCTGGTATCGTCGACCACTTCTTGGACGACCTCGGGGCACCCTTCTGCAACGTCATCGCTCTATACCCTCTTATCACCGTTTGGGTGCTATCGAAGTGTCACAGATGCACACTAGTTATACTACTTGCAATTTTGAGCAAAACCCGTGAAAGAATGGACAAAAACATAAATGGTTTTTTAACGATAATTTAGAGAGTTATCAGATTTGTGAATTATGACCATAAGGATGCGGTTTAAAGGGCTTCAAAAAGATGCTTCTCACACTTATATGCAAACTTCAAATGTCAATATCTCAATTAATTTTCATCATACAAAAATTAAAGAGAAAGGATAACTTTGAGCAAAAAAACTATTACATTTTAATATTCGTGCACATTTTTCATAACTCTTTTAATTTTCGAGTGATTTGGATGAAACGGAATTTTTCATGAAATTTCAAAAAATAATTGAATGTTTTTTAAATGTTAGCATTTCAAACTGATTAAAATTTTAAAACATTTTAAGCATTTTTTTTTTGAAAAACCACAATTTTTTACGTTATGTAATGATAAAAGGTTCGATTGTAGTTTAATTCAAATAAACCCTCACATTCATCGGACTGTAACTCGGGATATGTTGTTGCGATGAAAATGTAGGAAACGCCATTCGATTCATTATTTTCATATTTTTGTTTTTTATTGCCATGGCTTTTTTGATAAAATTTACTGTTTTCGAGTTATTTTTGAAAAACCACTCAAAAACATGCATTTTTAGGTTCAAAATCAACAATCGTGAACTACTCGGAAAATATTAACTTACCGAGAAAAGTTTATGTAAAGTTTTTTGCTTGGAATTGAGCACTTTATCGATTTTCGGTGTTATTTTGAGGTTATATATTTCCACCCCCGAGAAGGGGTGGCACTCAAACCCAGGGTAAAAGCGCACATCGACACCGTATAACATTTTTTTCTTTGACATTTTCCTATATACATTTCAAATTTCAGATGAATCGAACCAGTACTTTAAAATTCTGAGCAACAACCGTCAATGTATGGACTAACAGACAGTCAAGCATAATTAGTAGTAGCGAAATTAGATTTACTTTTGTGGAATTCATATCGCTAGGTAATAAAAAATACGTCATCATAAAAAATTGCGGCAGTAGCGGCCACGGAAACCCGCCCCAAAAGCATCAATTAACAAAATCTCGACGCTGTGACCAATCAGCATGTTTTAGCTCTGTTCCAACACAAACAGAATTAATTGTGACAAAGCGATGACGCAATTATTTACACCAGGATAATTCGCAAAATGATTTTTCAATAGATACATACGGGTAATTTGGCGTGCTGGACTGTCCCTTTATTTCAATGCATCGACGCCGTCCCTTAGGGTCCGATTAATATTCAACCAAAGCCCATAATTGGCTTTTACATAAACCGAAAGCAGTTCTCATGTGTACTGTTCCAAATCATAATGAACGATTTTAATAATTTGCTTAATTATGGCGAAACGCACGTTTTATCAATACGATGTTTTTGTGCGTATAATCGAGTGAAAATCTGTCCACTCTGCCGATTGTTATTTGTGTCCAATCTAATTTTGTGGGAATTCACTATGGACGTAATTTCAGATGCCCTATAAAATGCTAAATGGAACCGCAAACAATTAAGCTGTTTATTTGATTATTAAACATTTTTCAATCTTCAAAAACTACCGGTACCTTTAAGAAAAATGAGTTGCTCTAATTTATAGGAAAGCTAAAAAGGTAGAAATTGCCAAGTACCTTATTGAAGTATACGAACTTAGGGACCTATTGTTGACGCTAACGTCAACATTATTTTAGGTTAAGAAATTGTAATTTATGGTGAACTAATTTTGGGAACTTTTCAACACGTTTTGTTTTACAAACAGATAATAATCACTGACGCAGCTTAGGTAACAAGGTTTTTGGGATATCTAATTCAAGTAAAAGCACGTCTTATTTTGTTACGAAGAATAACAACGCCGACCGAACGTCAACAAGTCAAGTTCAAATCACAATAATTAACCGAGTCAGCATAACAAAGGCGATTACGGAACGTGATAAGAAGCGCGCTCCAATTAAGGTCAGTTTCTGCAACGCCAGGTTATTGTAAGAAAACAAATAATATCTCATTTAACCAATGTAAAACAATATGTATAAAAGCTCTGAAATTTGGGATAATAAACCAGTATACCCTAGTATGCTCAAAACGACAGTGTGTTGTGATCTCTCTTCACGCCACTTAACCCGACAACCCAAAACCTTAACAAACTTCAACCCGGAGAGTACGTCACGCCCTCTCTCCAAACTAATAGTAGAACCTCAAGAACTTCAAGAGATCACGTCACGCCCTGATCTCCGCCTACAAGAACGTCTTCAGCCTTACAACCTGGAGACAAGATTTATCTCCGCAGCCATTCACGAGTTACGAGAGAAATCTATACAGTCCACTCTCTACAGAGATCACTTCACACTTTCGTTCATCTATTTTAAGAGAAATTTTGGAAATTATGCAAGTTTTCGGAGATTACTAAATAAATAGGATACAATAAACGAATACATTTATGTTTTGAAACTAATGGACGTCATGTAGTGTAAATTTAATCACTTGGTTTCGTTGCATTTTGTGTTCTGCTTTTGTGTTTTAAGTTTTGTAAAAATTCAAAATATTTATTGTTTTAAAATATTTCAAACAAATTGAAGTGAAAGTTTTGTTATAAAACACTTACTGCTCTCCAAGTGCGGTCGCCAGTAGCTACATGAAAGTTATATCAGTGTTAAACATTCAAATTGACCAAGAGATGCAAAATATTTTTTTACATTGGCTGGAATTCTTGCAATGATAATGATATTAGTTTTCCTTATAAACAATATTCCAACCAAAAGGTTTTGAAACATCGAGATATATCGCAGCCTGTGTTCTCATCACATTAATTAATTAAACAATTGGTATGGGGATTTTTTCACTATTTCTTTGACATTTCTAAAATGATTAATTTGTGTTAATAATAAATTTTGTGAAAAATTTTGCGCTAAACGATAAATTCATTTTTTTTTCTTGAAAACCTTCCGTCTCATCGGCAATAGACATCAGATTCTTAATATCGGGAACATGTTGATATTTTTAAATTTGATATTGTAACGCAAAATGTAAACAGCAACGCGCATCGTGTTTACTCTTATCGGATCTCGGAGGTCACTTCAAAGCGCTCCGTTAAGTGGGCAATAAAAAAACCGTCCCCAACGTTCCGCCAACATCTTATTAAGGAAAGAATGATTTATTACCTTCTGGGCGTTTCTAGATAAACATTATTAAGGAAAAGAAGGATCGAGTTCTTTCAGGAATCATCGCGAATACAATTGAGATACGTATATAAGCGGGCTTGCGGTCGGAGAGGGAGATTAGACGTGAAGCCGGGAGTGAATAAACAGTGCGAAAAACGGACAAGCGAATTGTACAAATAAATTAAAAAGTTAAGTGTGTTATATAAATTAATTAGTTTAGTAATAGTCTGAATAAATTAAATAGTGTGTAGTGTATAATTAGGACAATGTAAATAAATTAGAAATAAATGTTACAATATCAAAAATGGAAAAGATAAAAAATTAAATTTTTGTGATAGAAATGTTGATATGCGTCTCCAAATAAAAAGATTGTGTTTGTTACAGAAAAATTACACTTACCGCCAAAGACTCGCAATTCAAACACTAAATGTATCAAGTTTCAAAATTTGACAGTGTCATTTATATTTAGAAGATATATAAAAAAATTGTAAAGTGCCATATTCAATAGACGCTATTATCTCAGGAAGCATATTCGTATAAGTTGAGTTTGGTCAGATTAACACAAAATCCCCTCTATTTACTGGTTTTTAAATTTATTTACTACTTATGACAATGATTTCTTTCTGTAATTTGTGTCGGTAGACTTCCTTCTCACCCGACAAATTGTATAAACCTATCATTCCCATTCTTTGCTATTTTCCAATTAATACCAATTTAGAACGTAACATATTAATTTCAATTTTCTACGGCCTCTCATTATGCCATGTTTACAAATGCTTTTTAGATTTGGAGGGAAAATTTGGAATGTACTTAACCAAGATCGAGGATGTTGCCGTTTCTACGCTACAAATTTAATTACGACAGTTTCTCGTTTTGGAAGTGATTCCAAGTAGAACGCCCCAAAACGTCAAATACGCTCTTAAGTAAAAACGGGTTAGTCGGTTTTACCACTTTAGGTGAAATTTTCAGTTATTAGGCAGAGCAGAGAACTTGTCACTGTTTCCCGTTCCCGTAATATTTCATGAGGAGGAAGGGTGAGTAATTAATTCATCAGCGCTCTCCTCGGAGCGACGTAAAGATAATGACGTAAGCTCAAAGGATGAAACAAAAAGAGAAAGTGGACAAATCCGATGAGTATTTGTTTTACACTTTCCCTTCGCTCAGCAAAAGACTATCTCAAATATTGACCCCAGAACGCCGAGAGATTAACAAAATCAACAATCATCATCTGAGGGACGAGGACGAGAAGGAGCAGCCTTGGTGATTGCCATCTTTTAGCTCTGTCTTTAGACGGGGGGACAGATTGGCTAGTCCAGTTTGTTCGATAAAGGCCGAGGGGTCGAAATCGGGGAAGATTTCCAAAATGTGTTGCAAGGGAAAGCCGAGACAATAATTTCGATACGTACTTATGAAGAGTGGGGTCTAAGAAATAAACTGCAAAATGAATATTCAGGTGTCACCAACAGAATGTAAAATATATAGGGCTTCATATAGATAAGTAGGTGAAATAAAATTTACATCACAAAAAAGAAAAGCTGAGTAGGAATCATAGATTCAGTTGTCGACACTATGTAAATCTCAGTTATCTATTGGCAATAAACTTTGATATATCTACAAATCCGCAATCAAACCCATGTGAACATATGATCCTGAACTGTTGGGATGTCAATCCAAATAAAATATTGAATCAAACTAAATTATATGACATAATGTAAGACTCTATATGCAGATTTCAATAGTCTTACAGTGGAAGTTAAGCTATCCACAAAAGCCCTATAGTCTGATCGAACTATCAAAATTTTGTGCAAAATACAGACGATATCTGTTTTTTGCAGAAATCTATTATAAATAATATATACAATAAATATATCTAAATATATATAAATGAATATATATAAATTATATATAAATATATAAAAGTTGTTCAGAATTTAATGGTTTCAAATATTACAAATTTTCTCGGAAAATGACCACTTCTCGCAAAATTGGGATAATTTTCGATCAATATTTTAAGAATCTAAATTCACTCCAATCCAGTCGAAGCTTCGTGAGAGAGAAAATTTTTTATAATACTTGAAGCTCCCTTAAAGCTATAGCGGTAGGTGCAAAGCCAGAGCAACAATTAATTTGTTGCTTAAAGAAAAGCGAAAATTGCAATGGCTGCAAAACCCGAAATATTTAATAAAAATACTTGAAAATTTATATGCATGTAAAGGGAAGACACATTCATCATGTAAGATTGTTAAAACCAGATTTTTTTTTATTTTGTACAGTTTTACAACACTTTTGTAGTTTTACAAATTAGACGCTTATAAATAAAATCAGGTAGCTTGGGCAATTTTCAATATTTTTAAATTCTAATATAAAAGGTTGAAAGGTATTTCCGAGAGCTTGAATTTGCAGTTTCCAATGAGTTTTAGTCTGAAAATAGAAAAAGTTATCAAGGTATTACTTTAAACTACCGTAACACCCCAGTTTATTAATATTCCTACTTTTTACGAACACCATTTGTAATGTTTAGGTTCTGACTATTTCGATATAATTTTTTGTTTGAATACATTAATAACTAAATACCTATTTCGGCGTTTATAACCTTTTGGCATTGCTTCGAATGCGAAAATTTAGCACTTTAAATGGTGTGCGAGTTAAAATTCACAAATTTGTTTTTAAAAAGCTTTATTTCGATGCTACACGAAGTGACAGCGATTGTCTCTACTACCAACTAACTACAAAGCGACAAATGCAAGTTTATATAATAGAAACATCATAATGTAACTTGATCTCTAAAACAGTAAATATAAAAAAATGCAAAAGTGCAGGTTATATATTATAACTCGCGCACTCTTTTGGACTGTTTCATTTGTATTATAATAATATGATAATATGATTATTAATTAATACATGATATTTAACATGCTATGTCATAATACATGTATTATATCATTAAACAACTAGTAAAATATGCGTAATATTATTGCATATATATGTATTAAAAACAGTGGAAAATAATATGCCCTGACGATTAATATATTTTTACCATCCACTTATTTCAAGTTAATCTTAAGAAATATTTTTGAATACAGAGTACATTATTATTTTTATTTAAATTACGTTATCTATATTTTATTCAGCGGTATATATTACACTAAAATTTGCTTATATACACACTAGATCATATTAAATATAATGAATAACTGATTAATAATTATATTATGATATTATTAATTAATATAAAAAAATAATAATATAATTAATTGATTAAAATTTAGATAGAAATAGTCAGAACCTAAAGCTTTCAAATAGCTTTAGTAAAAAGTCAAGATATTAATAAACAGGACTGTTACGGTAGATCAAAATAAAACCTTTATAACTATTCAACTTTCAGAGTAAAAACTTTTTAAAGACGGCACATTCAAGGTCACGGAAATACCTTTCAAACTATTTTTTTAGAATTTGAAAATATCGAAAATTGCCCGAGATACTTGAATTTATTTATAAGCATCTAATTTGCAAAATTACAAAAGTGCTGTGAAACAGTGCAAAATTTTAAAAAAACAAATTCGGATTTTGACAATCTTACATGATAAAGTTGTCTTCCATTTACATGCTCATAAATTTTTAAGTACTTTTATTCAATATTTCGGGTTTGGCAGGCATTGAAATTTTCGCTTTTTTCTTAAGCAACAAATTAATTGTTGGACCGCTACAGTTTTAAGGAGCTTCAAGTACGACAAAAAAATTTTCTCACGAAGTTTCGACTGGATTGGAGTGAATTTAGATTCTTAAAATATGCATCGAAATTATCTGAATTTTGCGAAAAATGGTTATTTTCCGAGAAAATTTGCAAAATATCACACCATTCTTATAGATAATTTAATTATGAACAACTCCGGTCCGGTCCGGTCCGGCTCCTGTCCGGTCAGCTCTGCATTGTTTGCAGTGCCAAAGTCGTGAACGGTGTGAAATGTAAAATTTGCAATCGCAAATCGCATCCTAGTTGTGCTAAACGAAATAAAGACGTAAGTTTCTGCAGCGACAGTGAAATGATCTGTTGCAAAACTGAGGAAATAACTACGCGGAGCAGTGTCAGTGAGAGTGATTTTGTTCTCGATTCTGTTCCTGAAATTGAAAAATCGAATTTTAAATCCTGCCATGACTGTAGGACCTCTGAGGAACACTTCTATAAGAAAATTATTTATCTCAAACAATTAATTAATCATAAAAATTTCATCATCCGTGAGTTAGCAGAAAAAGTGGAACTACTGAAAGCAAAAAACCAAGGATTTTCTGCGTCGCAACAAGCCAATGGATCGCATTCGCAAGTAAACAATGCAGTGTTGTCATGCGAAACTACAGAACAAGAAATCAAGGCACGGAATGGTATGAGCTCTATTTCCTCTTCCATGGACTTACAACATGTGGCCGAACCGAGCTACGGCGAGGTCGCTACAAAACATATAAAGATAAGACAGGTTAACAACCGCAATGATACCCAAAATAACCAAGTAAATCAGAGAAACAATAACAAAGTCAATGCAGCTTCTTCCAACGTGCGTGCGACTCAAAAAAAGGTCGAGATCCAAAATTCAAATGACGACAACAGAGATGATGATACCGATGAAGAGGGATGGCAAAAGGTCAAACGCAAACGGCGTTTCGTTGTTGGACGAAATGAATCCATAACAAACATCCAAACTGTACCGAAATTAGTGTCTTTACATGTCTCGAGATTATCCCCAGGCACCAAACCCGACGATCTCTCCCGGATGCTGGAAGCGGACTTTCCAGGAGTTAAGTGCGAACCTCATACATCTAAGCATCCCGACAGTTATACCTCCATGAAGG
This sequence comes from Cryptocephalus moraei, assembly GCA_946251905.1. Classification (NCBI taxonomy): domain Eukaryota; kingdom Metazoa; phylum Arthropoda; class Insecta; order Coleoptera; family Chrysomelidae; genus Cryptocephalus; species Cryptocephalus moraei. Next base: position 10,828,725 of record OX276456.1, on the reverse strand, counting down.
TTACCATAAAGCAAGATCAGTTAAAAAGTGCATGGAAACGTGATGTGTGGCCGAGCGGATCAATTGTGTCACGTTTTTTAATGAAAAAGAGGATGACATCCCATTCCGTGGTGGATCCTCAAACTCAAGGCGCATAGGTAAACATGAATTAAACATATACTATCAAAATTGTCGTGGACTCCGTACAAAAACACAACAAATTTACACAAGAAATTTAGTAGAAAATTATGACATTGTAGCCCTTACTGAAACTTGGTTAGCTGAAGGATTTCAAAACTCTGAAATCCTTGATAACCGATATAATGTTGTGAGGAGGGATAGATGTAATAATAAAACCCGGGGGGGGGGGGTGGAGTATTAATAGCACTGCAGAAAAAGTTTCATTTTGAAATTATTAAAACTAACTGTGATGTTGAATGTATCTTGTTAAAAGTGAAATTTAAACGTTCTGTCTTCTTCTTATCTTGCGTATACATTCCGCCCAATGAGACAAATCATGCTTATTCGACATATTTTGAGCTTTTCGATTCAATACTGTCAGATAATCCAAATATAATTGTAGTAGGTGATTTTAACTTGCAAGGCTATGAGACCAATACAAAATGTGAGAAGTGTGTCTTGTTGCAAAATTTTATAAGTGTAAATAGTCTTTATCAGTGTAATAGAATAAATAATTATATGAATAGGAAATTAGACCTTGTTCTGTCGAATATGAAATTTATAAATGTAGTTAGGAGTCATGTGCCATTAATCGAAGAAGACTTACATCATCCATCTCTTTTGATGTACATATTGCTTACTACTGATCTTTCACAGGAGCAGGAATTAACTTCTGTTTCACATGTTTATGATTTTGCCAAGGGAAACTTTTCTTTGCTCTATGATTTAGTTAAAAACACAGATTGGACCGAAGTTGAACTGCTTACTGATCCCAACCTTTGTATTGATCTGTTTTATGAAAAGCTTCTTAGATGTATTGACCAATCAGTTCCCAAAAAACACAAACGGCCTTCCAACTTGGGCAAACGAAACTACCCTGAATGGTTTTCAGGTGACTTAATTTATAGAATAAAACGTAAAAACTGGTTACATAAACTTACTCGCGGTGGTAAGGCCAATCTGTCTCAATATGAAGAATATATTCACCTTAGATTATACATCAAGCGACAAACTGCTTATCAGTATCAAACGTACCAGAGAAACATAGAAGGAAATATCAGATCGGATCCAAATGCATTTTGGGCATATATAAAAACTAAAAGCAAGAAGACCAGTATTCCTAATGAAATGACTCATGGAAATACTAAGTTTGAAACACCTTTTGCTATTGCGAATGCCTTTGCGCAATATTTTCAATCAGTTTTTGAACCGAGGTCACTGGAGTTTAAGAATGACGTTGATCCTATGTTAAACTGGGGAACTTTTGAATTCTCACCTATAACGGATGAAACGGTTAAAGCTATTATCAAAAAGATAAAACCTAAAAAAAGCACAGGGATCGATCAAATACCTGCCTATATCTACAAAGGCTGTTCGGATTCTCTCTCCAAGTCAATCGCGCACATTTATAATATGTCCCTTCTAACAAACACGTTTCCGCACAAATTGAAATACGGGATCGTAACACCAATCCATAAGTCAAACAGTGTGGAAAATATTGCAAATTATCGACCGATCACTGTATTAAATTCCTTAGCAAAAATTTTCGAAATGTTATTGTCTGCAGATGTTGAAAAGCATGTTGGGCATCAAGTTGTACAGCAACAACACGGATTTGTTAGGGGAAAGTCTACAGTCTCAAACCTATGTGTATTTACATCATATGCCTCAGAGACAATAATGAATAAAAAGCAAATGGATGTTGTCTATACTGATTGCGCAAAGGCATTCGACAAAGTGGATCACTATTTGCTGTTGAGAAGGCTTACCGATTTTAATTTCTCAAGAAATGCTTATTATTTTATTAAATCTTACTTGTCATCGAGAACTCAAGCTGTCAAAATTGGTAGATGCTTCTCAGATACCTTTCTATTAACATCTGGAGTGCCACAAGGTAGTAATTTGGGTCCCATGCTTTTTGTTCTTTTCATAAATAGTCTACCTAATAGCATTCAGTTTTCAAATTGTTTACTTTTTGCTGACGATTTCAAGATTTTTAAGACCATTGCAGCAAAGGAAGATAGTGCACTTCTACAACAAGATATAGGCTCCATAACAACTTGGTTTAAAGAAAACAAAATGTTTCTAAATATCGATAAGTGTAGCGTAATGACGTATACTAAAAAGCAAAATTTCATTAAATATAATTACGTAATTGATGATAACATTCTTCAACGAATGGTTGGTCTTAAGGACCTTGGAGTTTGTATGCAATCCGATCTAAAATTTAACAATCACTATCATTATATAATAAACAAGGCTTATAGATCATTAGGATATATTATTAGAAACTCAAAAAATTTTGAAAAATTAGATACCATAGTATTAATATATAACGCTTTTGTAAGATCTCAGTTAGAATATGCCTCTGTCATTTGGTCTCCGCAAGCAGATATTAACAATGGTACTATAGAACGAGTGCAAAAAAGATTCCTAAGATACCTACCTATATGTATATATACCTATATGTACCTATATTTCATTTTGAAACACTTGCTAATAGAAGGCAACTACAGTCAATACTATTTATTTATTATATCGTTAACAACATTAAATATGCTAATTGTTGTCTTATAAACTTTATACAATTTTCTGTACCAAAGACAAACCTAAGACTGAATAAAAATGTAAAGCTATTTTACGAAGATAAATACGGATGTTCCCCCTTAAATTTTATGTTACGGAATAGTAATGAAATTCTCAGAAGATGTGATATAGATATTTTTAATACTAATGTACAAACTATAGTTAATAAGTTTACAAAAAAGGTGAGGCAGTCATATAGTGTACTTTAGGTTTTGCAGCTCACTGTTTTTCATTTTGTCTTGGTATCTAGTTTCTTTCTTTCTTTTTGTTAACTTTAAGTTTAAGTCTTAGTCTTTAGTTTAGATTTATAGCTTTATGTGAGTAATTGTCTTTGTTAATACCTAGTACCTTAAGTTCCTTGCATGTAAGTACCCCCTAGGGTGTTTGTAAGAGATTGAAATAAATAAATAAATAAATAAATAAACTTCTCATAAGAAAGTTCTTTTCTAAAACCTAAAGGAACGAAGTTATAGCCGGAACACAAAAAAATATATTTTTCACCTTAATTTGTCAACATTTTTTCCACAACTTTTTATGCAGGCGCACATGAATATATTTATTGTATACTTATATTATTAAGAAAAGATTCCTGCAAGAAGCAGGCCTCGTCCGCATTTTGCAAAAACAAATGGCTAAATTCGACCCAATTCGCTCGGATAGATAGTGAAAATCACACTAATCAATTCATGTAACTGATGTAACTAAGGCCTGGTTGAGGTCCAGCGAAATAATTGAATGATTCTGTAGTGACAGTTTAAGTCACTTCTACTTGTGCAGCTAAATAGTTTATACAGGTCTTATCGATGCTTTTAATACCTGATGACGTCATTTAATTATTAGTACCGTGATATCAAAAATTACCTTGGTTAAGGGTGGTCATCGATTTTAAAATGTTTGTCGCAGCTCCCATTCTGCATTTATGTCAATAATGTTTTGAGTGTTAAAATCTGTCTAGTCATTGTGCTAAAGTTATTAATGGTGTCAGTGTAGCTTGACAATGATATAATTATTTCAAAATGATGACTTAAGACAAGACAACCGTTTTACATTCCATGGCAACCCTTGACCAAGATAATTTTTGATACGACGGTACTAGTGATCGCCAGGGCTTATATGATTTTGTATTATTCAGATTACTGTTGCAACTTTGCCCTGCAGAATTGTTAGTTACTATTTCTTTTCCCAAAATAGTATCAGACCTCATATTAGAACGCCGTCTCTCCCGGAATTAGACGTGGACTGGAGCCGGGGAATCGTCTCTATTTCGGAGCAGGCGATGACTCACTTGATACAATTTACGGTCCGAGTCTTAACTGATAGAACGCGTCCATCGCTTTTCAAAAGCACCGGGGGGACACGTACCGGTCTCGACCGATCTTTTTAGAGGTTAGTTAGGTCTTTTGTCTCCAACGTAAAGACAAATGAAGGGATTTGCACTTATTTTACGGGCGGACGTGATCGGCAAGAGAATCGCTGATTTTTGATTTGAGAGGGCGTAAGGCCGAGCGGGGTGGCCATCGAAATGGAATATTGCATTACGAGGTTTTTCGGGGTGTATGAGTCTTCGTCACCGCCGCCAGAGAGAGGAGAAATTACCGCAGTTGGGATCCGAGAGACGACTCATAACGGAAGGATAGGCACTTTGGTTTAACTCGAGATGGCGAGAACTTAAAAGCGAAACGGGGAAACTAATAAAATAAAGTTGGAGTAAACCGCGGGGAATTAAATTAGGAATCAATCTGTCGGAGATTGTTTTCAAAAGCTGTTCGTTTCGGTTTTAATGAATTTATTCCGAGCTGGAGAGCTTACGCGGGAACTCGAAGGAATAAAAATCGCGTACGGTTTTATTGGAAAGATTCGACGAACATTGCATCCAAACACCATTAATTTCAGAGCTATGACCTATTCAACTTGTTTTCGGTAACATACCACTCTTTATTTATGAAACTGGGATTGAAATTAAATGGAAAGCCGATGATGCAACGAAAAAAATACCTAAATATTACCACAGTTACAGCACGTGTTGAACTAGCTACAGTTTTTCTGTATCATGACGTTTTATATGATTATATAGTACAGTATATCCTCGGATTGAGTTTACAAGAAGGAAAAAAATTATTGTTAATTTTACAAAAAAAATATGCTAAAGGAATAAAAATTTTTGCTTCATTTCAAATGACCAAATCGGTAATAACAATTACGAAACTGTCAAACCTTTTTTGGGGTTAAATTTTTTTAGATGTGTTTAAAACTATGTTGACGCTAGCGTCAACATTATTTAAGGGAATTTTAGGTGAAGAAATCGTGATTTATTGTAACCGAATTTAGGGAACTTTTTATATAATTTAATCATTGAAATTAATACGCGTTGTTTTACAAAACAGAAAAACAAGTCATAATTAAGGGCGAGGATAGTTATGTAAAATATTATTGGATTGTTTTAACGTTCCAACACGAATCAATAACACTAGCGATCGTTTCACGTTACTAGAGGAAAACAATTAAGGCGGAAACAGACTATCGTCACGTCACGTGAGCTCACGTGCTGTCACGTTAACTCACGTCACGGATAAAAAGTGCGGAGTAATATTTCACATGGTATTTAAATGTATTAGAACCAGACTGAGGTTACGTCAAAGTGACGTGAGTTAACGTGACAGCACGTGAACTCACGTGACGTGACGATAGTCTGTTTCCGCCTTTACGATCGAACGTGATCCGGTCAAGTACAACTCCCCATACTCAGCTGACTAATCATAACACGACGTCTAGGTAACGTGATAACAAGTGCTTCTCGAGAAGGTCAGTTTGGTGCATGGTAAGAAAACAAATAATATCTCATTTAACCAATATAAAACAAGATGTATAAAAACGCTGATATTTGGGACAATAAATCAGTATACCTAGTATGCTCAAAACGACGTGTGTTGTTGGTCTTGATTCTTCAACGCAACCTGCAAGCTCTCACGTTACGCCCTGAGAGTCTACGAGATCTTCAAGCTAAGAGAACGTCTAACTTCGAGATCTTCAAACCCGGATCTGCACGATACGCCCTCAGATCCAACCCCGGAGATGTACGTCACGCCCTCTCTCCATACGATTAGAACTTCAACTCCAGACCTGCAAGTTACGCCCTCAGGTCACATCGGAGAGCACGTCACGCCCTCTCTCCACTCAACTAGAACTTCAACTCCAAGAACTTCAAGAGATCACGTCACGCCCTGATCTCCAATCTACGAGACCGTCTTCAGCTTACAACCTGGAGACAAGGTTAATCTCCGCAGCCACCCACGAACTACGATAGATCTATACAGTCCACTCTCTATAGAGACCACTTCACACTTCATTCAACTATTCTATTAATTTGCCACCCCTTTCTGCACACAATTCGACTCTAAGCCGCAGTTCCTTGTAACTGTTGGGACTTTCTTCATGCCAAGGACGCAATAGCATCTCATACATTTTTTTTAATAATTCCATGGTTAGGCAAGTTTCCCATGTAGAATGTAGACTGGGTCTAGGACGTTTGGCCGTCGCCGTTTGGACGTAGGGACGTTTGGCCGTTAGGACGTTTGGACGTCGGGACATTTGGCCGTGGCAAATTTAGTCGTTTATTGCAAACACCTTAAACACTATGTTAAGGGGTAAGGGTAAGGGTAACACTTTTTCCTGGATTCTGTTTATAATTAAATGATAATTATTATATCTCACAATATAATTGGTTTTACCTATAATATGTAACTCACAAATATGAATATAAAAATGTTACGTTTTCCCCAAAAAGTATGTAATAGTTATTTAATTCAATTTCATCATTTATGCATTTTTATACATGTTTTATTTTTGGGGTGATGTATTTTGCATACTGGAAATCAATAGAAGAAACAACAAAAATATTAGAAATTATAATTATTCATAATTATCCTAATTGACATCTGGGAATCATTTTTCTAGTCTACCTACGTCTCATTTATACTGTGATATCATTTACGATTTATTAAGTATAGAAACCTTCATTTTCTACAAAATATGTATTTTTAATACATACTTATTATGGATATGGAAAATATATATTTCTAATAATGAGAAAGCCTTTTGTATGAAATTCTAACTCTAATAGTAATATTTATTAGGTTGGTGAGTATCTATTTAATTCGGATTAATTTATTGTATGTTTATTTATTTATAAAATATATTTATGTAATTTATTTTATTCTTTAAGTCACCCATTTTATTACCCACCGGTAAAATTTGCAAACTTACGTTAAATAGGTATGGGTAGGTATTTCATTGTATTTTCATTCATATATTAATTACCCTGTCTTACGAACTGCAACATATAACAATTGTCATTAAATTATAAACAGAATCCAAGAAAAAGTATTATCCTTACTCTTACCCCTTAACATTGTGTTTAAGGTGTTTGCAATAAACGACCAAATTTGCCACGGCCAAATGTTCCGACGTCCAAACGTCCTGATGGCCAAACGTCCCTACGTCCAAACGTCCCCACGTCCAAACGTCCCTACGTCCAAACAGCGACGTCCAAACGGCGACGGCCAAACGGCGGCGGCCAAACGTCCCATCCCGCATGTAGACTAGTTGCTTTAACCGCCCCCACAAATAAAAGTCTAAAATAGATAAGTCAGGGCTTCTTGAAGGCCACAAAACAGGACCATTCCTTTCAATCCAATTATTTTCGAAAGGTTGATTGAGCCACGCAGCAACAATGCGTGAACGGTGGGCCGCACAACCAACCTGCTGAAAATACAGCCAATAAGCAAGTGGGAGTTCACTTAAACCATCCTAGAGAAAATTGCTTAACATTTTAAGATAATTGTGCTGATTTACATTAGCATAAGAAAATATAACTCTAGTATTCCATGGTAAGAAACAGCACACCACACGTTAACCTTAACAAAACATTGACCCATTGATGCAATTCTAAAGTGAGGATTAGTATCATCACTCCAATAACGAACATGTTATGATGCAAAAATACCATTGATAGAAAAAGTTGCTTCGTCGGAAAATACAATGATTTTGTGAAAATTTCGATTCTCCATTATTTTATCTCCCATCCACATTTAAAAATAAAGACACTTTTCATCATCTCTCGGTTCTAACTTATGATTAAATTGGTTTATAGGGGTACTTCACGTCCCTTCAAAACACTTTGAATATGGGATTTCCTCATATTCAGTTGAAGCGCACGTCTGCATAATGAAAATTTAGGATTATCCTCCACCGAATCCAAAATTTTCCCCAGTACCATAACATTGTATTAAATATATTTGTTGTGGTAACGTTAACATTTTCACCAAAAATTACAGAATTACAATTTGAAGTTAATTTTGAGAAATAAATTAATGTTTGACGTTTTCAAGTCAAAGCCTTGTACCACAAAAAATATTAGATGTAATACGATGAAAAAATGGAGACCGCTTTTTTGGAGCATAGCTTGAAATTCTAATTACAGATTTAGTCATTTGAAATCAAGCAAAAAATTTCATTCCTTTAGCTTTTTTTGTTTTTTTTTTCTTTTGTATACTCAATCCGGGTACATACTTATATGGACGTTTCATATATGATACAATTATCACATGTGCTGCAAATATTCGGTTGTATTACTTTGCTAAATGTTAATATCGTTAATGTTTCGTTTTGCAAAATATTAAGATATCCTTCTTATACCATTTTTGGAGACTCTAAAAGGTTTCGTCATCCTACTGGTCAAGTTTCCCTGCTCACAAATCAACCATTGAAAATTTTCGTTAAAAGTGTGAATTGTTGTTTAGTATACTGAAAATAATAACGTTTAAATCAATCGGAATGCACTTGGTTTATACGTGTGCATATGATGAAACTTTGTTGGACTTACAGGCCCATTGCGCTCTTCCTCATTAGCTTTTCGCTTCCTCCCATTTATGCTTAAATTTTGGCCTCTTGTCATCGTCAGTGATCTTAAGTTTTCTTCACATATAACCATTCCTAATCATTTTTTCATCTATCGCACCTTCTGCTTTGCTCTTCTTTAGCCCATCTATTATCTATCGTTCTTGACAACATTCGTGTCATTAATTTTTGATGCCCCGAAGATCAACCTTTAATTCAGGATTCAATTTTTTCAATTCTTCAATATAAATTCATTTATTTTGCTCATAATCCAGCATTCAAAACATATAGTACTGCAGGTTAAATAACCGTTTGTTACAATTTGAGTTGACTGCTATTAAAACCAGATAAGTATTGTAACGTTTATTTCTAATTTATTTTCACGCTCCTAATTATACACTACACACTACTTAATTTATCTTAACTACTTCCTAACTAATTAATTTATATCACACTCTTAATTATTAATTTATTTATACGCTCTCGCTTATCCGTTTTTCGCACTATTTATTCACTCGCGGCTTCACGTCTAATCTCCTCTCCGACCGCAAGCCCGCTTATGTACATATCTCAATTGTATTCGCGATGGTTCCTGAAAGAACTCGATCCTTCTTTTCCCTAATAATGTTTATATAGAAACGTCCAGCAGGTAATAAATCATTCTTCCTTAATAAGATGTTGCCTGGACGTTGGGGACGGTTTTTATTATTGCTCAACTAAGCGTAGCGGCGTTCCTTTGAGGTAAGCCACCGTCCGATAAGAGTAAACACATTTCGCGCTGCTGTTTACATTTCGCGTTACAGCATGTTAAAGGACAATTCGAACTTCGAACACCGAAGAGTTGCTTGAGATCGTGGTAATAATGCGATGTGGATTGTCTTGCAGGAAACAATTTCTCTCAATATTCAAAATAACATAAAAATATATTTTATTGATTTCGGTTGCACGTAGTAAGAACATATAGAAGGTATTATAAGCATATTAAGAATAACATTAAACGCATTACTAGGCAGATGACAATATTTCAAAAATTTAAACTGCAAGCAGGCTGTATGGGTAAACCGTTGTTATTCGTTCTGAAAATCAAGATCGGCTGGAAAATGAGGCTGTTGTACAGGTATCCTAATGCTTTAGCATTCACGACCAGAAAGTTTCTTAAAGGTCCAGACGTCTCAAAGTACCTATGACAAAAGGCATACCTCAGTTCCAAGAAAGAAACCCTAAGAGCAGCAAACGTGACGTCGATGCCTCCGGAGAAAGTTGCCCAGTTTCGAATAAAAAAATTGGTCTCTGGAAAATTACTCCTTCATAAACTATAAAATTGAAAAAGCGAATGAAATTGGTATTTAGTTTACAACAGAAAATTTGTAATACGAAATATATGTATTTCCGCATACTACCTTTGTCCCCTATTTTGATTTTAGTATAATTGTAGCTGATTTTGCAATCTACTACAACCCGAACAATTGTATTAATGCAATTTAGAGGAAAAGTAACGAATGTTTGGTTACATATTCCGCCACAAAAGGAGCAACAATTTGCTGTTTCTTTACTTTATAAATCTTTCATTTTTGAGAAACCAAGCAATAACATTGCTTCACCTGAAAAAATATAATATCCGATGACTGAATATTAGGTCTGTGGGGTGTGAAAGTTGCATTTACGGACCGGCGACATGTTCATCATATGGTGTTGCCACATATATGTAATACTCCTATATCGCTAGCGTCCTATCTCGTCCCATAGTGAGTCGGGCGAAAACAAGTGAGACAGAAGAGAGTGACTTGGTAGATGAAGCGCAAGCGCGACGGAGAACAATGGCCCCGTACTACAAAATCTGTATTCTCGTAAAGCGTTATAAGAACCATTAATTTTTGTTATAGCAAAACTCAGCCCAGTACCAGTTATAAGCTCACTGGAAATGTAAGTGTCAAGTCTCTCTCTCCTAGCAAGAGCAAATACTTAGCTTAATCATTGTAGATCCATGAATATGTTTACGATCGTAGACGAAACGTCGGATGTCAGCTGTTTAGATTAAACATCATCTCCATTCTTTGAATTGGTTTTATTTGGGGGATACTGAGAACTATCGTCTTTAGTATTCATTGAGATGTCCTAACCGACCTAACCACACTTAGTTTAACCTCCGCCGTAAACAAACACATAACATATGCCGCTCGACGCGACGTAAATATACACGTGATGCGAATCCAGTTATTTTATTGGCCGTAACAGACGTCTGCGCGTTACAGACCCAGTCTTCAATGAGATGGATGTTTTCGTCCAAATCTCTCTCTCTCTGTTAGCGATATAGGAGTATTACATATATGTGTTGCCAGTATTTCTGCTGTCATACACAAGACACACCCATGAAACAGCAAATGCTGCCAGATTTGGCCGGGAAACTTGTTTTTTTATTTATTTTGGGAATCACTACCAAGCAAGCAGATGGCGATCGCTTACCCATTTTCCTAAAGTCACTAAATAATGCTTTCATACCGCAATGGGCGGCCATATTGTGTCCGCGCCGCGCGAAATTCAATAGAAAACAAAAATTTGCTCGTTTTAAAAGATAAAACAACAACTTGGCATTTTTATTTCCAAAAAGTAAAAACGAAATTTCGCGAGAGAAAAATGTACATAAAAATTAATTTACACCTATATACAATAAAATAAACAAATATGAAACACTATGACACATAACCCACAATCCACAAAACACAACAATAGGCATGAAACAGGCAGATTGTAGCTGTAATCCGCCATATTGTGTCCGAAAATGTACTTCTCTCTCTAACACGTTGGGACATTGAATTGCGGTACTTTCCACATTTAGTGACTTTACATTTTCCTTGTTTGAAGCTGATTTCGTAGTGATCTGTGAATTTCACGAGATGAGAAATTATTACATGCTTCATGTTTTAATCTTAACCATGATAGGGAGAAGTAGTATTTTTCAAATCATTGTGAAAATTAGGGTGATGATAACATCAATAAGTTTATTTCAGTGAAATAGTGTTGTTGAATATTCCAAATGTTTCATTATATTCAGCCACGACTTTGCGTATGTTTCCTCTGGAAAATTGGATTTATTTATTTACTCCACAAATAAATGGAGGTTGGATCCTAATATACAAATAACAAACTGTTGAATTTAAAAGGAATCCTACTTCACATTAAACCTAATTATTCTACTTGTGTTTGTTCATGGTAATTAAAAGATTGATCAACCTATCTCCTGACAAGAATGTAATGTGCTACAGGCCTAAGAAAATTCAGAAGGTCCTCGGCAGGTATAGGGTAAGTTGAAAACTTCCTAGAAAGCAACAACAGGAAAACTCCAGTAAATATCCCTTTCATTTAGTCGATATTTTCACACGTAAAAGTAATATTGGAACTTCAGCTAGTATCAAATTCCCAGTATTTTCCTTCCTCTGTAATTTTCTAAGTCCTTCCAGAACCGTTTTCTAGAACAGTTTTATTATTTTTACGCGTTTTCAACTTTTTTAAGTAAATATTTCCCTGCCTTTCAAAATGAAATGTCGAATAAATTTCACAAAACCGCTAGACAATTTCTCTTCACGTAAACCTATTTACACCGATTCGAGACTCAATTCCCGTAGCCCCCCGTCACGTCCCTTTCCCCCTCGGTGACCCACTCAATAATAAAATACTTCATCATCGTCGTGGGCTGTTCCGACTCGTTTTACAATATCAATTCCGGCTCAGTTCCATATTTAAATTCGACCACATGCTCCTGGTGAACAAAACGCGCCAAAATAAATAGCACGATAAATTCCAAATCGTATCAATTTTCGATCGGAGTTCGGAACTGCTTCTATAAATTATTGGGGAAAATTATGTCGCGAAAGAATTAGTCAGCGTGCCGTGGGGAGAGAGGATTTTGGAGTTATTAAAATCCGTTTTTTGTTAAATCGGCCTACATTCACAAACGATGTTTTAAATCGCAAATACATCCTGCTCTCTTTATATAAAATAGCCGTCGTATTAATTAAACTTTTAAACATCGCATGATATTTATTTTTAATCCATGGATCATCATACTGTAAGGGATGATACACGTACAACAAAGTAACTTCGTTTCAATTCACTCCTCTCTATATGGTTCGAAATAACCTATGCTACAGTAAGATAAACTCGACAAATATCACGTAAAATTACCATCGCAAACTTGGTTGAATATACACCATTAGCCAGTTATTTGTGGATAAACCTATTCGAGATTCCATTCAAAAATACGCTGAATATCAATTTTCCAATATCGAAACCGACCTTATAAATTATACAGGAAAATTATGTCGGGAAGGATCGGTGCAGATCTCGTCGAACAATACCAACTGAACAGTGCATCGAAACCGTATTATGCATTAATGCACCGGCTGGCAGCTGCGTCTTTTCTATAGCTGGAGCCCTTCGGGCAGATATTTCTTTCGTCCGGATATCCTATATTGGCATGGGAATAGTCTTTTCGATGATTATTTTTATCGAAGTCTCGCTGCAGGTACGTATCGTGTTTCGTGATAAAAGGATTTGAAGAGACGCATTAAATCATGCAAATATTTACCAAACGGGAGGATAAAACCTGCACTAGAACACGGCGAACTGTGTAATAACTCGAAAATTTTGTATATAATATATAAAGATCTGAAAATCGTTATATAAAAAGCCAGCGTTAAAAAGTGTCCCCACACCTCCCCAGAGTGACTTTTCAGTGTTTTTGATTTCTGTGTTATTATATCAAAACAATCATATAAGTATAATACCCCAGTCATCAACGGTAAAATACCCTACTACTGTAGAATTTTGGGAAACAAGGTCGATTTCTTCAAAAATTGGGATTTAGGTAGTATTTATAACGTTCTTCAAAGCTGAACTTGTGCCGAAGTGTGCTTCTTCCCTAGGGGTGGAAACCACCCCTTCTAATGGGTAAGAATTTTTTTAATCAAAATAAACCTGGAAATCGATAAACTGGCTAATTCTAAGTAACTTTTGTTCTATAAGGTTTTTTTTGTAAAGTTGATATTTTTCGAGTTATTCGCGATTGAAGCTACACATGTTTCATTGAAAAAACTAATGTTTTTTAACAGTTTTTCACCAATACCTTGAAAATCTCTCATTTTATCGGAAAAAACAATCAGAACAAAAATGTAGCTAATAAAGAAACAAAGAGATACGTTTTTGAATGATCTCTATAAACCCAATAAGGGTTGAGTTATTGCTCGTACTCCATTCATCAATGGTAAAATACCGTATTATTGAGTGAAATTTTGGGAAACAACGTCGACTTTCATGAAAATTTGGACTTAAGCTCTACTTACCCTCTTCTCCAAAGTTCGGCATGTGCCGACGTGTGCTTTTTCCCTAGGGGTGGAAATCACCCCTTCTAAGGGGTAAGAAATTTTTTAATCAAAATAAATCCGGAAATCTACAGATTGACCACTTATAAGTAACTTTTGTTCTATAAAGTTTTTTTTGGAATGTTGATATTTTTCGAGTTCACGATAAAAGTATATCTAATGTATCATAGAACATTTCAAATTATGAAATAGCGAAAAAAAAATCCCTTGCTTTCCAAGCTAGAAACTTTATAAAATGGCAATTTGTAGAGAATTCCAAGCGCTTTAACATCAAATTAGTTAAAAGTGTTTACCATGCGTAGTTTTGAAAAGGGTTGCGTTCAAAGGGCTTGGATGAGCTATAATTAGTACGCGAATGCAAACTTCGAAACGCCATATCTCCTTCATTTTTATGACACAAAGATAGATAAAAAATCGAAACATTCAGTGATCAAACCCTACAATTAACATTTGAAACAGTTTTTCATATCTGGAATAGTTTATGATTTATTTAAGAAAACTTCATTTTTTTCCAATATTACGAAAATGCAATTTTCATTTTAAACAATTTCTTTTTTCTAAAATAAGCATTCTAAACCGGTTAAACCACATAGATCTTATCTATAATACCTAAATAAAGTTAAAGGCAAGTAGGGTACATTTAATTTTTATCAGGGTGGTAATGGCGAGGGTGTAATTTTTAAATTTAAAAAAAAAGCAAGAAATGTATTACTTTATTTTTGTTATAAATCAATCAATTCTTATGCATAAGACTTATTGTCAATACTCATTTTAAAGGGTATTTTATGTACTTTAGAAAAAGTCGATTGAATTATCCCCAAAAATTTTACCATTTTCTCATTGGGTTTATAGAGGTCATTCAAAAACGTATCTCTTTGTTTTTTATTAGCTACATTTTTGTTCGGATTATTTTTTTCCGATTAAATGAAAATTTTTCAAGTTATTGGTGAAAAACTGTTAAAAGACATCCGTTTTTCAATGAAAAGTTGCAGTTTCAATCGTGAATAACTGGAAAAATATCAACTGTACAAAAAAACTTTATAGAACAAAAGTTACTTAGAATTGGTCAATCTATCGATTTCCTGGCTTAATTTGATTCAAAACTTCTTACCCATTAGATGGGGTGATTTTTACCCCTAGGGAAAAAGCACACTTCGGCACAAGTGCAACTTTGAAGAACGTTATAAATACTACCTAAATCCCAATTTTCAAAGAAATCGACTTTGTTTCCCAAAATTCCACGCGAAAATGGCTGTTGACTGGACTATAAAAAGAATTTAAAAATATATTGTGGCCTTAACGCTTAAACAATTATAATGTTAGATTAAGAAGTTTAAATACTCATGGCAATAAAAATAAAATGGATAAGTTGGTACTGTCACCTTTTCCAGCCGAATCCAGGAAATTCCTCTTAGCACAAATAAAGTGCAGCGTTAATCGTACAGATTTAGGTTCTGCAAAATTGGATAACTTTCTATTTTAACTTTACTAAATTAATTATAAATATATTAGGCATCTGAATGCAATCGAAACCTATAGGACAACCAAAATATAGCTTCGAATTATTAATCTCCCTTCTCCAAATTGATATATGTAACCAATTTTATCTCTTCCTATGAAATATATCCATGTAGTAAGCACTACCAGCAAATTTTTCTCTTACCATAAATAATTTTTAAGTGCCTCCTTTAGGAATATCTTGTACTTTTATTGATAATGGCAGGGACTTTTGAATTTTAATGCATAACTTTCTTTTGATACGTTATTAAAGTTACCCTCTCGGCATTAACAAAATTTATGGGGCCAGGTTCATGACTTACAAGCACCATGTTTTATTTACATATAAATGCGTTTGTTATTTTCGGCAAGGGTAGAAAAATAACTAAAATATACGAGCCCGCGTGTGATTCACAGAAACATATGAAGCTGGAAGTTTAAATGATGACAATTATACTAGTTGAATTGTGGGAGGCGGAAAATGTTTTTCTTGATTTTGATTGTGAAGACCTTTGTGTAAATCTTCCGGGAAAAATTATTTCACACTTGAAATATACGCAACTCGCATAATAAATTCATACCCATTAACCGTTCCTTATTAAACCATCTCCACAGCAAGCAGCTAACCTCATAGAGGTTTTAACTTTCTGTACGCTAAATTACCTTCGTATTCTTATGGGAGACATTTTCGTTTACTAACTTCGGTCTAGTGTAATGGCTTCGCTTCTTTCACTTCAGCTTCCGGCGCGGCAATAAAGCGCCAGCCATCATCAGGCGCATGTAATTGAAATTTAGAAAGTATAGTCGAGTTTTTCGTTTACTTCAAAGTTATTACGTTTTTCTTCGACGTGTTGCAACGAATTGCCTACGTTCCTCGGGAGACGTTTTGCTAACTTTAGGGAGCCGTTTTACAGAAATGTTGTTAAAACTGCTTCACAGCGTCGTAGTTGTGAATTATGACGGGAATTTTTGTAACATTTCCCCATGTACAACGTTTTTCAAGTGATGACTTAGGAACTAGAGACAGACAGATGAGAACTCGAAGAATTACTATGTAGTTTTCTCGAGAAAGTCGTGTACTATTTAATGGTTACCAATTTACCAGCTACAAATTTTTGGTCGTATAAAACAAGAACTGTAGGTATTAGAGGAGGTTTGTCCATTGGAACATATGCCCAAATTTATTTATTTATTTATACCCGTTTCGGGATCGAAAGTTTTATTTTGAGTTCATTAAAATTTAAAAATGAGTAGAAACTTATATGTACCTAAGTAGTATCTTGATACTTCTGTTACGTAACATGTTACTCTCAAAATTTTATTACTGGGGACAGCCATATTTGAAAAAAAGAAGATTTATCATATTATTATTGACATAAACACAGTCGAATTAATGACAATATTACGATTATTTTAACGCCATGTGTGTATACAAATTCATATTATTTAGCACATACGTTGATAATACCTAGAATAACTGATACGGCACAAGTTGCCAAATCTCTTTACAGTTTAAAATACCGTTAATTAAATTTTGCCATTCAAACTACTAACAACAAATAATGGAGACCGGAAATTCTCCATTATTTTTAAATTCATTTCTATCACTAGTTAACTGACAGGACTGGCAATAGATTCGTCCAATCGGATTAAATTTATTTGCGAAAAAAATGTCAATAAGATGCTTTACCGTGGAAATTTCTTAAGTAGCATGTCACGAACAAAATGTACTAAAATGTGCTGGCTGAAAAATTGGAAAAATGTTTTTAAGTAATCATCAAAGTCATGGAAAAGCGGTTTATTGACTCTTACAAAAATTTTGTTGTTGATAACGAGAAAACTTATATATAAAAATGTAGACACAGGAACAGTCTACAAAATGAGACGAAGTTCATTGAATTGTGTTAATTTATTTACATTTTTCGGCCATTGTTTCAATTATGTTAACTAATAAACCTCTCATCGTAACATTTGTAATTCCATTTGAATGTGAGTATCCTTAAAAGGTGTTCAAAGTTTTAGCCGAAAGGATTGATAAGTCTCTGCAAAAGGTTAATTGTTGTTAAAAAAGATGCTACGGTAAAAATTATGTCTACATCTTACATGCGACGTACAACATGTAGAGGGGGCTTTACTCATTAAGCGTTGGAGTAACATATACAAATACATATAATTTGATTTTTAGAGCTAAAGTTGTTTAAGAGTCCATCACCTGGCGAGAATTTAACGTTGTTGCGGGGTAAGAGACAAGGAAGAAGTAGCGGTAGGCGTGACTCTAATTCTCCCTTCCTCTACTTTTTAACTAGCCAGGACTAAGTTAATTTTCCCACTAAGTTTAAATTCCCAAATATATACGATGGCAGTAAACATGATCCTAGGGTAGTGTATTATCTTATCAAAACGAAATTGGGTTCAATGAAGAGATAAAGGATCATTCTACATCGGTCTAGTAACAGAATTTTGAGTTTTCTCTTCTTTTGGTCAAATTTTGATCTGAAAATAGTACGTAAAATAGGGCAACTTTAGGGGCGTTTTTAAAAGGACAAAAAGAAAATATCAAAAATCCGTTACTAGACCGATGTGTATTTGAGTTTTTCACTTCGAGTGGTTTTTATTTGAAAAGAATATCTCAAATGATGTCCGAGGTATCACACTTCCTCCGAACCTCTAAAACCGCCTTAAATTGACTCGGGTGATGGACTCTTAAAAATATCTTAATAAAACATATGTTTGGAAGTAATTTCACTTTTATATTACGCTTCGAAATTGTTATTAAATCATATTGTAATATAGATATTTGCATATCGCTACTTTATTATATACCTACCCCACATTAAAAAAGTATAATTGTGATACGTTTATTAGTAACCGAGATAAAGCTAATTTGGCAGATTCCACCCAATTTAGCATTGTGTTCTCCACCGTGGCGACAATACGCAAGTGCCACAACTTTCTCATACGGTATGAGAAAACGTACTGCCGTCAATATTTGTTTTATAGTTAAATTGTAAAATGAACAAGTCATAAGTCATAAGTTTGAGATATTAAACTTTGACTCTTATTCTACACTTACCTCTAATGTCGGCTCTTAAAAAATAATAATGAATTCTCTGATTCTAATCAAGCACATGTAACTTTTTTGACCTGAAATTGAAATTTGTAGAAACATACCAGCTATTCATTCATACATAGTTGCATAAAATGCAAGAATTACACAGCATAATATAAAAGTTATCTAATTTTTAAACGTCTGTGTTTGTTTAAAGTTAAATTTCAACAAGTTACGCTCAAAAAATTACATTTTACCTACTCGTATATATTAGACCACCACTTCACAAGTAAAATGAGCCCTAACTGGATGCTGTACGTTGCCTTGAAGTTGTTGAAATTAATTTTTACCAGAGCAGCTTTTTAAATAACACCTCACTTTGTACAGAGACTCGTGAATCTTTCCTGCTAAAACTTTTAGTACCTACTTACTAAGGATGCTAAGAATTAAATTCAAACGGAACTACAAATATAACAGGTTTATTAATCATTAATCGACATAATGGCCAAAAATAATTATCGTTCGGGTGTCACGTGTTAACAAATTAAGGGGATAGGATAAATAAACCTCGTCTCATTCTGTAGGTTGTTTTAGTATCTATATTTTTCATACACAACTTCTTTCGCAATCGATATCAAATTTTTCATAAGAGTTAAAAAAGCGCTTTTCCATGATTTTGATGATTATTGAAACACATTTTCCCAACTTTTCATCTGTTTCATTTTGATACTTTTGTTCCCCACATGCCTCCTGAAAACTTCCCTCGAGAAAATATATCATTTACGTTTTTCTCAAAACAGTACTTTGGGATCTAAACAAATGGATTAGACCAGTGTTTCTCAACCGCCGGTCCGCGGACCGGCCCCGGTCCGCAAGAAATATTTACCGGTCCGCGAAATATCCAACTATTTGTCTAAAATCCAAAGTGTCATCGGCTGACCACCGATATTGCAAACAAACTGGCAACTATGTCTTTCAAGAGATATACCGTGTTTATGACTTTGACTTATCAAGCTGTTTATAGCATCCCCGTTGCGAATGTCAGTAAACCGAAGTAAAATTGTTGGTGCAGGTGAAGATAGCCTGTTTCGAAAAATTGAAACAAACATTGAAGCGAAATAATTTTATAAATCAAATGCAAAGTAATGGCTTACATTTTATCCAAGTATCGTGTTATAACAAAATGCGTCTTATCGTTTACCTCCAACTTTTCGCAGAAATTTAAGACCAGTATAATACTAATAAAGTGAAATAACAAATTTTTTTAAGTGAAACTTTTTGCGCACGTTGTATTCATTGGGATAGGGTGTTAGTCGAAAAACCGCGTCACGCGTGATAAGTAATCCGAGGACAAAGCCGTGTTGCCAGAATGCGCGTAAAGTGTACCCTTCCATCGCGCTCGCGAACAGAGCCGATCGCCAAATCGTTTACATGTGCTACCAAAGAGGTCAACGTGGCAACACCGGAGAGCGTCTAGAATTTCGGGCAGCTGACACCTAACCTAACCTCAAACGGCGAGAAACAATAACTTCGAGCGGCGAAAAAACGGTGAGCTGTATTGTTTAATTACGTGACTTGGACATAGAGAAAAGTAAGGACGCGTCGTGCCTCACCTCACCTCAGATGAGAACATGGAGACACCGTAAGAGATGAAAGCCCACGGCGCACGGAGACTGGTTCCGCGGCGAATGGGTGGTAATTCTCGAACACAAGACGAACGGGCTCGAGGCGGCGTACGCGCAAATCTGTGGAGACCATCGTGAAGGCGGTCATGGGAGGACTCCAGCAATAGATGGTGGAAGCGGCGAGGCAACAAGCGACCACTGCTGCTCTGAACGTGTCGGGGTAGACAGCAACGTTTGGATCGAGCCTCAGCGAGTAATCCGGAGTGGAGCAGGCGAGTGTTCGACTTCGAACGTCATTGGCGATGAAGATGGTGGAAGTTATCGACCCCAGCAGCCCGGAGAGCAGTGTGGACACCGCGACGGCTCTCCAAGATTGATCAACGTGGGGCGATCTACGACTGGACATATTTAGAGAAGAGCACTCTGTTGCAGGCGCGGTTGGCAGGGACGGCGAAGATCTGGCATCAGCATCTCGACAACTATGATCGACCATGGGCAAATGGCGAGCCATTTTAGGGGCGGCGTTCCTTATACAGCGAGATTTCCACGGGATGATGACGGAGATGATGAGATGGAGAAAGTTGGCCAGCGAGACAATGAGCACCTACTATCAGGCGAAGTTGGCGGGAGAGTTGGCGTTACCAGCGAAATGCTGTCTCCTGCATTATTGCTGGATTGCCGGCAGAGCTACGAGCGAGTGCTTATGGCGTCTGTAGCACTTCCCCGGAGCAGGGCAATCTAAAGCGTTTGATGTTACAACTGCCAGCAGGTGGGAGATCACCTGAGCCGAGACTGTCGGCAGACTCGTGCGGACCGGTGCAAGCCTTGCGGCAGCAAATAAAAATTGCCTTTTATATTTCATTTATATATCCTGTCTGTCGGTGAGCGCGCGCGCGCGTGTGTGCGTGTGTATATGGCCAAAGAAGTTTCACTTCCACCGTCTGGTCCGTCGCAGACTTTTATAGTTTTTTAATTTCAGAATCATTTCCAAGATATTAATACATTTTAAATATCCTAATCCTAAGTATGGTCGGTTTTTGTCGGCACGCGCCATCCCGAATTCTCATTTATATTTATTACTGTTTACAGGAAAAACCGCAATCCACTTGAAGAGTGGATTGTCTTGAAAGACATCGCATCACTACATCGCAGACTATTTGAAATATGGTTTTGTCCTCTGGCCTGAAATCTTCTTTCCAATGAAATCATGAAACCTTCCAAGCTTTCTTGGAATTTGGAATATTGGAATTTTTTTGGCGTTTTAATTAAGTATTTGTAGTTTTATTCTCGATGCAATATTTTAAGTAAGTTGAATATATAAATGTAAATTATAACAAATAAAATATTTCAAAAATTATATTTGTCTTTATGATTTATCTTTATGAAAAATTCTGCCAATGGGTCCCATTATTAAAATTACCGGTCCGCGAGAACGCGCCGAAATATTTTACCGGTCCTTGGAGTAAATCCAGTTGAGAAACACTGGATTAGACAATGTGTGCATGAGAATCGAAAGAATCCGAGCAACTTCGCAGAGAGAAATGAAGTGACGGGAACGAAATTCATTATATTTATAGAAGCGGAAGTATTCCTCGAGTGAGGTGTGAATATTTTCTCATTTCCGTTAGTTTTCCGTTCTTCATCCCTTGGTGTGTACGTTAGACGCTAATTCATCAGACGACGGCTCTCATCCCAACAGCTGATACGGACTTTAATCAGAATCCCCGGCGCAAAACGTCAAGAAACTTATTAATTTTTGCGAAACAATGGAGGTAAATGAGCGGATGGCGGCCGGAGAAGAGAAAAGCAGCGACACCATCTATAGAGAAATTAGTAAAACTTGCGGTGCCGTCATCAATGACGTCACATTTATTGCCAATTGCCGTTGGTGTCACATAAAAATTTGCTTTAAACAGAGCACACTGTTATCCCAGTTAAAAAGAGATAGCACACTGTCGGATGTTAGCCGATAAAATATAAGTTGGTAGCCGTGGGCACTGTTGTCAGACCATTCACGAATTGACACGAAAGTTTTGTTATGATTTTGAGAATTTGAGGTTATACTTCGAAATCTTTGCTCGCTTCGGTAAATTGTAAATTAAATACGTGTTTGGGTGTTTTCGAGTGTAAGGAATTGCAATAAAATGCCTAAACCATTGAATAGTCTGTGTCAGCAGCTGGTCTCGTCTCTAATCAGTTACTTTGAACTGGAACGAAATAATGGGGGCCCCTTACTCCCGTTAAACTGCGTTAGAGAGGTAAATTATTGATACTATTGGTTATTAAGCTTCTATGGCCCTTATTGGAAATTTTAGCGTGTTTCAGCTGCACTGAAGATCAGTGTGTGTACTGTGAGTAGAATCTCGCAAAAGTGAAGAGTGATGTGGTGTTAAAGTCGCCAAAGAAAAACCGGAGGAACCGTCAGTTATTATTATGGGCAACGCACCGTACCACAGTACATTGGTAGATAAGGCTCCTACAAGTGGATCGACAAAGCCTGTTATAAAGGATTGGCTTACAAAACATAACTTTCAATTTGAACATACAATGTTGAAGAGTGAACTACTTCAAATTGTTAATCAGTAAGTAGAAATGAAATATAAACATTTGTGTTTGTGTAATTTTTTTTCTAGAAATAAACCAGAAAAGATATACCTAACGGATCAGATGGCTGAACAATATGGCCATAGAGTGTTACGTCTTCCTCCCTATCATTGTATATTCAATCCAATCGAGTTGATATGGGGCGTGACGAAAAATTATTATAACCAACATGTAGGTCGAGATGGAAATGCAAACGATAACTGTTTGGACATGTGGAAAGAAGCATTGTCTACCATTACACCTGTGGTCTGGATGAACTCCATCAAGCATACAGAACAAGTAATTGAGAAATGGTGGAATCGTGAACGAATGTTTGATAGAATGGAAGTTAACAATTTAGTGATTGACTTGAACAGTGACTCAGAGAGTAATAGTGATTTTTAGGAAATATTTAACATCTACACGAACATGCCATCTGTAGTGACTGTGAATCTAAAATCGAGCCTGATATGTCTGGTATCTCACTTTTACCTATATCAGATTCTGACTAAAGTAAATACATCTTACTCTAGGTATGTGCACATAATGTATTATTAGAATATTATTATATTGTAACTGCAGTGCATGCATATTTATATAGTAAAACTTTTTTTAGGTGAACATAAAATGAAGGCTCGATGGACACATGTAAAGCTGCCAATAGAGAGTTGATAAGAGACAGTACTTCCGACGGGTTGACCAGGGTGTGTTTCCTTCCGCGACTTTCATAACTACAATATTCTGCTTGAATTCCAGATTCTAGGCCGTTGGACATGCACCTCCCTACAATGTCTCTACGCTCCTCGATCCAATTACACCTGCCAATTTAGTGTACACTTTCTTGATCCAAATGTTGCAGATCAGTTATTATATCATACTTGTAGTTTGTAGCTTATCTTCAGAGCAGTGTTTCCATTTCATTTTCATTGGTGTAAATATTTCTTTTCTGTTTTGGATTTGTCATCTATTAATGTTATTTGTTTTCTTCTATTTGCTACTGTATTCCTTAATATTTTTGGTTCTATACTTATGGTTTTCACAACAATGTCAGTCCCGACCTCCATACTTCTCTATTTATTATAAAGAAAAATGCACCTTTAATCCCGAAAAATATATGTATTCTTTATAAAAAATCACTGAGATGTTAAACTGAGTTCAGGTGAGAGAAGTTAGTGGTATAATTCAATGTCGGTAGGGGTATTTGTCCTCGAAGTAGTTGTTTCCTCTAATTGCTCAAAAGTTCAGTTATATTTGAATTTCTCTATTTATTATTTTTAATTGTAGGCTTAATTTGGGTTTCTTTGTTTCAATTGATGACCACATATATTCTGGCAGCAGATACTTTACTTACTTTATTGTTGTTTGTTTCTCACATGTTAATTTGTTCTGTATTGCCCTCTATTCTTTCTCATCTGTATTTGTATTACCTAATATTACATTGTAGGTCATTTTGGTCAACAATTCAATTTCAATCTTGTATTTTCTGTGCTGTGCCAAGTCCATTCTCTACTGGGTTTCTCTTTATATGAAAGTGCACACTTCCTGTGGATCACACCTCCCACAGGGAGGTGTGATACTCGTGTGATACTCACACCTCCCTGTGGTCTTTGGTGGACAGTGAGTTTTTATAACAAAGTAATGCATAAAGTCAAAGCACTTGCAGATATGTAATTCAATTAACAAGAATGCATAATGGCAAATTAGAAAAACTTATAAAATGACACTGACTAAATGAGTAAATTCCATATACCTTACTCATCCTAGAACACATGATCCTATTTGAATTGTAATTAGTGTATATAAATGTGTTTGTTATTAAGAATTTCATAATTTCTAATATAATTAATCTATTAATATCTATTTTGTTTGTAAATAATTGTATAATAGCATAATAGTGTATAATGTAATATGTATAGGTAATGTAAATGTATAATAACACTAATAAAATCACACTGACTAAATGAGTAAATTCCATGTACCTACTAACTCATCCTAACACATTATGATTTTATTTCATTTGTAATTATTGGTGTATACTTACTAATACCTATATATTTTAATTATTTAAGAACTTCACAATAATCTCAGAGCAAAATTCATGAAAGACGAAGAAAATGTATACTTTTCAGTTATAAATTTACTAGCCAAACCAACAGTCATGTCAAGTAAAAAAATTTGATGTGGCAACATGGCGACGTGCTGACGTCATAAATTTTGATGACGTGCACCGCAAGTTTCGCTAATTTCTCTATAACTCGATAACGACGTAATTCCAAGTTCGCATGCAAGAGGCTGCATAACACCGAAGGGGACAAAAGAGAGCCGCGAAAGCGCCCTCTGGTGTGGTTGGGAATTGAATCGCAGCGGTTCTTTGATTAAAAACTTCGGAGGGAACTTTTGGAAAGTTCCGCATAGTCGGGAATTTAATTGCATCACATCGGCGACTTGATTTATTATGCATTTGGTCTCGAGATCCTGAAAACAAATGTGGATAATAGGTGTTCGGGGAAACGCTGCTCGGATGAGTAAAGGAACCTCCTCGAGTTGTTTAAAATTCATCTCGGACAGTTAAATAGGTGGATAACCCATTAGACATTAGCTTTTCGAGGTGTTACTTTAGTACTTGCAACCGTTTTAAAACAGGTATTTAGTATCCTTAAAACGTATGAATGAAATTATAAATGATATTAATTACCCAGTAAAACAGTTCGAATTTAACAGAAAAATATGGTCAAATTGATGTTTTTGCCTAGTCATAGCTGGATAGGCGTGTTCATAAAATCTGCCCCAGAAGGTATTACCACAAGAATAACTAACAATCAGAAGACCAACAGAAAGAGAGGTCCGATATTCAGGTATGTTGTCGGTCGGACTTTGGAGGAACTTGGAGGAACGGGTGCTTACGGCGCTAATCGGCAAATATTAAAGCACGTGCGTTCAAGGTCATTGAGGACCGTATCGGACCTCTCTTTCTGTTGGTCTTCTGATTGTTAGTTATTCTTGTGGTATTACCAAACAAGTTACACTGTTCGATTGAAGGGTATAGACCGCGAGGCCAGCTTTAAAATATGATTCTTTGGAAATCAATTAATGTAAACGAAGTTTATCGTTCAGATGAGTAACCGAGTAGGTCATATGTAGCAGCACCTAAGTGGGATTTTAAGAGTAAATTTACACTCTGATTCTTTGCAAATCAATTAATATAAACAAAGCTTGTCTTTCAGATGAGTAACCGAGTAGGTAGATTATATGTAGCAGCATCTAAGTGGGACTTTAACTCAGAGTAAATTTGCTCTCCTCATCCAATAATGAGGGTGTAAATATATTATAAGACAAAACAGACAAAAATAAATTGATTAGATTGTTCATATTTTACAATTTTTAAAAAACAATTATGACAGATAGACAGACAGCACATTTCTCCCCTCCAGACCTCCCCAAATAGAGTTACTTTGGCACCTTCTTTTGGACGACAGGAAACCGGCTGATTCTTTTAAACACGTATTTTCTTAATACTATGCAAAAATAGAACCATGACAGACATGTAGGGCGAGTCCATGGGTATGCCAGACTGCCCTAAAGTGCACCATTTAACGGACATGCCTTGGATGATAGGAAACTGTCTGGTATTTGGGCATTTCACTAAGTTTAGAATGAAAACATCATACGCTGAGTGCTAGACCTACAGATTGAGCGTTTGTTCCCACCACACATGTTCAAAGAGCACTATTTGAGTTATGGACTTTGTGCATATTTGACTTACATTCCCAACCTACTTTTATACCGGAAGCGGGTTATCTTACCACTTTTAATTAATCGGCACATATATTTTGACTCTTAGATTACTAATATACATTTATATATATAAACTTGTGTAAAAATGATTTTTCTTAATGAAATGCGGCAAATGAAATACAAAATTGCAAATTTTTAATAATATGATATTAAAAAGTTGAATTCGAATAATTTTATATACAATAAGTCGTCCCTTTACTATTTTCGTGATCTCTTAAAAAAACAAAAAAAAAGATCTCATTACAACAGTAAAATTACAAAGATAAAAACAAATGTAAAATTTTATTTGATTAACATTCATTATGTATTTATCATTTACAATATTAGAATCATTCTCTCATTTATGGTTAACCGCTCTACTCGCTTTCGTCACGGTCCTCATCAGCATCTATAACATCCACGTTATTCACGTCGTCAGCACGTTCATTACCCGATTGGTCTAAAAATTAATTGTTACAATAGCTGTACAGCAAGACAATTTTTTTATTTAATATATTAATATCTTCCTTCCTCATTAAATCCATCTTCAATTTTCACTATAACATGAGCCACTCTATGTGGGAGCATCTTACCGTCAAAACAATAAAATTCATACTTAGTGTAAGTTTTGACCCATCCTCAACTTACTGGATCCAACATTGTGGGTGTGATTATGTTTGTATTGCACCAAATACTGGTAATGTATTTGGTTCGTAGAACTTATTGATATAAATCAGTTTAGTGTGCCTGAAACGATGGGACATCACAGGTTTTACTGATTTTAAAAAGGAAAAAGGAAAAAGTTTACTTGAAATTATATAGTTTAATCTAAATAAAAGTATTAATAAATAACTTTAAAATGGTTTGTTGAATTTTCCTGAAGCTATCTGCCAATTGTTAATAGTATGGATCCGTACGTAGTAGTAGCTGATGATACTTTGTATTTATCAATATTAATTTTTAAACCCTTTGGACAATTGTGACGCTAACTTTTAAAAATAGCTTAGGCGTAAGCTTGATACCTCAGACGGCGTAGGGTAGCGACACAAAGCCGCACGGCTCTCTCAATTACCTCGGAGAGTTTGGGAGGGTCAGAAAAATTGACTATAATTACAGATGTTTGATTTGGGCGCCACTGGCTTATATGTACCCAAGCCAGAGGGTCCTCGATGTCTGAGGAGCCGTCTGAGATAATTCCCACTGCAAAGTGCCACCTAAACAAATAATCCTAATAAAAACAAAAAAAGAATGATTACAGTACCCACAAAATTTAGGGTGATCAAAGGGGGAAATGGCAGAAACTCAAGCTCCAAAAACAATAAACACTTTATTCTATATCAAAATCACAGAATATTTTTGTTCCCAAGAGGGAAGAGGAAAAAAATATATAACAGTTCAAAATAGATAAGTAGTTGTTATAATTGTTAAGTTTTCAAGACTCGAGTCTTCCTAAGTGACAGGCAGTTATCCTTAAAATGTGTTAAACTGCAGCAACAAACAAAAAAAAAACTCTTATAACCGGTTGCAAATTCAATAATTTGTCTCTCAGGTTTTAAGGGGTCGTATCGACCGAAAAATTAAAATTACAACTGGGAATACCCTTCCCCTCAGAAAGAAAGCAATAAAAAAAAGTAGTAACGGGTCCTCGCTCAGCTATGAGGACAGTACCAAATATCTGGCAATGGTCGTGACGAATTAAGATAAATAAAAGGTACACAATTACTGACCGAGGTTGGTTGGTTACTCCCTGCAGCGACACAATCCGGGTACGTTCCGGGCCCCTGATGTATGGTTGTATCCCGGTCGGGAGTGCGGTCGGCGTTCGGTCTGCTCCTCACACAGGAAATCGGAAACTCTGTCTAACCTCCAAGTCAACCTGGCACAGGACCTTCGAAGGAGCCGGTGGGAGATCAGCACGTGGCCCGATTATCGATAATTCGCTCCGAACCTTTGGTACTCAACTTCCGGTCCTAAAAGCCGGACTTAAAAGTCGGACCTAAAAACCCTAGACAACGAGAAACGACCAGTTAGGTGACTGAATGATTTCAAACGTGGGGGTTACCTCTGCAAGAGGGTTTTCCTAGCCGTCCTCGACAACACAAAATGGCGGCACAGCTCCGCGTAGAAAATCCTCCAACGAGACGTCCTCCTCTCAACGTACGAATCCCAACGAGGACTAGACGACAGATTCCTACTCTCTCCCTTCGTATAGATCCCACACAAGGCAACGTCGAAACGAAAATTACGAGGGTAGAGAAACGCTTACGCTGTACTATCGCCGCCGCCGAAAGACAAAAGGAACACGTTCGGGGCTTAAAAAATGGCCGAGACCAGACGAAAAGATGACCTCGTCATGTCAGTCGTTTCATCGCACAAAGCATAGAACGGAGCAAATGTTAGGCGAGTTCGATTCGAACCACTAATCGTTTGTAAACGGGATTCGGACCGTTACACAATGATGAACTAATAAACAACAAAAATTTAACTGCATATTAAGTAGAACCAGAGCAGTTGTGAAAATGCTATAGATTTCGAGTTAACAGACATAAATTTAAATGTAGAAAAGTTATATATGGTATTATATTGGTTCATTATTACATAACTATATAGAAGGGTGATATGGTAAAAAATAATTATTTGGAATGGACAATCAAATATACATACAGTAAATCTTAGTTGAAATGAGACAAAATGCTTTTATGGCAAATTTGCAGAAGCGTATATTAAACAGGAAATCAAAAAAACCTTTCAAAGTATAAAGAAAACTCCAACACTAATGACTTTATATCCTGGCAATGGGAAGCTAAAAAATACTAATTTTTGAATAATTACAGTACATAGCTAGATAATATTTTATTCATATGCCTTTTAATTGACATTTTTTTGTTTTGTCAATAAATTTCTTATTTGGATTTAAAATATGTTTATATGAAATTTGGTTTTATTAAAAAGTTCAACATCATCTCTTTTGTCTAAGTTAAATCAGAGTTTTCCGTATTTCCTTATGTACTTGTTTGCATATAATTTATGAGCAAATGCGCAATGTCATACAGCTCGATCAGTTTATGAATAAACTATGCAACCAATCCTACAGAACAATTAATGTTTATTATTAAATCATTGTTCAATATAAAATAGATATGATATGATGAAGCAACGCTTACAGTTTACCGAGATATGGATTTTCGAGAAAAATGATAATTATCTTTCAGGTTTCGTCTTGAAGAACTGAGATCACTATTGAGGACTATTGGCATTATATGTATTTTAAGATCTGGACCCACATTAAACTGAACAAAAGTCCGTTAAGAAATCTACAACCTACCGTTATAGCTGCGTTTTAGAGTGTCATTATATCATGTGATCAGTTTGGTAAATGATTTCATCGACTATAACTTGTGCTAGTTTCTAGTTTCATTGGATTGGTTGATTAAGCGTCATTGAGATTTCAGATATGTATTCTGGATTTTAAATATAGGCTAAATATAAGCAATGCAATTTCCCTTTTCACGGACGTTCATAGTTTTATTGGTTTCAGAATTATTTATTTTTATATTAAATATCAACTCTTATAACTTTTTTAGTGGACGCCTCTGCTGTGTTACCCAGGACAACTATGCCAACGACCTTGTAACATTTCAAAGAAAACTCGCATAACATAACCTATAAAAGTAACAGCTGATGTTAAACTTACTTTTGGGTCTTTTGGCTGCATATACATTTAATAACGTTCAAAGTCAATTAAACAGCGTGTGAACAATTGCTCTTGTGGTAATGGGTAAGTACTGAATTTGTTATGAGTTCATATTTCGTCTAGCGTCTGCATTTATAATTTTTTTTCGGTTAATTGGATGTTTGATTTGTAAACAGTTCCCAGGTCCACATATATCAGTAAAATTATTACGGAAGTATATATTTATAATATCTCGACAGTGAAGTTCACTTTAAACAGGTTGAAAGGCTCTATTTAGTGAATTAAAATGTAATATTTTTTAAACGCAACTGTTTCATTATACTAATTCTGTGGAAAAATTACTTTTATTACTTATTATTATCCTTAAGATTTGCTGGTAACCTATTAAAAGAAAAACACCTAAACCACATTCATATTTTTTGGTCGGGTTATAGATTCCAGCTGTTCTAAAACATATTTAATTTAACAGCCTCAATGGGGAACTTTTCTATTTTGTATTAATGTTTTTGTAGTCCATGAGGTTATGAACAAAACAAGGTAAAAAAGGGCCACACAAGGTGTTAAAATTACTTCAGAAATTATTGAAATATGAACCAGAAAATTTATTTGTCTGAATTAAAGTCAAACATTTGTCCTAGTGAATAATGTCTTCTCCGAGTTTAGTTTTGATAGCGAACAATATATTCACTAAGTTCAGTTTTGATTTCAGAATTTTGCTTATTATATATAAGATAATTCTACTCATTTTTCATGCGTAAGTCTTATCCTAATAACAAAACAAATTCTATTTCAAATTTTTGGTATGACGGTATTAATACGAGGGTTTCCTTTGTGTAATAAATTTCTTACCCCGATTCAAGTACCTAAGTCAGCTCTATATATTTTTCCCTAAGTGAACCTTCTTGGACATTCTAACTATACCTAGAGTTGTATGTTTTAAGAAAACTATGCCTTACATATCACATTTTATTTGATTAAAACTTGTCTGTCCATTTTTACAGGTTTCGAAACAATTGCCGTTCAAAAAAAAAGGAAGCAGCAATATGTAGCAATGATGCCTTCGCACACCTACACAGCCGATAACCAAAACCTGCTTACTCCAGACACACTGTCTACTTTGACTTTAAAGGAAGATACGACTGAAAACTTATTCAATAATCGATTAGATATTAATAAACTCACCACATTGGATCTTTGTGGATGCAGCCTCATCGATCTTCCACCATCGTTATTTCTCCCAAATCTGAGACGGTTGTCATTAGCCCATAATAGACTGACTAGAGTGCCAGTGTGTCTTTTTACTAGTCTGGATGACCTGGAGTATCTCGACCTAAGCCACAATCGATTGAGCAACTTCGATATGGAACCGCAGTGCACAACTAAATTAACTTATTTAAACCTTAGTTTTAACAAATTCCGCAATATCCCCAAATGGATACTTATGTTCAAGGCTGTGAATGTAGAAGAGCTAAACTTTAGTTGTAACAAGTCCACACACTATAATCATATAAACAGTTGCAATATCTTAAAGTGCAAGATGTTGAAACTCAACTTAGTTAACTCCTGCCTTATTGACAAAGATTACACATTTTTGAGGTGTTTCAAGGATTTGGAGTATCTTGATATAAGTAACATATGCAATGAACATATTAACGTATTCTACGATATAGATAACCTCTTTACTAACTTAGTATGGAGGCAGTTGCACGTGCTTAAAATGAATAAGTTGTCCCTAACAATATTTCCTGAAGGGATTGCTTGGGTAGAAAGTCTAGTAGAACTTTATATTAACTACAACCATATCTCCTGGTTACCAAATGGGATAGAGTACATGGTAAATCTGAAGATCTTGGACGTCTCTCACAATCACTTAATTGTCCTACCGGAACAAATCCTGAAGCTTAAACTACTGAACACAATTAAAGCTCAGGGGAACTGTATAGAAGTAATACCTAACTTGACCTCGTTAAATAAACTAACCTACCTTGATCTGTATAATAATTTATTAAAGGATATACCAGTGCAGTTGAATAGTTTGAAATTCCTTGACTTAGAAATGAATTATTTAAACACTAATGCGTTAAGACAGTTAGAAGGGTATTTGCTGCTAAAGGGAAATTTAAGGGAAGTCGTTAATGATGTTCGAAGTGATGGATTTTTAGATGATATACAGAAATTTAAAACGTTAAGTAGCTCTTCTGAGAGTTCACACCCCGACAATGAATGTATAGCTGCCTCACCTGTTATAATAGAAGAAAATTGGGATATACCAGAAAGGGATTTACCAGAAATCCTGTGCAAGAATCCTGAGGTAGACAGCGCAGATGATGAATACGATCAGGACGTTTCTTGGTATAATCATTGCAAAAGGAGTAACACGAAGAAGGTGTATGTTGCAGATGAAGATTGGATGTTCGAAGATGTGGATTAATGCTGAAAATAATAATTTCATTGAGTATTTATTATTATTTTTTTGTGGTTGATTTACTTCTCAGTCATAATGTGTGGTGCATATCATAGCAAAATTCATTTTAATGTTTTAATCGCAATAAGGTTTTTCTGATTTCTTAGAAAAAGCCAACAGGTTATATTAATCATGAAGCATTTTCTAAGGAAGCAGACATTTTTGAAAAAAAGTGTTCTTACATTTTGTACTTAGAATTTTAATGCAACTCTTTTTATATTGTATTAATGCAAATTAATGGTAAAGAAGTGTTTTCGCTGAAATAGCTTAAGTTTTCAAAGTTTATAATAAATTGATAATTTTGATACACTGTCGTTTTCTGTGTAATATTGACTGATATTAAGAAGAACTCAATTAACAATCATTAAGTGTTGTGTTGGGGGTCATCTATAGTAGATTAAATTTTGGTAAGGTTTTAACTAGTACTGGTGTGTTGGTGTGTAACTTAATCCCACATTTTTTTTTGCTTTGTAACCTTGACATTGAAAGGATAGAATAACTTCTAGTCTTTTATTCCTCCTTGGGGGAAATGCGTAGGTAAGTAGCTCGTGACGATACTGTTGATTCTCATGAGACATTCTTGATTTTTTGCTTTTGAACTAAACGGCTCGAAAACGAAAATAATAATCTATTCGCAGTTTCACCTATAATGTGGAATAAGTTCTGATTTAGAAATGAAAGCGGTTTTTTAAGACGTTCCCCAATTCCACCCCAACGTAAAATACATATGTATATAATTTGCAATTATTTTGTGTACAATATAAAAAAATATAATAATAGTAATAATCCCAATTCTGATTAAATTGTAGTGTATGGTAATACTATAATAATAATCTCACTTCTGATAAATTATGTAGTGTAGTAACATATTATAAATACTGTACTGGAAAGGACGAATGAAGAGATTCAAAAGTTATAATTTACCTCTATAAATTTATAATAATGATAATAATAATATTAAAAGAATGGTAGGTACTTGGCATTTGTCTTTTAAAATTGTCTGTGCGGGCCAGATGGCGAGAACTGAGTCTGGGGTCAATTGAGTTCGAGACGACAGCACGCACTTCTGGAACAAAGAAATAAAAAAAAGACTTTGAGCAAATCATTCTCTCTGTTAATTTATAAAAAATAATAAACTCTATTACTTAATGCTTGATGAAGTTGTAGTATCATATAATTAGAACAAATATCAAATCAGAGAGTGTAATGGTTGATCTTTTCTCTCTCTATTTTCGACTGGATTGTACAATGGATATTAGGGGGAGGGGGTAACGCGCAAGGTATCTTGACTAATCTTGAGATAAAAGGCAGTACTGTACTAACAGTGACTAATGTTTGGAATACCAAATAGAGACAACTACGATTATTACTCAGCTTTAAATACCGCTGGTTAATTAATTAAAGAATTAGTTGGTTAATCAACAGTAGAAGAAGGAATGGCTCAGTGATAAACTCACCAATTAGTCACTTCTTCCAATTACTCTGCTCAATCTTATTGCCTTTTTACACAGAAGAACCAGCTAAGCCAATACAACAACACAACACAACTCTTATGAACGGTGATCGGAGACTAAAACACACGGGCAGGCCTTTTTAAAACCATAACGTCTCCTTTTGTCCTTCGTTCCGGCTAAATCACCCTCTTGAGCTGTGTTCAGATAAAATTCTATTTTTAGAAAGGGATTTTCCAAAGAGGTAGAAAGTAATAGATAAATAAAATCAGTCTTACAGTTGTTTACACTGTAACACTGAAATATAACACTGTAAATCGAATGTATAACGTGATTGTCAATTAATTTTCATTGTTTAATATTTGGTATGAAAATAAATTAATTTTCCTCATTTCGATAGCTTTAGTATATTGCCAAATATAATTATGAGTATTTGGGTTTTATGAATTTCATTAATCCGTTTAAATGTTGATTATGGCAGAGATTGAAATATGAAGTTAATTGTATTCTGTCGCAAAATCATGTGCTATTAATTAACGTCAACAATACATCACTATATCACAATTGTCCTTGGTTAAATTAAAATTAAAATTGTGCTGGTAATCGTGAATTATTATAAAGTTATAAATGTTTATTTGATATGTTTTCACGTAATTGTTGGTACGTAGGTACCTTTTTCCTCATTACCAGTTGAACAGTGTATACAACACAAAAAATAGAATACTGTCTTGTCTCCAAATGGACAAACAATAAAAAAAAGAGAGCACTCATCAAGAAAGACAAACTTTCCCCAATTTCCAACGCCATTTTTCCCGATCGAATCGATAATAAACGAATTACCATCCGAACGTCGGAAATAATTTACTTTGGCGATGAATCAGAATTTGAAATCGGCCAGTAATTACGAATTACCGGATATTCAATTTCTCTTTCACAATATGCAGAATCAGTGATTATCAATCCCGGTGTAAATGGGGTTTGCTAGTCCAGGATTGTTTTGTTACTGGGCACCATTGTGAGGAGTTTTGGAATTATCTTTCGAGGTTTTCGGTCTGATAATTGCATTACCTGCAATTCGTTTATTAAATGGGTGAATTCGACGTCCGCCGGAAAAAATTGCCTGGTGCCCTATTTTAAAAATCGTGCAGATTTCCTATTGCAATCGAAATGTAATTTTCATTAATCCCTTTCTTTCTAAAATTACTTTCCAAATCTTGTTTATAAACAGAAATTGTGGTAAATGTCTAATTCTTGCACTTCTCGTTTTTTTTTTTACAAATTTTTATGCACTATCATAGTAAGTGATGATGTACGAGTATTGTATCTAGCCGCCAATGGGACGGTGGCTGTGGTGTAAAACAAAGGGTGTTGGTTGAGGAAAAATACTGCAGTTATTGTACAGTAAGTTCTTCTTGTGATAACTAAATCAGGGATTATTGCAAATCATTACAATCTGCCAACGGTGTCCTCTAGGAACTGCTGACGACGTAGGTGCAATGGTTTTTGTTTGTTTGGTACAGACTATAGGTCGACATCTCTTATCTAAATTTATATCTTCACCACGTATTGATTGTTATATGGGATATATTTGTGCAATGCTTAAACATCAAATTATATCCTTCATTTTACATTATACTACAAATAGATATATATACCTAATCGTTGCCTAATCGATGGGTAACTGTTAAATCAGAATTGAAATTAATGCCTACGTTTAACGGCATGTTATTAATAATTTATAGATATAATGGCTCCAATCAACTCTAAAATTGCTTGTGCGAAGGGCGCACCCTTCACAGTTTGTTCTTAATAATTCGCAGTACTTACTATACCTACTACCTATCTAATTGCTACTAATACCTATGTTTCTCGCGAGATGAAAGATTAAAGAATGTAAGACCGTCGATGGTGTGAGCATCCCTCGTCTTATTTCATAACCATAACGAATTCCGGAGCGAAATAAAACAGTCATAATCCAAATACTCGAGATTTCCAGGAAATACGAGAACGTCCCTCGCATTGTCTATTACTCTACCCTCATACACTTCAACAATACTTGACACCCGCCTTAATAATGAAAATACCGATATCATCGCCTGAGAATCCCTTATCGAGTTTGACAAATGCAATATGCGGGGGTTTCCAGTTACGTTCACTAGGATCAGGACCAATCCGGAGTATTTCGTTTTAAAAATAAATAAATAGAAGGATTTGTGTGAAAGAGGGGGTGCATTCTTTTATACAAAGACCAGCAACTGATTTCCAAATGAGTAAATTGGAAATGAAATAATTGGCAGAATTTCATATAAAATTTTAAAACTAGTAATCACTTAATCAGAAATTGTTTCTATTTTTAGATTACTTTACAAATGGAGAAGAAAGTCTAAGCAGCAGTCAAGTAAGTGATCGAGCGGACAGCTAACATACAATAAAACAAAACGTTCTTAAATATAAATTTGTAATGTAACACTTAACAAATTTCATGTTTAGTGTAAAAAAATGAATGTAATTTATAATCATTTCATTAGTGTATTACATTACAAGGGAAAGATTTTAAAATTGTGTAATTACCGGTTAATATAGTATAAGAAGATTATGATTGGGATGACAAGAGTGTTACACAAGAGTACTCAATAGAGATGACTATAACTTATAACTAGTTACCACACAAATTGCAAAATACCTTACAGATCAACGAGCAATGTAACATAAAGATAATCTCTCAACAGCTATTAGAATTAGTCTGCCTACTTTTTGGTCACTTAAATTCTTCAAGAAAATAAGAGCAACATTGGACACATCCATTTGTCCTGCTTCTTCACAATTTCACAACTCCACATTATCCAGCAAGTTTAGTTAGAGCGATAGTGCTATACCACCGGTACAATAGTTGGTTGGTACCGTTTAGTATCGACCAATTTTATTTTGATATGGTAACTGTAAATAATGTAAATCATGGCTCCACTATGTTGAGGTAAATTTGGTTCAATACAGACGAACTCAGACTCCACAGTATCCAGCAAATTTAGTTAGAGCGATAGTGCTATACCACTGGTACAATAGTTGGTTGATACCGTTAGTATCGACCAATTTTAGTTTGATATCGTAACTGTAAAAAATATAAATCATGGCTCCACTATGTTGTGGTAAATTTAGTTTAATACAGACGAACTCAGACAAAAAAATAACAAACAAAAAATTGTTGGCAGCTTGACTGAAAGGTTAAATCGTGCATGGGGCTGGAATTTTGTCTCAATTTTCTGTTGGAATTTTTGTCTCTAAACACCAGAATCATCTAATATTAGAAAAAGTGGTTGATATTACGCAATCTGTACATTTTTTAAGAGTGAAAATAATTGCAAGTGGGTGTTGTGTTTATAATAAATAAACACCAGATTTTGGATGGCCCAAAAAACACTGAAGTTACACTTTTCACTTAACATGGATAGAAATACGTCTAAGGCTAATTGGAAACGTACATTTTGTAATTTCAACACACTCAAAATAATCAGCAGTAAGAATTTCGTAACAATATCCTCATATTTCATATTATATCAATTCACATTGAACGCAATACCAATTACCAATGGCACATATGATTAATTCAATTACTTCTTAAACTGCGCTCTTTTTGTAATATCAAATTAATAGAAATTCAATGTGATAATGATAATGAGAAAATAGTTTCCGAGTCAAAATACCTTCAAAAGTGGCCACATATGACAAACGGTCTGTTTTGATGTTTTCAGAATTTCCACTTTATGTGGCTCCCTACTCATAAAAAATGCAATATAATAGCACTGAACGGGAAAGCAGTGGTGTGAAGGCTTTGGCCACAACTTTAATTGTTAAATTTACGCATACGGTGTGAAACACTTAGGTACATGTCATTGACCCAAAACGCAACATTTACTTGACTACCCCTATTTGGGGTGTTCATATGTGATGAACGTCTAGAAGGGGGAAAGTAGTTTAAAGGCAAAACCACGAGAGAATTCTCGCCGTACCCACAAATTATTAATTTTGGGCTTAGCTTGCAAATTAAGGGACTCCTGCAATACCGTCTCATAAAAATTACTTACCCGAATTCAGCTCTATAGTTAGAGATACCCAAAGCTGGAAAACAGGCACTTGTCATGTAGAAGAGGTCGTCTCTCTTCTCTCCTGTCTTCGGATATTACCTCCGTAAATATAAGTTCTAAAAATTGCACTCACTTCGTAAAGAGTCTCCCGTTGAATGCCTTTGATATGTTCGAATTTATCAAAAGTACTAATATTATTTCTTTGTTTATGTTTGTGAAAAGCATAAGTAGAAAATGAATTAAAAATTATAGAATTTGGTTAAAACCAAAGGGGACAATATTAGCTCAGATACAACTAAAATATTAACTCGTACAATAGGGAGGAGGTAAATTAGTTATGTATCTTATAATATTATGCAATATAATGAAGAATGTAACAGTGTTCTTTGACGAATTAATTGCCATACGTTTCATCCATCCTATTTAGAGCATGAGTAATATCAACCATCGGATATTAGTTTGACAAGTTTATAAGTATAAAGACAGAGTTAATGCGAAATGTTCCTGTTTGTTGGTCCTTCTTCCATTAACACAGAGTGAAGTAGAAGGATAATGGTACACTTACTCTCTCTCTCTCTTTGTTCATGTAAACATATTTATGTCTCCAACGAATGTTTGATAGTAGAATACTTAACTAGATGGTTCAAAGCTACTTGTGCTCTGTACACCAAGAAGGGGACAAATAGTTAAGTAACATCTACAAGAGAGTAGTAGCTGCTGCAAGCTTATTTATTGTGAAAATGTGGAATTGAACACCACAGTAGATTTTATTGCCCATAAAATCTTGGCCTTGCCCAGTGTGTTCAGTTACCACTCTTGGTTGGGCATTGGTGTAAAGTTAAGTAAAACTAATGATACTGCGTGTCCTCAATCCATTTAAATAAATGCAAATAATGTAAGATACCACATAATAGAAAATGAAATGTGTGTTCATTAATAGGTTTGTTCCATTAAACAAAATCATTAATACGTACAACTCCGTCACAAACCAGAAATACTGCATAAGTGCTGCTACTTACGCCCCGAATTGATGGCTGTCCTGTATACCATTGCTTTTAGAAAATTATTATCTTTGAAGTACGGTTTTTGTATCTTAATTTATTATGAGAGTATAATATTATACGCAATAAACGTGGCGCAAATTATGTCATATACGGTTGTTAAAATTATAAACGTCAGAAATGTGAATGCAAGTCATTTTTTAGAATGCCAAAGGATCCTAACCTATAAGTACTTCTTCTTCTTCTTCTTCTTCTAGTTTCGTTGGCCTCCGCTACCAGGGCGATTCAGCCAAGGACTCCAATTAATGGAGTCAGTTTAAAGGATTTCAATTAGATAGCTGGGGCATTAAGGAAAAGGATTAAATTTACATATGCGAGAAAGAGAGAAAATTACGAATGTGATAATGAGTTTTTTGGGGGTTTTTGAAGAGGATATCGAAGACAGAAAGAGGCTGTGGAATGTGAAGGTCATGAGAAATACGTTGAATTAATTGTGACCTGTTCTCAGCCAACAATGGGCAAGCCAAAAGAATATGTTGACGGTCCTGTATCTCTCCACAACCGCAGAGAGGAGAGTCCGCCATTTGATTTTGTATAAATGAGATTTTGATAAAATGTGTCCAGATCTAAATCTGCATAAGGCAGATATTGAACTTCTAGGACATTTACCGATGTCGACAAACCAAGGCTTTTTATATGGACTGAGAATAGATTTACCAAAAGATCTTCCTCTCACCCTTATCCATTCAGAATAAATCTGAGACCAAGTTAACCAAATATGTTGTTTAACTCTAGGAAGGAAGTCTGAAAAATGTGCTTTGGGTGTAGCGAACGAAGGTATTCCCCTACCAACGTTGGCCAGTTTGTCAGCAGTCTCATTGCCTGGAATGCCTGTGTGGCCAGGGCTCCAAGCTAAGTGAACATTTATCCCTCTTTTGCGAAAATCAAGAATGAATTCTTTAACAGAGATAGCATGATGGTCTGAAACGGAGGGGAAATGCTTCGAAACTATTTTGGAGATAGCAGCTTGAGAGTCCAGGAAAATAATCTAATCGCTCCCGTTATGATACTCAATAAGCTGGAGAGCTTGCTTGACCGCAAACGTTTGCTATAAAGTAAACCGTGAAGTATTATATTTGCAGTTTATTTTTAGTTTGAAATAACGAATTATTGTCGTCTGTCAAGACAAAATTTAGATACTTTACCGAAATGAAAGCAATCTGACTGCTTTTGTAAAATATTTTTTATTTGTTTCGATAAAGGTAAGAATTAAGTGCTGTTACGTGCAATTTCTATATTATTTTAATTAAATTAGAAGAACTGAATCATTATCTCAGTAATCTAAAAGCGTTGAACAAAAGAACCCTTCAACCCCTTTTATATTAGGTGGATATGTATTATAAATGCATTAAAATTATTATTTGAGGATTTGACAAATAATTGGAGTTATCGTTTTTTTTTTAGCATAGAGAATAACTCAAGACTGCATCGAAAATTTCTTTTCAATAATCAGATCGAAAATAGGTAATAAAGTTATTACGCCTAACTGTGTGAAATTTCCCTGTAGTTGCGCTCGATTATGAACAATCAATTGTTACAACTTTTTATAGACAGTAATAGTGAGGCTGATGCTTCTAAATTTCTTTTGCAAAAACGAAATGAGAAGATATCACAGTTCAATAATTGTGTAAGTACAAATGTTCAATAATCAGTGCGATACTAAATCTGACATTATGAAATTTGGCTGAAAAAATTTAGAAGTTTATATTGTGGGTTAGATTTACAATAAATCACTACACCAACCTTCTTAAATTTAAAATTTATAAGTTACATTTAGACTGCGTACAATTTGAAGTACCTACTACCTGGTGATTTTTAATGATTGAAGCAAATTTTGTGGGTTGGCACCCTGCGTAATTGGTTAGCGTGGTCATTTGTCAACTTATTTACTTTTCATTCGTTTTTAGTTTAGGATATGTACAGTTATATAGAGATAAGAAACAAGTTAGATTCATCATCATCAGTCAACCATCTCGTGTCCACTGCTGGACGTAGGTATCCCTCATTCTTCTCCATGCATCTCGGTCTTGTGCTGCCTGCATCCAGTTGCTGTGGCAGCATTTCAGGTCATCGGTATATCTTGTGGGTGGGCGGCCTCGGTTTCGGTGGGATTCTTGTCTCGGCCTCCACTCTAATATACGTTTTGTCCATCTGTTGTCCGTCATTCTGGCGACATGTCCTGCCCAATACCACTTGAGGGTTGTTATCTTCTCTATCGCGTCTAGGACTCCTGTTCGGCGTCGAATTTCTTGGTTTGGAATTCGTTGTCTGAGAGAGATACCCAACATGACGCGTTCAATGGCCCTTTGTGCTACGCGAATTTTGTACACTGTTTTGTTCGTAAGTGTTAAGGTCTCTGCTCCATAGGTAA
This sequence comes from Cryptocephalus moraei, assembly GCA_946251905.1. NCBI lineage: Eukaryota > Metazoa > Arthropoda > Insecta > Coleoptera > Chrysomelidae > Cryptocephalus > Cryptocephalus moraei. The sequence continues at coordinate 10,787,056 of OX276456.1, read as the reverse complement.
GAACTGGCAGCACGCACTGATTGAATGCTTTCCTTTTAAGGCTTACTGGGATATCTGATTTGAAAACATAGTTAAGTTTGCCGAAAGCTACCCAGGCCAGTCTAATGCGGCGGTTTAGTTCGATGGTTTGGTTATCTCTTCCAAGGCAAACCTCGTGTCCTAGGTATTTATAAGAAGTAGTCTGATCGATGGCTGCTCCAGCAATGTTTATGCTTTCGTTGAGTACTAGATTTGTCATAATTTGTGTTTTAGACATATTTATTTTCAGTCCTACCTCTAGGGAGGAGCGGTGGAGTCTGTTCAGTAAGTCTTTAGCTTCGTCTGTACTGTCCGTTATTAGCACAATATCATCCGCAAATCGAAGGTATTTTAGATTTTCTCCATTTATATTGATACCTTTTTCACTCAGATTTGCCCTCTTGCATGCACACTCCAACACTGTTGTGAACAGTCTTGGTGAAATGGTGTCTCCTGTCGAACTCCACGTTGTATGGGGAATTTTTCAGTTTGCCTGTCGTCCTATCAAATACTTGCTGTGGCGTTCCGATATATATGTTTAATGATGTTTGTATATCGGTGGTCTATACGACATTATGTTAAAGCTTCCAGCATTTTTCCGTGATTGATTGTATCAAAAGCCTTTTCGTAGTCCACAAATATCAGACTAGAAGCTTGTATTCGATACACTTTTCTATCATATTCTTTATTGCTAATAGATGATCACTTGTTCCATATCCAGATCTAAATCCGGCCTGTTTTCGTGACTGATAGAATTCTAACTTATTTTCTAGCCTTTTTGTCAGAACTTTGGTGAATAATTTGTATATGTTTGAAAGCAGGCTGATCGGTCGGTAGTTTTTAAAGTCTGTGATGTCCCCTTTCTTATGCAATAGAATAATTACTGCGTTATGCCACTGAGTTGGAGTTATTGCTTCTAATAGACATTTATTAAAGAGTCTTACTAGAGCCTGTAGGAGTTTTGTCCCAGCCAATTTCATAGCCTCAACTACTACTCCATCTTCACCAGGAGATTTATTGTATTTCATTTCATGGAGTGCTTTCCTTACTTCATTCGATGATATGTCTGGAATTTCTTCTGAGCCTTCGTTCGTCACTTGGGGCAGTGTATGATTTTCAGCACGCTATCCCTGTTCTTCATACAGCTGACGGTAAAAATTTTCTGTAATCTTCAGAATGCCTTCCCGGTCACAAATAATTTGCCCTTGACTGTTTTTTAATCTATGAATGGTTTTTCTTCCAGTGGAGATATTTTGTCTAAGAACTTTTAGGCTTTTGTTTTCTTCAATGTCTCTTCAACAAGTTAGATTATTCTACACTAAATGCTGAAAATGTTGACCTTCTTGTTGTAAACAACATTCAACTCTACGCGACAAATTATTAAAAACATTAACTAAAATTTCATGTCCAATATTTGCCATAGCCACTTCAAATTTTCCAAATGGTTTCGGAATACAACATTTTTTAAATAAGGGAACAAGAAATAGTCCAGGGGAGTCAAGTCTGGAGATCTGCTATGCCGCAAACCAGTGTTAACTAAAGGTCTTGAAAGAATTCCTCTAAGAACGAAGTTGTAGCTCGTGCTGTGTGTGCAGTTGCATTGTCCTGCTGAAAATACCTTTTGTCAACTCTCTGTCATCCAACCTCATTTTAAATGGCTCCAACAAAAGCCTTTGATATCTTTCAGCGTTAATCGTTTCATGAAAAAATATTGGCCAGATAATTCATGTTCGTGACATTGCCACCCAAACACCAATTTTGAGTGGATGTATAATGGGACTTGGATAATATTGTGGTCGTTATGTGCTGACCAAGTTCTGTAATTCTGTGAATTAATAAATCCAGAGAGATGAAACCATGCCTCATCAGAAAAGAAAGTCATATCCTGCTGGTCAAGGTTGTTGAGTGGGTTATTGTTAAACCAGTGACAAAAGTGGATTCTTTGGAGAAAATCAGGAGGGCGGAGTTGTTGGACGACTGTAAATTTATATGGTCGTAGGTGCAAATGTTTTTTTAAAGATTGCACGAGAGGATGAATAGGAAAGTCCTGAAATGTAAGAAATGTATAAAGTGTAGAATAAGGTAATCGTTGATGGAAACCTGTTTGTTGGGATACACGGCGTATGGAGGCATTTGGATTTTGTTTTATAATTTGATCTACATTTTGCACAACATCCGGCGTGGCAACAGTTGCACGTCCAATAGATTTATTTTTAACGCTACCAGTGCCTAAAAATCGTTCAACTATCCTACCACAATGTTGTGTAAAAACACGATATTCTGTTTGTTCCTCTGGGTATGTTTCGAGTAACTGATCGTAAGTCAATTGCTGGGAATATATCCAGTGGCCATTTTAATGTTGGAATGCGCTTCGAAAATACGCCATTACAATGAAGGTGTCATGTTCAGTTAAAGACCATTTTTCATTAAATAAATCGTGATAAAGATAATTTTATTTATTTTGAATTTCGATGTCACATTTGAATTTAAAAATCAAGTGCAACAACTTCGTACCTTAAACAAACTGTAAAAATATTGCCAACCCAACAAATCACAATCATTAAAAATCACCAGGTATTTCTTGCAACCTGGAGAGAAACTTTACAAAAGGTACAAAATTCATTCTTGAAAAAAACCTTCCAAGTGTAACAAGTGCTTTCCTGGACTATAAGTAAACTGTGTTCCTTTAATGTTACAATATACGTTTGTAATCGTATTGTGATGTGCCGAAATCTTGAAATGTCATTTTTTATTGTTTCCACATGACGGGCGTGTCTTACAATTTGCCAGAACGGCTCTGCTCCCTATCATCGACGTAGGGATGTAAAACATCTTGGGGGAGACGGCGTGACCGTAATCCATAATAGATAAGTCGACAATTCCCTGGACAATGCCTTATTTCTGGCTTGGACACTGTTGGGGTTGCGAGCGGTGAAACGGTGAAAAGAGATACGTCTGATGCTGATAAGTCAAATTGAAAGAGAAGGAGAGGGAAAGGGAAAGTGTCCGGTTTCCCTTTTATTTACGGCTGGTTTAGATTTTATATTGTCCGCATTAGAAATTTGTATCCTACACCGATATTGCTTTTCACAGTTTCCATCTCGTTATGTGTTCAGAAATTTTTTAAGGCACTGCTTGTTAACTCCAAACAGGATAATTTTTGAACATCCATTATGTATTACCAAACATGTCAAAAGCCTCAAAATGTGCTTCGAAATTCAATTTGACACCGTACCTATCTTATCTGAAAGTAATTTTTATATTATACTTAGGGAGAACAATTTATTGCAACTCAACTTACCCATGATCAACTTGTAGTGTTTACCGCCGAATGGCATTAATTTGAGTATGACGAAGCTGTGATAGGCTACATTAATTAAAAAAATGATTAGTAAGCTAAATTTTACATGTATTACATATAGCATGTATATATAACGTGTTTCAAAATGATTGTCATCTAGTCGGCTGTGGAATTCCCATGTAAAATAAAAAAAACCGCCTTGCGAAAATAGGAGTTTCTACTAGCTAGACATAACCTCAAAATAACCTACTTAACCTCTTTTACCTTCTGGTTTTTCTCTGTCAAAAGAAAACGAATTCTGAGTATTTGTCTATTTGTAGTATTTGTTTTGGCCTGAAAAAGTGAAAAGGGCCTTTAATTACCAGCAGTACTGATTGCCAGTTTCACAATAAATGTTCGAAGTGTCACTTGTTGTCAGAATTAATAGGTTCAAATCAATAGAGCGCGGCACATCAAAAATTACATGCACAGAAATTCCAACGCCAACTAGATGACAATCATTTTGAACACATTGTATTTTAGGTAGATTTCTACTGCCTGCTTTTACAAAATTACTCGCAATTATATAGTTGCTTAATTGTATACAATAATTTTGATAAACAATCAGTGATCAACAGTAAAAACCAGAAATGGCTTGATAATTAGGTATTTTCACATTTTTTGAAAATTGGCTAAATGAGAGATTACATTCCTATAAATCTTAGGTTAATATTAAAAAAAATAAATCAATAACATTCCAACAAAAAAGTCATTTGAAATTCAAACGCTAGGATTTGGCGCTAAAACTAGCTTTCTGAAGACGGAGAAAAAGGTTCTCGGGGTACAGAGCGATGCTAGATGACGAAGGTTCTCAATTTCCCCAATTAAAACAATCAACTAATGTGGATGATGTTTAATCCAACAGCTATACAACCGACGTTTCGTCTACGATCGTAGACATAATCATGGTTCTACAATGATAAGGTAAGTAATTGTTAGAAAAGAGAGACTGACACTTACATTTCCATGTAAGTGTCATAAATGACACTTACATGTGTGTTTCTATAAATTGTTATAATGGCCTCTCAACTTCTCCTTACACTGTGAGGCCCCACCTTGTCGGTTCACCTGCAACACAGAATAGAATATAATTCAATTGTATTTTCACGTAATGGTGTCTTACTTTCGACCTCGATTGGACCTACAAAGAACTTTCATTGCACCTTCATTTCGAATTGACTCATCAGCTCACTGGAAGCAGGAAGACGTGATATGCCCAAATCCAAAAGTGAATTTTTCTGTTGTGGAAGACCATTTTAAAATAAGTTAAAAGTAAGGTTATCTCATGTTATCTTATACAAAAGTAATAATTTTTTTGTATTTAGTTACCAGAGGACATGGAAAATTATGTACGTTTTAAAGTGATGGGTGGAAAAATAATAATGAAACTTGACGTAATTCCACATATTTTTGAGTGCCAACGAGCTCGGAAAAGAACTGGGACTAACATTCTCCCATGTTCTTTGCCTATGAAGAGAGAACGAAAACGTTTAGTAGCAGAAGCTACTAACAATAGCTGTGTTAATTTTTATTGCTAGCAACAATAATTATAATCTTAGACGCCAACCAGCATGATATATATTTGGCTTTGTTCTGAACTGTTCTTATAATTTATTTATAACAATGGTCACATTGTCTTTTACTGAATGCATATTTTGCACATATATACTTACATTGCTGCCTTTACACCTCTGATTTCAGCTGAATTAAAACATTCCTCCTTTTTTATGTAATTCATTACCATAAACATATACACAGGTGGTAAATTGTTCGTGGAAGCTTTGACAAATCCTACGGCGGCCTTAACTAACTAAATAACTTATCAAAAACACTATTTTATGACGCGAATAATACAAATTACTAGATTTGGTCGCAATTTAACTCCTACAGTTCAGCGGAAACAACAAGAAAGTCCAAAATACTCGAAAACACAGATTACCTAGGTTAGGTTTCGAAAAATCTATTTGTGGAATGCAGAACGGACCCGTGTTTACACGCGAAGTGACGTCACGACCAATGAGCGGCCATTTCGCTGGTCCTTTAATTTATCGCACATTTACTGCCTTTTATACCCTGAAATACTTGGTACTGGATCTATTATACATGATTTTTTAAGATTATAAAATTTGTCTGAGGGTTCGTCCCGATGAATTTAGATACATTTCGTTTAATATAAAATATAAGGCAAATACCGAATTGTGATGAAGTTTAAAATTACTATAGAGAAACCCTCCATTGTTTACGTGCATGTGACTTCACCAGAGGCAGATTTCATAACAAGAATTTATATTTACCAAAGGTTTTAGAAAATATTGTAATGCCTTAATCCACCACAACGGTAACAGTTGGAAGCATAATTTTAATACTGTCAAATACCCTATTGTTGCACTAGTATTTCATCGAAAATCCAGTCCTCTTACCATTTTTTGAAGACTGGCATTTTATTCAAATCTATTGTATAGAGACTATCCAGGAAGCAGAATTGTTTACAGATTTGTCCTCGCGGTATATTATCTCAATATGTGAAGAGTTACTTATAAAAGTGATTGTCCCGATCGCAATAATATTCGGCCTAAATTATCACGACAATTAATTAAGTTAGCCGCGACGTGCAGAATTGCAACTTTGCAATAATTAATAATCGCTTCACGACCACCTAATTAGAGAGCGGGTAAACAAGTTCATTACTTGCTAAGTGTATATCACAATTCGGTGATTGATACTAGTTAAACAAACTGCCGAATCTTAGATCTACACAGTATAAATATAGCTGTTCAAACCAGTATCAGTTGATCAATGGCCTTAGTAAGGAACGCCATATTGCGTCCAGCGTCCCGATCGCTGTCGTCACTATGATAGTCCTTCTCGCCTCTCTGAAAATTATGCAGGACCCCCATAGTTCGTAAAGATGTTAGTTGTGTTAGTTTACTGTCTTTTATGTAATAAATTATTCTCATGCCCAAACAAGTCATTTTTATTTAGTCATATATAAGTCATATTTAGGAAGAAGAATGTTATGTAGTGCAACTTAACTTACCCATGATCAACTAGTAGTGTTGACCGCAGGGAGGCATTAAATTGAGTATGACGAAGCTGTGATAACCGTTATTTTTGAACGCCCTGCATATAGTTTAGATTAGGTTAAGTACAAATTGAAGATCTGATGTTTCATTAGGCGCATGCTTGCCGTCCCCCTTTCTTCTCCTCACGTGAATCGCACTCGGGAATAAAATAACCCGTCCCGCCATTGTCCGAAAACTTCATAAAGTAGCCGACAAATTCCGTTCTAACAAAAATTCCCATTTCCGACGACCCACCCAACCCTAACAGCCGACCCCATTTAACTGTCACTTAGCCGAAAAATCAACCCTCGCGAGAAGGAGAAAAATTAACTTCTATCCTCACGAAAGCCATTTCCTAAAACCGACTGCAATCAAGGAGTGTTTGAGAAAAGAAGAGGAATCGATGGGGAAAAAATTAACATGCAAATAGAGGATTCGATGATTTTCTCGATTTAAATTTTATGGGGCCGTTTCTCGGATGGAATGATAAACGGAAAATATAATTCGTTTTTAAATTGTTTCCGATGTTTGGTATTCCGCTTTTTACGGTCCCGTTTGTTCTTTAAACACCGAATCAAAGCGGTTGAAGTAGGGTTCATTCAGGCAGAAATGAATAGGCACGGTGCGTCTTTAAAAGGGAAAAATTGTATATAATAAAACTTCATTTTGTACCCAATGAAGTAAATCGGGAGAATCTCAACCAACATGATTTTATTTATCCCTTTGAATTTTGCTGGAAATTCCTACATCGCTTCTCGATAAATCATTACACTATTTTCTCTTTCCTTTTAAGTTTATTAGAACTACCATCGACTACCCTTTAAATACCATTACAACTTTCACTTTATTATGCTAAACTGTCCCTTTCCGCACAGTGCTCTCTTACCAATCTGCTTTTAATACAAGTTCATTTCTTAATATATAAGTCGGGAGGATTCCGTTTTCGACGAACCGCTGTAAGTTCTTAGAATTCCAGACTGTTCGACGAAAATTCTATAACTTTTAAGAGCGACGAGAATGATCGGGAAGCGACATGCGGCGAGATAAAAAGTAGCAGTCGGATCAAGACAACGGTTACTCATAAAAAATGGAACGGGTCGATTACCTGAGCTGAGCGGCCGTCCTCGGAATAGAAATAAACAAATTCCCTTGACACGGACCAATCAGCGTTCACTGTGGTTGGAGAGTGGGTGAAGTCACTAAAGTCGGGCAGTTCTGGCACGCAAAATGATAAATAACGAGACCTGCACCATATCTACCGGTCCTGTATAATATCTACACCAGCGACGTACGAATTGGAAAAGGGAACAGCCACACGAGGACCTATATCTACACAGACGATATGGCCAAGGCGGCGAAGTACCTACAGCAAGAAGTATAACAGATGGACAAATGAACGAAGAAATGGAAGGCTAGATATACGCAGAGAAGACAGAGGTTATCTACATAGGACCGAAGACGAGGCGACCAACGACCAACATCAGAATATGACACACGGAACTGGAATGGAAGAAAGAAGGACGATATTTAGGACAGACAGAGGACTTACATGGAGAAGACACACCGGGGAGATCGAGGACAAGGCGAAGAACCGACTGAATAGACTGGGACCACTAATAGGACGACGGAGCAAACTGAGACTGAAAACGAAGAGGAAGATCTACCTGGCAGGAGTAATAACGATAATAACGTACGGGACTGCAGCATGAAGACAAGCTGCTAGGACGCACCTGGAGAGACTGTAGAGGATACATAATCAAGCGTTGAGGAGGATGACGGATGCACCATGGTTCACGAACAACGAACAAGTACGACAGGACCTGCGAATCGGAGAGCTGAAACACCATGAATAAGAAGACGAGGAACACAATCATCAAGTCAATGGAGCACACGAACCAACTAATCAGAAAGTCAACGGACTATGACGAGGAAGCACCAGCAAGGAGGAAAGAACCTAAGACGGTAATAAAGGAGGACTAACCAAGAAGGCTGACGGCGAAACTAGATTTCTACCAACCACGGGAGCAGGCGGAATTCCGTGCCGGTTACGGCGTTAATGACCACCTCCATACAATCAAGGTCCTCATCGAAAAGTGCGTGAAGTACAACAAAACCTTAGTTCTTGTCTTCGTCGACTACGAAAAGGCCTTTGACACAATCGATCACAGTCAGTGATGTTAAGTATTTAAATACAAGTATTTAAAAATGTATTTTAATTACATCAATTACATTCAAATACGTAATTAAATACATTTACTTTTTTGTAATTCAAAAGTAATTTAATTACAATTGTCCTCAAAATTTTAAATACTTGTAATTAAACTTAAATACTTGTATTTAAAAGTTCAACTATGGCCACTATATGGGGAATCCGCAGTTAGGTAAACACCCATGAGTCCCATGACTCATCATTAATACCTACACAGTAAATACTAATAACTGCAATAAGTAATCATTTTTTGGGATAATGGGTCATTATCCTACGCCGAAACAGGTAAGTTAGGGAGATAATCTGCTTTGTCAAGGCTTTCCCTGCTTTAACCATTATTTTCGGAGAAATATTGAGAATACAAGCAAAATTTCATTTATGTTGATTTCGTATTGGTCGAAATTCCGAGTTTACCTGTTTGACAACTGGAAAATAAAGACATTGAGTTCGTTTATCACTCTCGAGTGCTGAAGACGAATAAATTTAATAAGAAATGGAAAGTTTTAAATTACCCGGTATTTTATCAAGTAATATTTTTAAAGTTATATCGTGTTCGGAAAATAAAATCACAGCAAGATGTTTATTGTGTGTTGGTGATGATAAAACTTACAATGGATCATCGAAAGCTACATCGAACTTTTGGACTCACGTTAAAGTAAGTAAAAACTATATTCTTATTCTTTTAATTAAAAATGGACATTTTACAAACGTAATTGATCCGTTTTGTGAAAATGAGCGAGCTAATTCGTCAAGAAAATATGAGTTGAATTGTGATTGAACCTTCTACCCACGTTTATAGATAAAATAAAAAGGTTACTCTTGACTCATGAAATCAAATTATTTCTTAATGTTACTTATAAAGTTGCTGAATAAAGTTGTAAACTGGCATAACAAAACAATCATATAAGTAGGTGTAGATGAATCATAGATCTTCAAATTGTTACAAATAACGTTTATGTACAGTGACTACTTTGAGTTCGAATCAGATCACTTTTTTATTACCTACTATTCATATAAAGAAAAAAAGTTATCTTCATAAAAACATTGCACGCTTAAGGACGTTCTCAAGAAAATGACTTTTCATGAATGTTAAATATTTCATTTTAATTAGATAGTATCAAGAGAATTTAACAATTACAAACTATAACAATTACTTTTTTTGTGGGTTGTACTTTCTTAATTTTTTCATGAAAATGAAATTCAAAAAGAATTTACCAATGCTGTATGTACAATTAATTCACCTGTTCATCAAGATGCAATTGTTTTCGATTTTATGGATAATACTGGCACAAATGATGTAATAGAAAATTCAGCTATAATTGAAATTTTAGCTTATTTAAAGTCCTCGGAAAAAAACATTTTGATGTTAAACAACTATCCGACAGTTCTAAAAATGTTCAAAAAATATAACGTAATTTTACCTTCTTCCGCTCCAGTTGAACGTATGTTTAGTGTAGGTGGGCAAATACTGACACCTCTAGAAATAAATTGCCTGACGAACATTTCGAAAATTTGTTATTTTTAAAACATAAATTATATTTGATTAATTAGATAATTAAGTAATTTTGTATTCATACATATGTTGTATTTTTTATTATCTCTATTATCTGCACGCTACTCAATAAAAGAAATCTAAATAAATTTTTGTGCATAATGGTAAAAACTTTTTCTAAATCCCAGTAAGTCCTTTCCTATTGTTAAATTTTTAATATTGAATGTATTTAAATTACTTTTAAATACATTGGCAATGTAATTGTAATTGTAATTAAATACATTTTCACAAATTGTATTTAAAATACTTTTAATTACTTCGTTGAAAAAGTATTTGTATTTGTATTTAAATACTTTTACAATTGTATTTTTAACAACACTGATCACAGTGCATTGTTCAAGACTATGGCGGACTGCAGAATTGACCATCGCTACACAGACATCATTAAACGTGCGTACAAAAACGCAACTGCTTGCATCAGGCTGCACGAGGACATTTCAAGGGTCAAGATAGGACGAGGTGTGCGACAGGGAGATGTTATTTCCCCCAAGTTGTTTACAACCCTGCTTGAATTTATGTTCAAAAGTGCTAATATGGAGAACTTCGGTATCAATATTAACGGCGAACAACTGAACCATCTGAGATTCGCTGACGACATAGTACTGATTTCAGATTGTCTGGGAGAAGCACAAATGATGTTACAGGAGCTTGAACAAGCCTCCGAGAAGGTGGGTCTGAGTGTTAACACCAATAAAACTATGTTCATGACTAATCTGGTTGCAAGTACTTATTTAATTCTCAACAACTCAAAAATAGAACAAGCCCACTCATATAAGTATTTGGGCCATGAGATTCGCTTAGGTAGAGACAACCAAACTTGTGAATTGTCAAGAAGGATTGGACTAACTTGGGCAGCCTTCGGAAAGTTAAGCCATGTCCTAAAATCAGATATCCCCATATGTCTTAAAAGGAAAGTCTTTAACCGATGTGTCTTGCCTGTGCTGACATACGGCGCCGAGACTTTAACCCTGACAAGACGGACTGTTAATAGAATCGGAGTTGTACAGAGAGCTATGGAAAGAGCAATGCTAGGTCCGTCTCTGAGAGACAGGGTTTCCAATACAAGTATAAGGGTAAGAACTAAAGTAATCGACGCCATCGAGAAGATTGCTACCGTTAAATGGAGCTGGGCCGGACACCTGGCTAGGGTCAGTGACGACAGATGGACGAAAAAGGTGACAGAGTGGAGACCGCGAATCGATGCATTCCGCAGCAGAGGACGACCACCAACCCGATGGTCGGATGATATCTATTCCAACTGGATGAACGTAGCTCATGACAGAAGGGGATGGAAATTACTATGGGAGGCTTATGTCCAGCAGTGGACGAGAATGGCCGATTGATGATGATGATGATGATGATGATGAACAAAGAAGGACATAGCAGGAAGATGAAATTAATATAAGGGAACCAGCAGGACAACAAAGAAAAGTCAACACAAAAAACAAGAGGGAGAATTAAGGAGCCGGGTGCTCAACTGCGGATATTGTAAGGACAACAACCGTTTCATGCACAATATCTACTTGCAAACTATTCACACAACATTCACTAATCACGCTCCTTCATGTTGTAAAAGTATATTGAAAACTCATTTGTATCAGTCTACGTTATTTTTGACAATAAATATATAAGAAACCAAAAGTGCTCAACAGTGTTCGTCGCAGCACACATCTGTGTTTGTCAACTCACATAAAAAGTTGCCTGGTCCTTCGAAAACACTCCAAAGAATATTCAAAAAACTCTTCATTGATTTGAAATCCTCAACAAAATTAGTTTTTACTATTTATTATATTATTATTTATTGGAAATCATCCTTAACACAAATCTTTACTTTTGACATGAGGAACATTTCCATCGGAATAATTTCAATATGATAAGTGCTGTCCGGAAAACCAATCCACTTCCATGAATCACATCGTATGAAACGACCCGTAAACTTTTCCAATTTTCACATTCTCCACTAAATTTCGAAGGAACTGCCAGAACGCTTCGCCTCTACTCGTGAGACAAAAGCCCCGCTCAAACCTCAGTTCCAACGGATTCCGTCAGTTAAAAAACAATAAAAGTGCAACAATAGAAAGAGACGTAAAGTTGGGGGCCTAGAGGCCGATGAGTTGTGTCAAAGTGACCTGTTTACTTTGTAGTAAGGATAATGGCATTTTGTAGCCTGAACGTCAAAGTCTTTGATAGGAAAGTGAGTCGTAATTGGGTCTTTGTTCAAACTATGTAAACTTGTTCGTCGCAAAACGAAACTCTTACTTATTGTTTTACTTCAAATTGTTCGAGTAAATGAAAATATTTGCATAGATAATGGAACGGGTAAACATTTTGGCTTGCGCTTCATGAATAACAAATGAGAGAGGAGAATAAGTAGTGTTCCACATAAATTTCCTTTTTCCGAAGAGGGGCAGTTCTCCGTTACGCCACATATTGATTTAATGGACGCAAGTGAATCACTCTTGAGGAGCTATTTTGTCTAGTTTTCATTGAAGTATAGACCTTGTACTACGTTATATATGAAGTATGGTCGTCGAAAATGTTAAAAGTGTTCTATAAATCTTCATTGCAAGAGTATGGAAATATAAAAATGTTTGGAAAGTTGTATGTAGAATGCATTAAACATAGTTTTTTCTTTCATAGTTTCTTCTGAATTTTTTGCTTCATATCAAGGTTACTTGAAACTAAGTTACTCTTGTTAGATTAAAATTTGTTATGTAAAATTGAAATTCTCGCTGTGTGATCATCCTCGAAACAACAAAATAATTCTGTTTTCATTCCAGACCAGAAAAAATACTTGAATAATTGTGTGTGAGATCAAAGTTTGTTTTTGGCTTCTGATCTTTTGTTTTGTCCTTGGGGCAATTTAATTATCCTTTTGCTCAAAGTTATAAAAACACCAATTTCATGGGCTTACACCGATTAAAGTACAATGAAATAAAGTTGGGATGTTTCACCAAATTCCTGTATCTAACGTGTTTTCTTACATTTATGTTAGAATTTCAATTCAAAGTTATAAATCTAATTTAAGTTTATTTTTAATTTAATTTTTTTATCCAGATATTTTTTCACTGGAAGTGAATATACGTTCATTCGTAAACGTATCTTTGGTCTTTGACAATTTTAATAAAATGAGGAAATTGGAAAATAGTTGTAATAACTGATTAAAAGTGGTAAAAGTGCATAACATATCTTAGACATGTAAAAATATTAAATAAATGGAAAACTGAAATTCTCATTAAGCAGACCAAAAACGCTATTTATTATACAGTCCGAGCGCAAAACCAACTTCATTGCTGCCTTCGCCAAATGACAAATTACGCTTTAATCTACGAACCTGATGATAAATTAAATATAACACTCAGGTTTTTTGTATCCAGAAGAAAACCTGAACGAAAAGTTGGCTGACTGCAGGAACCGCAGGGAAGTGGTTTTCTAGCAGTTGGCGTGGCCCCTCGACCGTGCGCCGGTCAGTGACAAGAGACAAACGACTTGTAAGATTGATGATAATCAGTTGACATCTTAATTCTGTACAGAAAATAAATTAATAACGTCCCTTTCTTCCTTTTCGGTCGCGTCTTGCGTCTTTGTCTCTTAATTTTTTCCTTTTCACTCTCGTCGCGGATTCGTGCAGATGTCTTCCTTAATTGGAAAACTGCGAGGGGAGATCTTAGGGTGGGTGAGCGGTGAAAAGTGCGGTTTTTGCAACTTACTTTCATAAGATCCGTGGTCAGGCGACTGCTGCTAAAAAACTGTTTGTCTCAAAAGTATATTTGATAGATAATAATAATATTACGGATGTGAAGTTAGCCACATCCGCAAATTTAAAAGTAGTAACAACGTAGGTATCTCAGTAATACTTGATTTAATTCCGTAAATATTAGTCAACGATTGTATTCGTTAATTTACGTTCGAAAAAATTTTGCCTTCACCATCCTCGTATATAGAGGGGGATAAATTCTTCGACAATACTAACTGCCTAACATCCGTTTAGTCATTCGATGACGATAAATATAATTTTGAATAAATATCTCGGTGTTTCTGATTTAATTAATAATTACATTTTTAAAAAAATTAAGGTGTGGCTAACTTACGTAAAAAATTGAGACAATTACATACATTGTTGTTAAAAATACTTTTAAAAATGTATTTAAATTCAAACGCGATTACTTTTTCCAAAATGTATTTACTTGTATTTTAAATACTTCTCTTTAAATACAAATAACAAGTATTTCGTTTTTGTATTTAAACAGTATTTAAAGTTGTAAATTATTCTTAATTGCGGCAATGTTAAGCATAACCCCAGGAAGCTTAGAATTCCTATTATTTTCTTCGTGAAATTGTTAAAATTATTCAATTTTTGACATTTCTAAATCAGTTTAAGAAAATGGAGTCTAATTTCTAATGGAAACTATCTAATGAAGTTCTAAAATCTTTGTTTTATTGCCCGAAGTTGTGAAGTTTTCAATTATTTTCAAAATATCTAAGTTATTTGTATCGAAAAGCCTCAAATACATAGGCTGACTTTTATATACTAAACCTAAGTTTATGGTTTTTGGTTTTAACATTTTAAACAATCTCAAAAAGTGATCGGAATTATTTTCTTTGCTTCATGAAATCGTAAAATTTTTGCAATTTGCCGAAATTTACCAACTACTAGTTTCATACTTCAAAAAAATAATCCCAATGCAAAGATGTCGATACATTAGACACTTTACTTTTTAATTTGATCTAACGAAGTAGCTAATTAAAAAACTTCATTAGATACTTTTCCAACTTCATATATGGCAGTTTAAGTTATTTGTGTTGCATTAGAGTTGTCATAAGTTCTTCAGAAGCTCCTTAACTTCTTTCGAAACAACAGCTTAAGTTTAAGATAACTGCGACTTCTTTAAAAATGTCGACAAGCTACTTAGTACTTTGAAAATTGTTTTACAATGTCAGAACTTTTTTTAAAAATTTCATGAATTGTACACCTTCGTTAAGATAATCGCAACTCCTTTAAAAGTGTCGTAGGATCATTTTAACTGTAACAATTAGCTTCAAAACATGCATGTAAGTACATAAAACAAAATGTAAATACAAATGAACAGCCGGAAATATGCACAAAAAAATGTATAAAAATGCACATTTATAGTTACTGTAACAAAATAAAAAATAAAATAAATGTAAGAACATTTAAAGAATAATTTAGCAAATAATGGATCTTAACATTGCCCAAAAATGTATTTGAACTACAGTATTTAAAATGTCAGAAGAACTGTATTTTAAATACAAAGTAAATACAAATTAAGCTTCTGTATTTAACTATGTATTTAAATACATAAAAAGTATTTAAAATACATTTCTGAATACATGTATTTAAATACTTAACAACACTGGTTACATATTTCATCCCATTTACACCACCCTTGGAAGTAGAGGTAGGACATTCCTTCGACAAGAATTGTTTATCCGCTTAATTAATCAACAAAACACGATTTTGAATGAATGTCCGTAAAATAAATTGGGTCTTTAATTGCCCGTGTTGTTAACTTTGTTGCAATAATATCTTGCTATTCCTATTACCACCTTCTGAGGGCAGTGCCGGAGCTTTTTAAGTATGGTATATGTTTAAGTGTTTAGAACTGAATAGAAACTAAAGTGTGACAATCTTTAGTTCAAAACAAAATGTTGAATTTCCACACGTATTTGCATTACCCTTGGATGTAGGGGGGGGGATTTCTTGGATAATAATAATTGCTTAACATCTTCCTAATCAATCGATATAACGGTATATATACAATTTTGAGTACATATTTACGGAATAACGACCGAAGGTTGTCCAGCATCTCTAAGTTGGCCATGGCAATTTAAAAAATGCGGGATAAATTGCATGTTTAATGAGACGTCTTTTTAACTTTATCGAATTGACAGCCTCGCGGGAGGTATTCTGTGTAGTATGATATACATAAAATGATGTATTTAAAAATTTTTAGAAATAAGTTCACAATAGTACCAATTTTTGGTTCTCACTGCAACAAACAGCAAGTAACCTGGTGAACGATATTCTCCACAAGAGCGCGAAGGCTCTCCAAATAGGACTCTGGGGCAGTGGGCAGCAAACAGGTTACGATTCACAGGAACATAGCAACATGTCATGGCATACAAACATGAACTGCAGACAGAACGAAGGAACCGGGATGTAGAAGCAAACGTCGGAAAGGTTTATCGACGCATTGTATTCCCAATCTGGCAATCAACAGCGATAATCCATTGTGAATCACTTCATGCTAAATTCTCTTCTCTTGTGTATATAAGAAACCTTTACACTTCACGTAGTTTAGAAGGCAAATTGGAGAGTGTATAAATTTACAGAAAATTGATTGCCAACGATAGATTCAAAATGCCTAATCCTCGCTTCTACCTATTTGTGACAATTCCTTTCCTCCCATTGTTCAAAATATGGTAGCTGGAACTCCAACTGGAAATGCACACTACGTTACATATAATTATCTTATGGAAGTCGGCAAGACGGGATGACTTTAGTCAGTCTAGAAGAATCTCTACAATTCGATATGTTGCTCTGTAATAGAAAAGTATTACGATTTTCCACTATTAATTATTAAATTTTACAATTCCTAAAATTTTAACGTTACAATCTGCTACCCTTGAAAGTCACTCAGAATTTGCAGCCATTAGTGGTTTGTCATCGTATGTTTTAGCACGGTTGAAAAATGCAATTTCGTTCATTTAGAAACTAGTTTCTCCCAGAATCTTTTCTCTTTACATTTCCCTTTTATTTTCGTAAAGTGGACCAGTTTGGAAAAAAAATCCGAGTGATACAGTACAGGTATTAATAGTATATTAAAGTATGAGTGGATATTGAGCTCATTCAAACACGCGCGAGTTTTCGAGCACGACGGCGTAGCCGGAGTGCTCGAAATAGAGCAAGTGCTTGAAAGAGCAGTTATCCACGAATACTTTACGCGATTTTTTTTTATTGGTACTATTTTTTATACCAAAACTAAATGCATACCCAATATGATTAATTTGAATGACACTCGGGACGCTTCGTGACGGCCCATCGCACGTCGTGCCACCAATCGGCTCTGTTATTGGTTGATATGACCGTTGTTGATACTGTAACGAAACGGCTCGCCGGCCGCGACATAAACACGCCGGGAGCTACACAAGTTCGCCTTATTGCAATTCTGGGAAGGACGACGGGAACAATCGAGAGAGTTCGATGCGATAACGGGTTCCTGGAAAATCGAACATTCTAGTAATTATCCCGAAAGTACGAGAAGCTTCTACCTGCCATAAAAAGGGAATGTCGGACTCGAAGAGGGCAGTTGAAGAATCGTTGTGTAAACATTCGGGCGAGAGACCGCGCGCGTTAAAATAAATAAACATCTCTCTGTGTGAAATAAATGTGTTAAGAGTTAGAATAAATTAATTAGGATAATCGCGTAGTGTTTTAGTTTTAGTCAATAGTAAAAACGTTACAATACGTTTCCATGGCGACTTTAAAACACGCGCGTGCGAAAAATCCCGACTTACGCACGCCAAAGCATGTTTTAAATAGGCAAAATAGCGTATCAATAAAAAAAATTAGATTGGGTAGGATAGTTTACGGGGAAAACGCATTTTCAAACAAATTTTATGAAATGTAACTCCAATCATCAAAATTTAAGCAACTCTTGTACTCCAGTCAAAATATTGAAATATAAATTTTAAAAATGTTCTGTAGTTAGGAAATTTATATATACAATGTAAAATAGGGTATCTGACTACTTTAAGGAAATCGTGTTTAAAGGTCCTTTGTTGAATATGTACTATGCCTTCTATATGTATAGATATTATTAATCATTTTGATAGCTGATTTTGGACAAAAATATACAATGAAATTTGAACAAAATGAAATATTGCCGAAACGCTAACCTCCTGCCAAACAATTGTCATATGACTTCGTGGCGTCAGATGCCAGTAAATCTTAAGAACCTATGTAGATGAAAGTGATCAATACAAAATTATTAATCATGGAGTTAGAAAACGTGTCGTGTAAACTATCTTTTTCAATAATGTTATTTAAAACAAAATGAGTCATATGCGGAATTGTATATAACCAGGTATATAACAAATTTTAGAGCGTTTTATCACGCCACCGAGCTTAAGATTCAGACTCAATTAAGTATTTTTAAATTTTTCACAATTTTGGAAAACATTTATATGCCTCAATCTTTAAGAACGGTAACAGTTGAAAACATATTTTTAATACTGTCAAAGACCATAATGTATGCCATAAGAGTACTTAATCGAAAATTCAGTCCTCTTCTCCTTCTTCTTCTTTAACAGCCTCATCTCGTCCACTGCTGGACATAGGCCTCTCTTAACCTTTTCCAATTTGTACGGTTTTGGGCTTCCTGAATCCAATTTGTGGAGATCCTTTTTATGTCGTCTGTCCATCTGGTTGGCGGTCTGCCTCTGCTTCTGAATGCTTCGTCTCTAGGGCGCCACTCCAATATCCTCTTTGTCCATCTGTTGTCTGACATTCTTGCGACATGGCCTGCCCAGTTCCATTTTAAGGGTGTTACTCTATCCACAGCATCTGCGACTTTACTTCTTCTTCGTATCTCCTCATTTGAAATCCGATCTCTCAGGCTTATTCCCAGCATAGACCTTTCCATGGCTCGTTGGGTCACTTTTATTCTGTTGGCAGTCCTTTGGGTAAGTGTTAGTGTCTCGGAGCCATATGTCAGTACCGGAAGGGCACACTGATCATAAACTTTGCGTTTAAGACTTACTGGAATATCAGACTTGAAAACGTGTTTTAATTTTCCGAAGGCAGCCCAGGTTAATCCTATTCGTCTGCTCAATTCACAGGTCTGGTTGTCTCTTCCGATTCGTATTTCGTGCCCTAGATATTTATAGGAGGTTACAAATTTGATTTCTATTCCCCCTAGTTTTAGGTTGCAGCTGGGGACTAAGTTTGTCATAAATTCTGTTTTAGCGGTGTTGATCTTTAATCCAACTTGTTGGGAGACGGTTGGCAACTCTGAGAGCATTTCGGATGCCTCATGTAGGTGGTCTGTGATTAGTACAATATCGTCAACGAAACGCAGGTGGTTTAGCCTTTCCCCGTCCACACGTATGCCTCATGTCGCCTCATATTTCCCATGTCGAGCTTTTTAAACATATACTCTAATAACGTTGTAAAGAGCTTGGGAGATATTGTATCACCCTGGCGGACACCCCTTTCGATTTTAAACTGGTTTGTCTCTTCGTGAAGTCTCACTGTTGCTGTTGCGTGTTCGTAAATATGTCGTAGTAAGGAGATATATCGATGATCTATACGACAGTCAGCAAGGGCTTTAAGCATTTCGTAATGATTTATGGAATCGAACGGTTTTTCATAGTCTACAAACGTGAGGACTGGAGGTTTATTGTATTCCACACATTTCTCTATCAGTGACTTTATAACCTGTAAGTGGTCATTTGTTCCATATCCAGCTCTAAAGCCCGCCTGTTCTCTTGGCTGATATAAGTCCAGTTTATTCGTAAGTCTCGCTGTTATGATTTTAGTGAAAAGCTTATACAGATGTGTATAAGCAGATGTGACTGGTTGGTCTGTAATTTTGTAGGTCGGTGATACTACCCTTCTTGTGTATAATAACAATGATAGCGTTATTCCACTTCTCTGGGGTTGTTGCTTCATCTAGGCATTTGTTAAAAGTTTAGTTATGGACTTAAGTAGTTCTTTTTCTCCCATTTTTATAGCTTCTGCAACGATGCCGTCTTCACGTGGTGCTTTATTGTTCTTCATTTCGGTAAGCGATCTTAGAACTTCATTTTCAGTTATTTCTGGAATATCTTCTGAACCTTGGTTTATTATATGAGGTAAAGGAGGTGCATTTTCCCATATTCCGGCTTGGTGTTGGTCACTATATAAGCTGGTATAGAAATTTTCGACCATTGTGATTATCTCCTTTCTGTTGTTTGTTACTTCTCCTCTTTCATTTTTTAATTTAACTATTCCTGTTTTTCCCAAGCTCAGTTTGTTTTGAAGTATTTTCATATTTTAATTTTCTTCTATTGTTTTGGTTATCCATTTGTTGTTGTATTTTCTGACATCGGTTCTTACAGCTTTTGTTATATCTTTGTTTAGTTGTCTTATTTGGTCTCTATATTGTGAATGTTTTCCTAGTAGTTCTCTTCTTTGTTTCATTAATTGTTTAGTATATGTCGTTAACTTCCCTTCGTTGTTCATTGATTTCGGGCAATGTTTTTTCTGAGCTTCATTGATTGATTTGACTATGTTGTCGTTTAATTTTTCAATGTTCATTCCATCCGGGTTATCAAGATTCTCTTCTATTGTCTTCTGATATTCTTCGACGTCATCTGCATTCGTCCACTTTTTATTATTTTGTTTGTTAATCAGCTTCATTTGCTCCTTTCTTAGATTCAGTGACACTGTTGCTCTTACCATTCTATGATCGCTCCCTACTGATAATTTATTTAATGTCGGTACAGTTACGGTACAGTTTAATGTACAGTTACATCAGTAATTATTGGTTTTTTATCTGTAATAATAAAGTCGATTTCGTTTTTCGTCTTTCCATCTGGGCTGCTCCATGTCCACTTACGATGTTCTGCTTTTTTGAACAATGTATTCATTGCTGTTAGTTGATGGCGTAGCAAGAACTGTAATAGGAGGCTTCCTCTTTCATTTCTCTCTCCAATCCCATGGCACCCCAAGGACGTTTCTGTTTCATCTTGCTTCTTACCAAGTTTGGCATTGAAGTCTAGTGAAATATGTTGGGGAGTTTGACATTGCCTTAGTTACATCCTCGTAGAAGCCCTCAACCTCCTCGCCTGAGTGTGTGGATGTGGGTGCATAGGCTTGTATAATTTTGATACTATATCGATCATTTAGTTTTAGTACCACATAGCAGACTCTGGGACTTATGCTGCTAATTTGGAGTATATTCTGGACATGACGCTTATGTATGAAGAGCGCTTATGTATGAAGAGGTCCTCTTACTATTTTCCAAAGACCGGCATTTTATTCAAATCTGTTGTGATAAGATTACCCAGAAAGCAGAAATTTTCACAGATTTGTTCCCGCGGTATATTATTTTAATGTGCAGAGTTACCTATAAAAACCTATAAAATGTCGACGTTCAAATCAGTATGAGCATCAGTTGATCAGTGGCCTTAGTGAGGAACGCCATATTGCTGTTCAGCGTCCGGATTGCCGTCGTCACTATGACAGTCATCCTCGTCTCCCTGAAAATCATGTAAGTAGGTACCCCCATTTTTCCTAAACAGGTTAGTTGTGTTAGTTTACTTACTCTCTTTTATGTAATTAGTTATTCTCTTCCCTGAAGATGCCCGTTATGAATATTCCGGCACTTTGTTTTTAATTGTGCGAGAATATATGCAAATATCTTTTTCTGTTCTTTCTGTTCTTCACCTTGAGTACCCCTCAAGCGCACCGGACACATCCGAATTGGGGCCAGAAATGGTCAGGTTTACCTGCTCCGAAAAAGGGACCATCCGAATTGGGGCCGAGACCCATTATAGGTTTAGGCAATTTATACAGGTAGATTTTATGCGAAAATAAGCGCGTAGTTGTCAGACGGAGACAAGTTTCATAAATAATTTTAGAAAATCAAAGAGTGGTATCATAAACACTTTATTAATATCAATCATCTTTACATCAAACATTAAAAAATTATATTTAGCATATACTACTCTTATTACAAATTTTCGTATCTAAACCTAACTGACAACGTCTTAATAAATTCGAGCTGACTAATTTTTGCTTCTCTTAGTTCTGTAATTTTTTTTCTAAGAATTTTATTTATTCCACTATGTCCGAACGGAGAACTTTTGTTGTGCGATAAGCACTATACATTTTAATATATGTATCAATTTGAAACTCCATAAGTACTTTTAAAAAATGGTTTATATTAGTATGGGAATAATAAAATGACGAATTTTACTTAACGTAAAAAGATTCACAACAATTGGTTGTCCTCTGAATAGATGAAGAGTGTTTAGCACAAATGCGCGGCGGAAATGTAAAAGTTTCTTCAATATAATTATCTACTAAATAATCACATAATTGGGTTACTTTTTCAACAACTGGTTTAATTTCACCTAAGTCGAATACAAAGCAATCGCCAACATTTTTTGGCTCAGGAAACGGAAGACCGAAGCAATACTTTAAAAATGTATTAACCTCACTTGCGTTTGTTTCTTTCCGATATTCACAAGACAAACCAAGTTGTTGAATTTTTCTAAACCACCATTGTCCTAAATGAAACCTACATTCTTT
Organism: Cryptocephalus moraei; assembly: GCA_946251905.1. NCBI lineage: Eukaryota > Metazoa > Arthropoda > Insecta > Coleoptera > Chrysomelidae > Cryptocephalus > Cryptocephalus moraei. The sequence continues at coordinate 10,764,556 of OX276456.1, read as the reverse complement.
TATAACACAATTCGTAAAAGACTTTGATATGGCTTTACAATATACAATACACAATATACAAATACAACTTCTTAAATTAGTTCACTATAGAACGTTGTTGAATTTAGCAACGCTGTTCTTATTTAACTTAAAAATTCATCAGAATTTTCTGTAGAATGTGAAATATCATGGGTCCCAGTTCGGATGCCCTACCGGCCCCAGTTCAGATGAAAAATAATCTACCTGGCTCGCTCGGGCCCCAGTTCGGATGCTCCGAGCGCACCCTAGGGACTATTTTTCCCCTTAAACGTGGACATTATTATGACAGAATCACTGAGGGTTGCAAGTTTCGATCGGTTTGAAAGGTAGCAGATCGTTAAAATTTAGTTAAAATTGTGTTCTAAGGAAGCTTTTGAAATCGTTAAAATAATTCTAAAATGTTATTTTCCATATTTTTTTTCATTATTACCGTTTTTCTCTTACTTCTTCAGAAGATGATTTTGGAAAAGTAAGTAGTTTATGAAAGCGAATTAAATATTTACTTTCTGTATCCGACGACATTTTTTAACATTTGCATCTACATATACATATAGAGAAAAGTTTACAATACCCGTGCAGTTGCTAGGGAGGGGTCCGTTAGGCAAATTTTTTGGTTCCACGTTAACCAGATTACACCATCTCACTTACTTTCTCTCGTTCCCCAATTTAATTGCGTTTAGCTCCCCTTCGATGCGCATTTTAGGGAGAGGGACCATAACTCATTTTAACCATTTTAACATCATTTGTAGTAGTTAACACTTTCGAATGGCGATTCAGAAGTCATCGAGGGTGTGTAGCGTACCTCGCAAGGAAACTCCTCGGACCCACGCCATACTCCGCTCTCCCGAGCCGCTACTTAGGGCGCGGATTGGCTCGCAGACGGCTCGCGTAAGTTGTGCGGAGTTTGTTTGTTCGCTCCGCGTCGAGAAATTAAAAATTATTTCTGTTAGTAACGAGTGAACGCCAAAGTGAACCAGAGAAGGTTAAATTGAGCGTGATCTCGTCTGCTCCTGGCATATTGTCATCGCAGGGTAGTGTTCGGCGGGGAAACGGGGAGGATGAGGTGTTTCGCACGGAATCCCGGCGTTTATTACCGGCCGGATACGCGGGGAGAGTCGAGACGACGAGGTGCATTTGTTACGTATCCGAAGGAGAGAGGAAACAAATACTCTCGCCAGTTGTATCGGTAGATTATTAAATTCCTCGCGTCGCGTCGTTGGATCGAATTAAGGAGCGATGTAAAAAGATTCTTAACTGGAAATCTCCACTTGTAGTCCAAGCAAGAGAGCTACATAAAACAGTATTGATAAGGTACACGAAATTTGAGTTCATAACTGATTGTAAAAACATTAACCCAACACCAAATGGCTATTCTGCCGGTTCGCATAGGCCGGATATGTAAATGGCGGCCAGTTTTCCACGTCGGAAGAACATGCCTGAAAAACCGATAAGGTACACGCGTAAAATTTTGTTTGATGTCTTGTTTAGACCTTGACTAAGAGCGGTGTAACAGTGGCAGAACGTTAGCAGGTCGGAAAACCCTCCTCAGAAATGGTTCTTCTTCTTCTTAAGGTGCCGACTTCTTGAGACGGTTGGCGACCATCATGACTAATTTTATTTTGCTGACTGCTGCTCTGAACAGGTCGTTTGATGTACAGTTGAACCATTCTCTTAGATTTCGAAGCCACGACATCCGTCTTCTTCCTATGCTTCTTTTCCCTATTATTTTACCCTGGATAATTAGTTGTAACAGATTGTATCTTGTACCTCTCATTACGTGGCCCAGATATTGGAGTTTTCTGACCTTTACCTCTTGGGACAGTTCTAGATCTTTTAAGACTCTCCGTAACACTTCTTCATTGGTGATTAGGTCAACGTATGATATCCGGATTACCCTTCTGTAAAGCCACACCTCGAAAGCATCTATCATTTTAAGCATTTCTTTTGTTAGAGTGGCAGCTTATATTCCATAGAGCATTATTGTAAATATGTAGCATCTTAGCATTCGTATTTTAAGATGGTTACTTAAAGTTTTGCAACAAAATAATTGCTTCATTTTAATAAAGGTGTTCCGTGCTATTTCAATTCTCGTTTTTAATTCTGATGAGTAATCATTTTTGTCGTTGATCAGGGTTCCTAGATATTTATATTTATAGACTCGCTCTATTATCTGATGGTTTACGATCAGTTGTGTATTTTGACTTGGTTTTTTGGTAAAGATCATGAATTTTGTTTTATTAAGGTTCATATTCAAGCCGTAATGAATTGTTTCATACACATTTTGGACCACTCTTCGTAGGTCATTTATACTTTCTGCTAGCAGTACGGTATCATCTGCGTATCGTAAATTGTTTATCGGAACTCCGTTTACTCAGATTCCAGCTGCTTCACTGTGTAATGCCTCCCTCATGATGACTTCCGAGTATATATTAAACACGATTAAACAGTATCGGGGAAAGTATACACCCCTGTCGTACACCACGTTTGATGTTGCTGTTTTCCGTGTATTTATTATCTATCTTGATATTTGCTGTTTAGAAATGGTTCAAAGTCGCGGAAAATTGCCAGGAAAAAACCGATAAGGTACACGTGAAAAACTTTTTTCCGTACACCCCTTGGGCCCCAAGGAAGAGCGGTGCGATAGTGGCAGAACATTGGCAGGTCGGAAAACCCTTGGCAGAAGGTCATGAAAAACGTCCTGTAGGAACTACATGGAACGCCCTGTAGTAACTACATAGCGTTTGTTATGTCACTCATGACTTTCAGTTCCTACAGGGCGTTCCATGTAGTTCCTACAAAGCGTTTTCATGACTTTCAGTTCCTTTTGTCGAGGGTTTTCCGACCTGCTAACGTTCTGCCACTGTTACAACGCTCTTAGTCAAGGTCTAAACAATGCCTCAAAAAAAGTTTCAAGCGTGTACCTTATCGGTTTTCAGGCATGTTTTTCCGACGTGGAAAACTGGCCGCCATTTACATATCCGGCCTATGCGAACCGGCAGAATAGCCATTTGGTGTTGGGTTAATGTTTTTACAATCAGTTATGAACTCAAATGTCGTGTACCTTATCGATACTGTTTTATGTAGCTAGCTCTCCGACTATTGCTACTTGCGCTGGTGTGATAGCATTACAAATTCGCATTCGCACAAATGGGACCGAGGCCCGGTTTATCAATATGATGTTGGGTTAACTTACCCCATTAACCATTAATTACATATTATACGATTAAAATCCACTTCAGGGCAGACACAAACTAACTCGGACTCGAACGTGCGGGCTATGCTCCTTAACTATACATATTTTTATTGGAAAATGGAATAAATCGATTTCGAGAGGTATAAAGGAAGACGATAGAGGTACTGGAGTATATTTGGGATGTGAAATAAAACCATGTACGGCCAGCGCAAGAAACAACCTTTTTAAAGTATCGATGGAGTCGACTTCATCTGTGCACCGCTTGAAAATCAAGACAGTTCTTCATGTTTTAGACGATAATTTACAATTCCCTATATAGGATAGGCAGGTGTTATCAATTACTCAATGAAATATTCGTATTTATAATCACTAATAGAAATCTTTGGAAATAATTATTTTGTATCTTATTTCCTACCGCAAAGGGACTTCTTAGCGTACCACGCCGATTTTAACGTTTTCTTTTTAGTGAAAGAGGTCACTATCAGTATATTTGAAAATGTAATATTAAGTCTAGGAAATCAGTAGTTTTCGCAAAAAAGATTAAAAAATTTTGCTGAGATTGACCACTTTTGTCATTCATTTCCTCAATATTCCAATAAGTTATTCTACTTAATTTAGTGATGATAATGAACTTCAACTATGCAATTACTTACACGTTAGTATTCTAATTTCACTCTTATCAGTATGGAGAATTAACCGGAAGAACGATTTAAACAGATATGTTTTCCAACTTTCGCCATGTTGGAGTACTTCTGACAGCTAAATTAAACGTAGAAATATTATTGTGTAAATGACCGATATTAAGGTCGTGCTATCTGATCGTTGAATCTTACTAGGGAATGAAACGAATTTGACATAAATATACCGGAAATAAATGATTAACAATTAATTTTGAATTTGGTGATTGAATTTTATACCGCCTCAATTTTCACGAAATTTGCAAAAAAGTTGTTAAAGTTATGAAAATATTATAAAATAATTCTACTTGTGAAAAATAAAGTTTTTATTAATAGGGTCCAACAACATACTTGAACCTAAGTATCTTGAAAATAATTTTATTAAGTTTATGGCATCATAACTGGAGTAAATTCAACAATTGATCATCCACAACATACTGTGCCATTATGGGTTAGGTTTTTGACCTAATGGAAGTGCCAAATATATTGATAATAGTACGAGTAAAAAATGAATGAGCTCTTGAATTACTAATCTTTTTAATTTTAAAAAGATTAACTCCTTAATCATCTCGTCTGACCAGAAACGACGAGGTAACGTTTAAATCTATATCGAGCAAAACTCAAACAAACCCTAGCGTTGTTTGAAACTCGTGTGGCCAGAAACGTTGAGGTAGCGTTTACATTTTTCCTATCATATTAAATGAAATGCTTTGATATTGTAACGTTTATTTTATAATTTATTTACATTAATTGAACACTAATTTATTTAACACACTTAACTACTTGTACACTAGACTAGACACTACATAATTTATTTATACTGCTCCGCTTTCGCATCGTATGTCGCGTTCACGTCTGCTTCTCTACTTCTAACTAACTCCCTCGATCACAAGCCCCCTTATATATACACCCCAACCATGATCGAGAATCGTCTCGTACCTTCTAGAAGGTACGATTGTTCCTTTAACAACGCCTACGCAGGAAATGTTCAGAAGGTCACAAATTACTTTTCGTAAACAACAATCCGGCAGAATTCATGCAGCTGTCTCTTACGTCGTAGTAATTCTGAAGAAGTAACCGCTTCACTCGGAGCGAGTAAACATGTGTCGCTTTGTTTACTTCTCGCATTACACTGCTCCCGCCTTAGTGACGTTTCGTCTCGGAACGTATCCCTGGTAGGCCCATGCAGGAACCTGCAGTTAGCCCCCCGCTTACAGCGAGATGTGGCGTCAAAATAACAGGGGACCGTCTTCCCCAGTCGACATGGTGCAGGCCCAAAACAGCAGACTAAAACTTCCACTCCGGTATTCTTCAACACTACTTCCAGCATATTCCGGACAACCCTCCAGTCCAGCTGATCTCGTCCAGCACCTAACTTGGGGACAGCTAGCTTCCTGATGTCGAGCTCCAGCAGTCGGTCTCGTAGCCTATGCAAGGTTCGCCATACATCGTGATAACATGGTTTAAGGGACCCGATCTCCTTCGTAACCAGATAAAAGATGTGTCTTACGTTGTCACGTAGTTCCAGAACCTTGCCAATTTCCGGGAGTTGCGCTCTGAGTTGTTCCAAGCACCCGTACTTCTTCTTGAAAACCGTGGCGATACCACGTGACATTACCAGGTCGGCGGACACACAATGGGCCAACGAGTATTCTTCAGGTACGCTGAACAAATCCTGTTGTTTTTCACAGGTTACCCCATACCGTGCTTTTCCGGTACCCCCGTAGGCGCTCATAAATTCTTCGAACGAAAGTTCGTTCTCCTGCGCCAACGTGTTTCTTACTCGGGGAACCTCCGCCTCATCGTGCGACCCCTTATAGGGTGCCAACCGATTGAAGTGCACCACTCTCGGCTTGCCGTTTGGTAGTTTGCTTACCCGGTAGACCACGTCATTGATTCGTTTCTTCACAACATAGGGACCTACCCAATTGGTCTGTAACTTAGGGGACAAATCACGTTTCTTCTGTGGGTTGTACAGCCAAACTCGATCTCCCATTTGGTAGCCACCCTCTTTAGCGTTGATGTCGTAACGCTCTTTGATGCGATCACTGCCGATATTTAGTTGGTACCGGACTTGATCGTGAATCTCGTTCATCCTTTGCCGCACCCGGGAGACGTAATCTTCCCCCGAAACGTCCTCGTCCGGTCTAGCGCCAAAGATTAGATCACAGGGCAGTTTAAGTTCTCGCCCGAACAGGACTTTGGCTGGAGTTTGTCCTGTCGACTCATGCACGGCCGAGCGGTAGGCCATCAGGAAGAACGGCACGTGTTCGTCCCAGTCTCGTTGATGTGACGAGACCATTTTCGCCAAATTGCGGTTGAGGGTGCGATTCATCCGTTCTACCATGCCGTCAGACTGAGGGTGAAGGGCCGTGGTTCTTGTTTTTCGTACCCCAAACTTCTCACATATCCTCCGGAATAGGCCACTCTCAAAGTTTCTTCCTTGATCCGAGTGTAACTCCATGGGTACTCCAAACCGGCAGATCAGCTCCTTCACGAGCACATCGGCCACTGTCTCTGCCTCCTGATTAGGGAGAGCGTACGCTTCTACCCACTCCGTAAAATATTCCATTACGACCAGGATGTATTTATTCCCCTTTTCGGTCTCAGGGAAGGGTCCTGCTATATCAATAGCGATCCTTTCGAAGGGGCTTCCGACGATATATTGTTTCATGAGAGCTTTCGGTCGTCTTTGTGGCCCATTACTTGCAAAGCATGTAGTACATTTCTTGCACCAGTCCTTCACGTCGTCTGAACAATTGATCCAGTAGAATCGCTCCCGTACCTTCTGCAGCGTTTTCTTGATCCCTAAATGTCCACCAGACGATTCGTCGTGAAGGTGCCGCAAGACCTCCGGGATTTTACTGGAGGGAATTACCAACTGCCGTCTTTCCTCCGTCCCGTCTTGGCTCTCCAGTACGCGTTTTAGTAGTCCATCCTCAACCACTAACGAGTCCCACTGTGCCCAATAGCTCTTGAGTTTTGGCGAGCCAGGTGATACCTTTTGCCACTCAGGACGCTCTCCTCCCTCACCCAAACCAAGATTTCTTTGAGTACCGGGTCTTTTTCTTGCTCTTGTCGTAACGAGGATGGTGTCCATTCCTCGGCGACCACGGTTGTTCGATAGACTTTCTCGGACATTTCCTCAGCTCTGTGAAAATGAGGACACTCATCAGGGCATGGTCTTCTCGAGAGTGCGTCTGCGTTTCCATGACTCTGTCCTGGCCGATGTTCTATGACAAAGTCATACTCCTGGAGCCTCTCGATCCAGCGAGCGATCTGTCCTTCGGGATTCTTAAACTGGAGGAGCCATTTAAGAGCAGCATGATCGGTCCGGATCAAAAACCTCCTTCCACACAAATATTTATGGAAGTGCTCGATGGACTTGACGATGGCCAATAATTCACGCCGGGTGACGCAGTAATTCTTTTCTGGTTTGGAGAGTACCTTGCTGACGTATCCAAGGACACGTTCTTGTCCCTCCTGACGCTGCGACAGAACACTTCCAATTCCCACATTGCTCGCGTCGGTGTCCAGGATGAACTGTCCTTCTGGCAGAGGAAAACTCAGCACTGGGGCACTGGTCAACTTCCTCTTCAGCTTGTCGAAGGCAGACTGGCATTCCTCATCCCAACAGAAGTTTCGTCCTTCTTCCGTGAGCCTTGTCAACGGCTTAGCGACGTCGGAGAACATCCGGACATAGCGTCGGTAGTACGTGCAGAGTCCTAGAAAACTCCTCAACTGGTGTTTATCTGCCGGTATTGGCCACTCCTTCACCGTACTTGTCTTGTCCTGATCAACGGCGACGCCATCTCTGCTCACTACGTGCCGTAAATAAGAGACCTTCCTTCTGAAGAGCTGACATTTCTTCGGGTTCAGTTTCAGCCCCGCACCTCGCAGTCTCTGGAAGACGTCCTCTAAGTTTTTCAGATGTCCTTCGAAGGTCTTGCCCATCACGATGACATCGTCCAAATAGACTAGGCACGTTTTCCACGTCAAACCCATTAGCGCGCTCTCCATCAGCCCCTCAAACGTCGCTGGGGCATTACAAAGTCCGAATGGCATGACTGTAAAATGCCACAGGCCGTTACCGAAGGTAAATGCCGTCTTTTCTTTATCGGCAGGGTCCATTTCGACTTGCCAATAGCCGCTTTTTAAATCCAAGGTCGAAAATATCGTGGATCCAGCAAGGGTATCGAGTGTGTCGTCGATACGTGGTAGCGGGTAGCTGTCCTTTTTGGTGACACTGTCCACCTGCCGGTAGTCTACATAGAATCGAGTAGTCCCATCCTTTTTCTTCACCAGTACTACCGGCGAGGCCCATGGACTGCTTGACGGCTCGATGACCCCGTCCCGCTCTAGGTCCTTGATGATTTTCTCGGCTTCCTCCCGTTTGGCCAAGGGTAGTCGTCTTGCTGTTTGTCGAATCGGTCGTGTCTCGCCCGTGTCAATTTTATGTGTCACGACCTTAGTCTTTCCCAGCTTCCCATTCTCGGTGGTAAATATGTCCTGGTACTTATTTATTAATTCGTGGGCCTATTGTTTCTGTGTGGGCGAGAGAAACGCACTGGTCTGGGAAAGAATTTGTTTCAAGTCCTGCGGAGTGTGTCTGGACCTTTCTTCCTCACCAAAGCCCCTTACGATGGCCGAAGCGGCTTTACACGTGCCCAGCTTCGTACCCTTCTTGATGGTAACCGGGTACTGATTGATGTTGAGTAGTCGCACAGGCACTTCAGTTGAGAGAGTAACGAGCGCCTTTCCTACCAGTACCCCCCGAGCCAGTCGATTGTCATCGTTTTCTGGTTCGTTCACGGCTGCAATTCCCTCTTCCACAACACCCCTCAGACAGGTAGAGGTGATCGTTTCGCTTCGTTCCGGGAGAATCACATCTTCTGCCATTATTACGTCTAACACAAAGTTGTCACGATTGTGTAGCAGTAATTCTTCTTGACCGATCCTCAACACTCGGTGTCCGAAATCCAACTGGAATCCATGATTCCTCATGACGTCCATCCCCAGTATGACGTCTTCCTCAATTTCGGCTATGAGAACAGGATGGTCAAACTTTACTCGTCCCAACGTCATGCTAACCGTCGCTTCACCGTGTATTACTGCCTTCTCCCCAGTGGCAGTTCTTAATTGCCACCTACTTGGCCTAATCTTCCTACGGTCCCTCACAACTTCCGAGCGTACGATCGTCTTCGTAGCTCCCGTGTCCACAAGCATGGCGTGGGATCTCCCGTCGACAGTGCCATCGACGTACGCGCTCCCCAATTGGTGGGAAAACGAGGCTATACTGGCCCGGGGGTTCCTATTGCCACGGGTCGACGTCCCCTTCCTTTTATCGACCCGCATTAGTTTTTCCGGAGCCTTTGCCGGCACCGCTCTTTTGGGCCACGTCTTCTTTGCCGACAGCAACTCCATGATCTGCTGGACGGCCTTCTTCACGAGTTTTTCTGTGCCTACCTCCTCGGTAACAGCTCGAGCACAACCGTGAATGCGGGAGGCTTCCATTGCTGCCTCATGTTCTAGTGCGATGGCGAGCGCGTCCATTACCGTTTTCGGTCGAGCTAGTCTCAGGGCCCTCTGCAGTTCCTGGTCCCGCAGCCCGCTCACGAACGTCTGCACTGCGAGGCACTCCATCATCTGTTCCGGTGCCGTGGGATACGCCAACCTCACTAGTCTGGCTACGTCCGCTTCGAACTCCTGCAGGGTCTCGTTCGATCTCTGACGGCGATTGGACATCTGGGATTGATGGACTTGCTCCAGATGTGTTTGGCCGAACCGCATTTCCAGTCGCCTCAGCAGCTCCTTGTAATTCCCGGCTTCCTCGGTGGATAGCGTCTGAAGAACTTCCAACGCCTCTCCACGTAAGGCTACTGTAAGGGAAACAGCTTTCTCGTGAGGGCACCAAGCATTAGCCTCCGCTGCTACCTCAAACTGCTTCTTATAGCTGGCCCACGGAATTTTTCCATCGAACGTTGGGGCCGTCACTCGACTGGTGGATGTCGAGTTCTGTTGAACGACCGCCTTTATTTCTTCCTTCGTCTCGCCGCTACTGACTCGCTTTAGTCGTTCTCCCAACTGCTTCGTCTTCTGTTCAATTTCGTCTTCTTTCCCCTCGCCGCTACTGACTTGTTCTAGTCGTTCTTCCAACTGCTTGATCTTCTCTTCAATCTCCTTACGCTGAGCCTCTATCTGGTCGGTTATCTCTTCCCTCTGGGCGGCGATTTGATCAGTAATAGGAGTAATTATGTCTTCCCTCTGGCCGGCGATTTGAGCAGGATGTCTTCCCTAGGGCGGCGATTTGAGCAGTGATGTCTTCCCTCTGATCGACGATTTCTTCCCTCTGGGCAGCGATTTCTTCCCTCTGGGCGGCGATTTGAGCAGTGATGTCTTCCCTCTGGGCGGCGATTTGAGCAGTGATATCTTCCCTCTGGGTGGCGCTTTCTTCCCTCTGGGCGGCGATTTGAGCAGTGATGTCTTCCCTCTGGGCGCGATTTGAGCAGTGATGTCTTCCCTCTGGTCGGCGATTTGAGAGGTAATATCTTCCTTCTGGGCAGCGATTTCTTCCCTCTGGGCGGCGATTTGTGCAGTGATATCTTCCTTCTGGGCGGCGAACTGCTTCGTTATGTCGTCGTCTTCGAACTCGAAAACTTCCGGGTCATGGCCATTTTCTTTCAAAAATGCCGAGAGTCGGTCCTGGAGTTCGGTCTTCTTCCCTCCTGTTTCCAATTCCCGTTCCTCGAGTTCTTTTTTTAACTCGGCCACTTTTAATTCGCGTAACTTCTTCATGATCCCACTTCTGACACCAGTGTAACGTTTATTTTATAATTTATTTACATTAATTGAACACTAATTTATTTAACACACTTAACTACTTGTTCACTAGACTAGACACTACATAATTTATTTGTACTGCTCCGCTTTCGCATCGTATGTCGCGTTCACGTCTGCTTCTCTACTTCTAACTAACTCCCTCGATCACAAGCCCCCTTATATATACACCCCAACCATGATCGAGAATCGTCTCGTACCTTCTAGAAGGTACGATTGTTCCTTTAAAAACGCCTACGCAGGAAATGTTCAGAAGGTCACAAATTACTTTTCGTAAACAACAATCCGGCAGAATTCATGCAGCTGTCTTTTACGCGTCGTAGTAATTCTTTTGAAGTAACCGCTTCACTCGGAGCGAGTAAACATGTGTCGCTTTGTTTACTTCTCGCATTACAATATGATAAAAATCTTCGCCTATCAAAATATCCCTTTAACCCTAGATTAACAAATTTAAGTTTACATGTAACAAATGTGCTATGACAATGATAAATACAAGCGTTCTATTATTAAATTTCATATAATCACATGATTCGATACATGTTCGAGTACTTATATTCACACTTCACTTATATTTAAATGACTGCTCCTTATAAATGTTTGCTTATAAATATTGAGAATATAACATTGCATTTACGTTCGGTTGCCCAGCACCGAATTGTCACTGTTCTGTGAAAGAGACTGACGTGCCGTCATTTTTGATGTTCCATGTAAAAGATTTCGTGGATTTGATTGAAATGTGCGAACAAGGAAAATATCATATTTTAGATCATTTACCGTGAAATGTAGTGGAAATCGTATAGAGTACACTTCAAAAGTATTGATGAAAGGAAATCAGTGTCGGCCGATAACTGCAGTAAGAGATGCAGTTCTACGAATGTGCGACGTAGAGAGAAGTGGTAATTCACGAAAAAAATATTTTTTCTAAAAATTGCAAAGTTTGTGCGGAGAAAGAAGTTTCCCATCATTTTACGTGTTTCAGTTGACTAATGACAATTTTTTTAACTTTCCTATAACTATCTATTTCCTGTGCTAATAATTGTTATTTCCAAACTAGTTCTTGTACGTACTTTCTAGTAAAATAAAAAAAAATATAAAATTTCTTGGTCCGCTAAGACTAACCTCAGCCCATATAAAACCTATATTGTCACACTTATGGGAATGAGGTCTCCTTAAGGGTCCGCTTAGGAGGTAAACTTAAACACAGAACCGGAGAGTTAGAAACCGGTAAAGCTGAAAGTTAGGTTTATCCTCGTTGCACCATCAAATTAAGCACTATAACAACTGGGTATTCAATAAAACAAAGGGGTAGAGAGCACAAATTAAAACAATCGAAAATCCAAAAGTCTTATTTACGTTATAAAGGTTAGCTTACTTTTTGGTCCAAGAGGGATGCGAGGCATTGTCACGCTTCTCGTGCTAACACGGAGCAATGACCACTATCACTATCTGTTTATCGTATAACATTTAACTTTTTAAAATGCTGACTGTGATTTAAATATTGTTGTTTTGGTTACACTTCGCGTCAGTGAAATTAACAAACTGATTTCGCTGTATGTGTGATCGTGTTAATCAATGTGATATTTTTCATTGAGAAAAGTATTAATTTCTTCGACAATTATGTTCTAGAAAAATTTAATAATGTAGCCCAATTGCCCAGATTATTAATTTCGAAGTATGAGGTCAAGCCTTCGATGTTATAACATTCTCAGAAATCATTTAGCCGCATTGTTAACCAGTTGATGGTAACTTTGCCACACTATGCAACTGGTAGTAAGTTTCCTGATGACTGCTGGAGGCATAATAAATTTAGGCCAGTACAGAGCTTGCATTATAGTGTAAAGTAACTAATCCATGGTCCAGTTTGTTTCCCATATATGTAATAAAGTGTCTTAAAACTATAGGAAGACGTTAAATATCCAGACAAAATTTAAGAAGTAATCACATTGCAAAGAATCATCGTGTTACTAAATTGTTACACACTTAAGATTATATCCTCAGTTAAGGGTGTTAAGCCACTGGTAAAAACTTAAACATTAGTTGCAGGGTACGCATTCTTCAATAATAATGATAGTAACCTCTCTTAGGTGGAAATTATATTGAGTTTTTCAGAGATAGGTAAGGTAATTTTTACTTTCTCATATGGTACCCATATAACAAGAGAAAGTATTGTAATCATAATGATATTAGAATTTGACATTTTGGCAGTTCTGGACGTTTAGAGGTCCCATGAGTTTGAAAAACATGTTTTTTGAAAATGTCTGTATGTACGTGTGTATGCGGCCAACGTTTTATCAGAAACTATAAATAGTTGAAAACAGAAATTTTCTACTTACGCGGGGTCCCGTGAAAACTCGACACCACAAAATTTTTATCAGGATCAGTTAAGGGCAAAGGGCATTTTACTAGTAAATTTTAGGTTTTTTTTTTGGATTATCTCAAAATCTGGTCTAACGTTTTTTTTAAATTTCTAATGTTTTCCTTACTATTTAATGATTTAAGGGCCCTCTACTTTTTTGATTTTTCAGTCTTTCTCAATTTTCTTTAAAACAGCTTTACCAACTCTTATTTTTCTATTCTAATTTTATATTTGAACTGACCTAATCAATGGCTACAACTTCTTTTTGAAACATTTTTTGTAATACCTCCTCAAAGGACACTATAGAACATTTCCACTTTCTCAAAAAAATTACAAATGGGTTTGAATATTTTCATTAAACGTTATGTTTGAATTATCATATTAAAGGTATAAAAGTTTCATTCGAAATATATTATTAAAGGCATTTTATTTTTAATTTTTTTTTTATTTTATTGTAAAATTTTCTTTAAAACGGTTTTGGTGGTTTATAACAAATCTCAACTTTATTTAGCTGTTTAATGCCTATACCTTTTATTTTATTTAAAATTGCCCTAAAGGGCACTTCCTTATATGAATCACTTTGTAGAGTAATTGTTCAATCTAATGGATACATCCCCATCAAGTAAAGTTGTGTTACTTATTCCAAGTCGATGATTGGAGTCTTATTTAGACTTTAGAAGTATTTAAATTGCAATAATTTAAGGACATTATTTAATTTATTATGGTAATAAGTTGGTGTATATACATAACATTTTCGTCCAATTTCTTTACATGTTTTGGGTAAACCAATATTATTTCTTGTTTCCTTTTTCAATTTTTCTATAGCTCTAATTTATTAAAATTCACTGTTAGGAATAGTCAACGATTAGAAAACTTTCGAGAATAATTCACAAGCAAAAAATATCTGTCGTATAAGTGTTATTAGAAGAAAAATCAAATATTACGAATTAAAGAAGTTTCGAGAACAATAAGGTGTAAAAAGGCTCGTTAAAATGAAATCATCGTTAAGATAAGCATTGTTAGGTGTCGAGATGATTAAGTGTGTAATTCTCTCTAGGGTTAGTTATAATGTTATGCTGTTAACACTCGGTCGCGAATGGATGCGAAAAAGTATCCGAAAGTCGATTGCTTTTTGATTGTCAAAATGAATTTTGTAAATGAAACGCCTCCCACCACTGACGTCTCGCTCTAGGACTTCCTAAAGGCTCCTCCATATAATTTTGGAAGCAATCTTTTCCAAATTACAGTGATTGTGTGTGGCATTCAGATTTACACTGGAACATGTTCAAAGTTTTGAATGTTAGGGTTAATTTTTGATCACATAAAGGAATCCTAGATTGTTGATGTCTAGAATGGCGAGGAAAAACAAGACGTGCCTTCAAGATCCACAGATAAGAAGAGTGATGAGATTCGGGCCTTTAGGATCCTCGGGTAAGTGGTAAGTATCCAGCCAAAGAAATATTTACAAGTTACCCTGATATCTTATTAATTTCTATCATTATTAGTGAATCTTATAAATTTAACACAAGTAACCAAATAATTGTGCCTTTCTATTGTACTGTTTATAAGATTGGGTGGATAATCTGAGTTTGTGGTGTCTGTTACATTTAGAGATTACTAACGTTGTTTCAATTTCACACGGTAAGGTAAAATTTACTTAGAACAATTGTAAATGATGAGATACTTAGAATTCAATCGCAAAAAAGGAAGAAATGTATTTGTCATCTGATTATATAATCTTTGTCACTTTATAACGGATATTTTGTTATTACGTAATTTTAATCTTGTCTATTTTACAAAAACAAGTTATTTCAATGTTCATTCTTTAATTAGGTTTATCCACTTTACAGAAAATGATCATCAGAGAGCGCCTTCGCACACAACCGAGATGAAAGAGATTTTTAAGGATCTTAAGGTATAATGATTCCAAATTTTCTTTTAATTTCAACTCTAGTAGACTTTCTTCTCTATTTTCAGGTAGGTGCACATTTCCTTATGGACACGCCTTTATTGTTAAATCATCGTTTGAGGCTTCCAAGCTAGTCTGGCCATTGCCGGACATGGTTTCCATTCAAAAAATCGGAAAAGTTTTTGTGGATCGAAGTGCTTTCAGTGCTTTGCCAGGAAGTTTAACTTTTTTTCTAGTAAGTACGTATGGTATACATAAACAATTTTGTTATTTTCAGTAACAATTCTTTCCTTTTGTTATAGGAACCTAAATCTTTTTGATGTGAGTAAGGTATTTCATGTTTTTTTTTTAATTTCAAGTACTTGAAGTTTTTATAACAGTGCCATTTTGTCTTTCTCATTTGGGGTACACATAAAGTAAGTGAAAGTTTTGTAATCGTACTGATTTTAGATTTTCAGATATAGGTATTTCTGGACGTTTTGAGGTCTACTGAGTTCGAAAAACATGTTTTTGGGAAACTGCCTCTGTGTGTGTAGTGTGTATGTAGCCAACGTTTTTTCAGAAACTATAAATAGTGGAAAGTTGAAGTTGTATATGTAGTCTGGGTCCCCTAAAAACTCGAGACCACATAAATTTCATCAGAATCAGTTAAGGGCAAAGGACACTTCTTGTCATATTTAAGTTTTTTTTTGTTTCAAAACTGCTTTACCGATTCGTTCCAAATTCAATATTTGAATTGACCTAACTAAGAGCTACAACTTACGTTTGATTTTTTTTGTGAAACCTACGCAACGGGTACTTATAAATATTTTCAATTTCTCAAAAAAAATTAAATAGCTTTTAATGTTTTCACTAAATTCTATATTTAAATTAACATATTGAATGCATATAACTTTTATTAGGAATATTTTTTCCCAAAACTCTCCTATAGGGCACTTTACTCTTTAGAAATTTTATTTTGTACAATTTTTTTTTAGAACGGTTTTGGTGATCTATACCAAATCTCATTACTTAAGTTAGCTGTTTAATTCCTATAAATTTCCTACATTTCAACCATCTTTATCTAAAACTGCCCTAAAAGAGCACTTCCATAAGTGCTTCAGTGCAGTCTAACTGATACATTTTCATAAAATAAAGTGGTTTTTATTTATTACAAGCCGGTGATCGGATTCCTATTTAAAATTATTTAAAATTTCGTACGTTTACTTTACCATTCAATCCTTACTGATTTCCGTTATCGTTATCTCGACTGATCTTCTGCGAAAGGCCCTCTAACAATTGTGAATTTTCAGTTTTTCTTAATTTTCTTCAAAGCAACTTTACCAATTCTTACCCAATTTTATATTTGAACTGACCATACCAATGGCTACAATTTGTGTTTGAAACATTTTTTTTTGTAAAACGTCGCTAAATGGCACTACTGAACATTTCCACATTCTCAACTTTTTGTTAAATGTTTGGAATATTTTCACAACTTTATGTTTGAATTAACATCACACATGAAACACATGAAACACATGATGATGAAATAACTTTGCTGAGAGAGGTTGTGGCTCAAAATTGCCTCATGAATCCAGAAACGTGGGAAAAAGTGAAAGAGAATGTTGAGAAGTCTTGTGGGAAATCTGAAATGGAGCACTGCCTCTTCATCTGAGATGTCATCAATATTAAAATTTACACCATTCACTTGAGGCTCTCGGTTTGTTAGAATTTTTTGCAAGATAGCATATTCTGCTGCCTCACCATATTCGCCACCTAAAATTATTTCTTCCAGAATTTCTTCCATATTCTGAAATTACTCAAATATTTCTTGTTTATTTCACGACTAGGTTTAGGTTATGTTGTTTTGTCAGTTGTCAACCGGATAAAATCGTTAGGATACATGCCTTGCAATATCTGTATTTTCAACCAAAAATAATGCTAAGCAATACATTATTATGGTCAACATAAATATTGTTTCGCACTATTAGTGTACTTTTGCAATATCTCTATTTTTATGTAAAACTGCCTTAAAGGGCACTTCTTTAAGTGCACCGGTTTGTAGAGTAATTGTTCAGTCTAACTGATATAGCTCCATTAAGTAAAGTTATTTTTATTTATTCCAATTAGATGATTGGATTCTTATTTAGACCTATGGACATTGAAATTTGTTTTTGTTATAGTATAGGATTAAATTGATGTATCGTTTCAATAAAGTTAGTTGTATTCAAGAATATTTTTCTGTCATCTAAACAACTATAAAAAATATTTACTATTAAGAGAAATTGTTAATATTTTGTCCAGACATATGAGAGTCTTACGATGTCACACATCGCCATTTTTCTATCAGTGTTCAAACGGTGTCTGAGTTTAATTTAAAAATAACTGACCATATGGCGTGATGGTCATGCTCCGTCCGTGATCAAACTGTCAGTAATTACTCAAATGTACAATCTACAAAATGTATAACAAATATTAAGGAATTGGAAAATTGGTACTCACCAAATATATTATTAGGGCTTTTTTGGAGCCCACACTGAAGTAAAATAAATGTGTAATAAATCATATAAATACCTTTCATAAATATTAAGTTAAAGTGTGAATCTCTCTGTTCTATTAATTCTTACACAATGTGCCCTAAATGGAAAACTTCTGGATATGTTTTTACAATTTCATTTTAGATAATCTGGGGTTTCACTGCAAAAATGAAGTGGAGTGAATGGACTGTATCAATATTGGAGCAGGTCGAAAAATTTTCGTTTTTATTACCCCAATCCCCAATTATCAAAACAGAATTTGCATCAATATTAGGTGATATGCTTTGAATGAACTGAAGTCTACTGTTTCGCAAATGATACTTTCCTAGTTTCAACTTAACTTACTTCTATGAAGCTTCTTTTACTGTCCACATTAGTCTTGGAATTTTCTCGTAAAAAAATCACTTAATCAGTTAAATGTCCTAAAAATCTCTTAAAATGATCACATCTCGTCTTAATAATCTTTACTTAAGATTCTCTTAAAGAAATCGCATTAAATATTGTTGTTTTCTTAGTGGTAGTTATGTTAATTAGAGATATTTAACGCGGTGTTCATTTTAATTTTCTATTAAGCTTCACCTGATTCTCGTGTCTAATTGGTTTCCATTTTTGTCTCGAGTAAATAAATATTATAATGAATATTTAATTGTCTCGTTATATTTAATGACACTTCAATTCCTCATTTCCTCACACAACTTCACAATCTCACAAATTTCCAAGTTACTTTATACAACTAAGGTAAGCTGCAGTAAGAATAAGTCACGTAAATCCCAATCCTTTTCTTAATGTTAGTGGAAAGCTGCCGCAATGCTAATGACATACCGGAAATTAAAAGAGAGGTAGTCTTTTGGAAGTAAGTAAAGTGCAGCTGAGATCAAGTTTACGTTTAGAGCATCGAGTTCCAGAAAAGAAAAATTGTTGAGGCCATGTTAAGCTTATATATTGAATCTTGTTACGTTAATCGAATTCGAATTTTACAATAAGGTCAGTAATGCAAATAACAAACGTGTTTCCGGTATTAGGGCAATTCATACTTGGATGTCATGTATTAGACTTTTATTTAAATGACAATAATGTCCTAATGTCCTTTGTTAAGTGTTAGGGAATTTAGTACGTCCCTTTTTATGGTAAAGGTGTTGTAATCGGCCAACCACATAAATTACGTTATATTTTACGGCGTAATACGAAATAACAAATGGCAATCGTATCACCGTCGACAAACAAACCGTCTTCCGTTATTTCTACTCGCAAAGTAAGATCTTCGTACAATTTACGAAAAGAGCTTTCGGGAGTAAAGGTGCGAATTTGTAACTTTAAAGTAGGCAAAGCGGTCGCCCTTCACCTTAGCACTTATCCCAGCACCGTTTTCCCTAACACCAGTTATAAATAAGGCGCGATCAAGACGTTAGAAACATCCCTCACCTGACACCATACATATTCCCGTTTGTCAAAAGGGGAAAAACAGAAGAGAAAGGAACCGCAAAGCTTCACGGTGTAAATAACAGTCATTTACGTGACTGGAATGGTGTGAAAAAGAAAAACGCCGAGGCGTACGGGCGGAATCCAGCAACCGGGCTGGTGTAAAGCACTCTTGACTCCAGGACTGCGATATCATTAGCCGGAGCTACACTTTTAATTACTTCCTTAAATAAATACTTGAGGTACAGCTCAGAGAGGAGAAAAACCTTAATGTCCGTACTGAAGTTCATGATTAACCTTGTTTGCTCCGAAATTCCTCTTTTGAGAAATTGATTAGTCGAGCTGGGGAAAACCCCTAACGAGACGCTGGGGGATCGGTGTGGCGCAGTCGGGAGGATTGTTTCGCCAAATTGGTCAGACTCGTTGTGCCGTCGATTGATTTCGAGCATTATCGATACTGGGATAGAGAATAAAATGGGAATGTACAAAAATAGAAAAGCATCCACATAGCCGGATTTTGTAAATATGCTCGGTATCCTCGCGTAATGAAGCATCAAAGAACTTTTCGTAATAATATCAAAATGTTTACCTACCGTTGGTTTATTACGTTCAAATATCTATGGTAATTTTACAAATTCTTATCGTGTTTGTTAAAATAGCAACTCTTTCATAACAAAATAATTAAAGTTGATACCATTGCCCGAAACATAATTTAAAAACATTATATTCTGGATAATTTATGGAGTTAAATGAATTATTTTATTTTGATAAGATTTTAGTAATTTGGAAGAAAACTGATCATTCTTAATTTTAATCCAAAGTGCGTCATTCAAATATCAGATATAAAGAAAACGCAACTTGTTTCTTCAAGAAAACACATTTTTTAGGTATCATGTGAATAGACAAAACACATGAAAACTTATCTAAATTTGATTGCCTTTGAGATTTCATAAAGTTGACGTTATTAGGCTCCATTGATGATGACACCGCCTGTCATCTGTCCCACGGTTTGGTAAATAATTCTAGATAATTCATTCATTTCTATAAGAATGATCTGCTAATATAATTATTCAATTTTTTCCTGATTTATGTGTTTGTCAGAATAATTAATCAATACTTCAGGGTTTTTTATTTCCCTAATTACATGTTCTATGCGCGAACCCTTTCATTTTGACTTGTGGGTATTATCGGTGTTTATATTTACAAATGATTAATACTGAACCAAAGATGTTCTAAAATTGCTTAACTTGCGTTTCTCGACTTTGACTTTTACCAAGTTTTAAATGTACTTGGTAAAATTGATGCTTTGGAGTCTAGAGGGTCTAAAGAGGTAGCACCTTTCGTTCGGGTTGACTGAACACTGGTCCTCATAAGCCTCATGGGCTAGATGTAGCAATGTTAACTTCTGCATAGAGTCTCTAGTTTAGCCTCTCTCTAGTCAAGGCCGTACTGCGCGGTGAAGAAGCTGGTGGTGCTCGAAATGCACCAGGGGGATTATAGACACCACGTGGCGTTAGGGATCGTACCTGTCGGTCGTTCGCAGGTAGTGGTCAGATAGTCCGCACTACCAAACAATATAAAAATGATTATAATTCAATACTATGTTTCAGCGAATTTTGATTAACGCGAATATATTTTTATTAAGATCGTTGTTTCTTCCTGTATAAATCGATACCAAACTCAAAATATTTCCAACAAAATCAAATTGTTTTATGGATTTAAATGTGTATTTACTCACTAATATAAAGACGAAATTGTTACATATTTGAGAAACAGAACCAGGCACCAATAACCGTACCAAGGCACGTTACTATCGGTTAAAACAAACCTTTTATATAGTTGACCATAATATTTTGCTAATATTTAACACAATCATGAAGGCCGACCAATCACAAACTAGTTTCAAGGATCAAACCACAGTTTAGATATATCATAGAGAGAGATATATCATAGACTGTGATCAAACCAGAGCACATTCCTGGAACTTTACACTAATTATGTAGTAAACAACATTAAGGAGGTATAACAAGTTCCGTTTTCATCAAGATAAAGATTACAGGTCAAGATTTCTCTTTCTCAAATATGTAACAATTTCGTCTTTATATCAGTGAGTAGATACGCATTTATAATTTCGTATATGTTGAGAAATATACTCCGAATATAATATGTATTTTCACCGAATATAGACCACGAACCATAAAACAATTTGATTTTCTTGGCAATGATTAAAGTTTGGTATCGATTTGTAGAGGAAGAAACCATGATTTTAATAAAAATATATTCGCGTTAATCAAACTTCGCTGGAACATAATATTGAATTATAATCAATTTTATATTGTTTAGATACACATTTAAAATCATAAATCAATTTGATTTTGTTGGAAATATTTTGAGTTTGGTATCGATTTGTAGAGGAAGAAACAGCGATCTTAATAAAAATATATTCGCGTTAATCAAAATTCGCTGGAACATAATATTGAATTACAATCAATTTTATATTGTTTGGTAGTGCGGACTACCTGACCACTACTTGCAAATGGCCGACAGGTACGATCCCTAACGCCACAGGGGGTCTATAATCGGCTTGGTGCATTTCAAGCCCGACCGAAGAACCTACGTGCGTTGTGGTCGATAAACTAAAATTGTTTTGAGTTGCGTAGTAATTGCTTTACTGTTCAATATTCATTTAGTCTTTACACTAACTGCAACTCCTGTAAAAATATCACCAGTTCATTGTAATTGTGAAAAGCTCCTAACAGGCAATGCCACTTCTTTGAAATTGTCAAGACTCTTCAAAAACGTTATAAGTTGCATTTCAAATATCATACCCGAGGTGATATCAACCCCTTTAAAATTTAAAAACATGTCTTTAAAAACATTTCACTTATAACGAATACATCTGTCATGTTGTTCTTCCATCTTCTTTTAAAAGGGCATCTTTTCTTTACAATTGTTATAAGTTTCTTATAAACTCTTTAGTTGTATTAGTTACGTCGGAACTTATTCAAAAAAGTTTTAAGTTATATTTTAAAAAGTATTTTTTAAAAACTACTTCTGGGTATTACAAATGTAATTTTCCTAATTTCAACTATTCAAAAATGATATCACTTCACTACAAATGTCAAAATAACCTTGTAATGAGCTCTAACTCTTTGACGGTGTCGAGTTTCCCTGAACAACGTTAAAAGCTATCTTTTAAATATAATATTTTCATTGAGCTGCTTGCAAGTCTTTTAAAATGTCCTAAAATTATGACTATTTCAACAAGCTCCTAGATTATAAATCCCTAAAGTCTTTAAAAACACTACTTTTTATATAAAACGTCCTGTTTACATTAGGACAATTGCAAATGCTTACAAATTGATACTTAAAATGACGACTTCTTTATAAATTTCGTCGACTACAATTTCATAAGTAACTTATAAAGAAATGTTAAATGTTTTTATAGTTTAGCTTTGTGTTTAATATAACTAACCATTTTAACAATGTCTTCAGTTTATTATAGTGCTCATTTGTTTCAAAGTCTCCTAGTTGTATAAAAGTGTATGTGTACATTGGATATAATGTATTTTTCATCAAATAATTATCTCTTTTTGAACTGCTATGTTTATCCAATTGTAACAAGCAGCCTTTACAATGGTAATAAGTTTCTTAAAAACAGCCAAATTACATTTTTCACACACAATTATTTTTCTTCTGTCAAAAATGTCATTGGCCGATTATAATTCCTAAATTGGTCTTAGAAACATCTCAACTTTATCACCGCCGACTAATTTATAGTTTATGAGGATATCAAAATTTTCAAAAGTTTTTGGCTCCTGCAAAATACGCAAAAAACGGAAACTCTAAATATACCAAATATACAATTATATAATATACAACATAAAATCAATTTAACAAGGATATTATGAATTTAAACATTATTTTTATAAGTCAATATACCTAATAAAATCCACAAATCTTACTGAAATATTTAAAATGATTCTGAAATAGATTCGTTACCAGTTTCAACCAATATGAAATATATAACAGCTACTTTGCTTTTCTCTTTTCTCTCAACAATATATGAATTAGTTAATGGAGACTCACTCAGAAGTACTAAAATGAATGCAAGTACATTTACCGTGTTGAAGAAGTAGGATAAGGGTACAAAGATATTTTTCTTAAACGAAGTCTCATATTATTGGATTGCACAGGTATGGCAGTAGAAGAAGGATATTGTATTGTATCATCATGTGTGGTTCAAATACTAGCTCTATTTAGCTCGACAGTGTTAATTCACTTATTTAGTATTGTACTTATAAAATTTAGTTATTAGCTATTTCTTAATTTTTATTGGCTGAACATTAGAAACCTGAATGTCAGATTTAGAATGATTACTACCGAGGTTCTTTTCTTTTCCTATATTTTAGCTAACGTCTTGCGATTAAATCGTTAACTAAATGTAGCAAACATCCACTTTTCTTTCCTTTCTTTTTACTTTCTTTCATTAGTAGAGTTTTCAATTTCTTTCGTCTCTCGAATATATCGCCATATTAAGTTTATTTCCGATGTTAAACGAGCTTTAAAAATGCGAAAGGACTGATTAATCTGCAGCATTTGATAAAGCGTAAGTTATACCTCCTGATCTTGAGATATTAATTTTGCATGTACTCACGACGGTTATGTGATTGAAAAAACAAATGCCGAATGGTAAAACTTTGTGCCTGTGATTCAAATCTAACATAAACACAACTGTAATCTAATTCTTTTATCAAAGTTCCTCAGTTTTTCGCTGCAGTGCGTTTAAGATAAGCTTTGTAAAGGTATTAAGGATATGTAATGAAAAATGCAAATATTTGTGTAAATCGTGCCAGGCACTCGGATAATAAATCAACTGTTGCGTCATAATTTCTTTCGCTTTCCACAATTCAACCTCCCTCACGATAAATCAAAACGTCCCGCGCCCCTGCCGCTTAGGCCGATACGGAAACGCATTTTGCATATTATTTTTTTATCTGAGAGTTTACCTAACAAGGACTAATTGCCACCGTTACTTGTAGGTACGCGAAATTGCCACTTGCAATGCTATCGCGGAAAATACCGTCCGTCGGCAAGCTAATGCTTATTAAAAGTCGAATATTTGCATAAAAGCTCGCACGCAAGGACAATTTACTCGTCAAATATTTTCCTACTAGCTTCGAGATAAAGTTGAGCACAACACTGTTTGCGAAACGTTCGTTCTATGTTTACAACGTCATTTCAGCTTTGTGTCTTTATCTTATGTTTGGTGTATATCACTTAATTATTAACAAAGTGTATTTCGGCGCTAATCAGGGCATGCTTATGTAATTTATTTCGAGTGAAACACTTTTCACACTACAGTAAAAAGCGCAGGGGCCGGTTGCTGTGATTGGTCATCACACTTTGGTAGGCGTGTATCTATTCAAACATTTGGCGGGCTACTCGAGAAATGTTCACCATGCGACTATTGAAAATTTGTTAATACATATTTTAAATTATGTCTAAGAAGTTATAGCTGTTCATATTTTATATGCAATGTAGACACTTTTTATGAAAACATTAGCAAAAAATGAATAATTTATGGATTTACTAACAACTCTAAAGGAGCCACTTTCTATAAAAAAAACCTGAAACGTGTCGCGGGACACGCGTTAGGAACTTTAGTTCCTTTTAATTAATAACCATTTTTTTAAATTATTTCTTAATAAAACTTTGTAATGTAACGTGAAACAGCGACAGTAAGACGGGCATTACATATAATACACAGCATTGCTTCTATAAGTAAGGCAATGGAATATCGTTCCTCGGTGCGTCAAGCGCGTGGTCTCTCTCTCTCTCTCTCTTTCTCCCCCACTCTCTCTCTTTCTCTCCCACTCTCTCCCTCTCTCCCACTCTCTCCCTCTCTCCCACTCTCTCCCTCACCACCCCCCTCTCTCCCCCATTCTCTCCCACTCTCTCCCTCCCCCCACTCTCTCCCTCACCCCACCACTCTCTCCCCCCCACCGAGCCACTACGAACGCGTCCGAGCCGCTACGAACGCTGCCAAGGTAACGTTTTCCGGTAACGCATTCCATTTAACGGTCAGATTTTTTGCGGCGCGACCACCCTCGCTCCCCAATCCCTGGCAAAAGGAACTAAAGTTTCAATAAGGTATACTGTCATAAAAAGTTGTATTGGAAACTATGAATTTTGATATTAATTAGTAAGGATTCGTTAATAATTAAGTGTTTACTAAAGTAAATAAAAGTATATTAACTGACAATGGGGTTTATTAAAAAGTAAATCAAATTGTCCCATATATTTTAAAATCACTGAGATAAATAAAAACCATATTACCTTACAATAAATTTATACCTGTTGATATATAGACAATATATAAAAAGACAAAATGTCTTGCATAGCTTAATTAATATACAGTAAAAAAAATATTATTCCTCCTGAACAATGTCTACACACTGCTCCAACTGATATTATCATTATGAAATATCTATTCTATATCTATTAACATCTACTCTATATCTGTAACACATCTATTAACATTATGAAAACACTATCAAATTAACGAAATCTACTTAATGCTATTGCTATTTTCAACTTAGGTATGAAATATTCAACTAGCATCAATGAAGTTTGGATTTCCTTTCTCCTAATCCTGGAGCTGAAAAAAATGACATGGAAGCTGACATGACAAAAGATTTTCATTGCTTTTGAATTACAGTGGAACTTCCATAAGTCGAATCTGAAGGGTCTTAAAAAAAGTCGAGCTAAAGAAATTTCGAGGTAAAGAACATATTTTTTTATAATTTCCAAAGTCTAGGGACTCGAATTTATATTCGAGTTACAGAAATATTCGACTTAAGGAAGTTCGACTCATGGGAGTTCCGCTGTATTACTTCTGGACGTTTCTTAGAAGGGAAATAGCTTTGTGTCTCCATTTTTCGTTTCCTTGTAGCCTTGTTCATTTTTTCTTTATATCTCTGCACAGTTTCTTCAAAGCCTTTCATAACAGTTCTAAAACCGTTGTCATCTAAGCTTTTAACAAAGTTCTGTAGGTTTTGCCACTGAATATTTCGATGACTTTGCGCCTGAAGGATCTCGTCCTGCTGATTTGTCTCTTCTATTTTCTCGCTGATAAATTTCTTGATTTCCTCTTCTTGCTGCAGTTTAATGAGTGAATTTTCTCCTAAACACTTTGCAGCTTCATCTACAACAGAATTAGTATCCATTCGCTCCTCATGCATTCTTACCAAGTGCACATGCTTACGCAAGGTATTCCTCACTACATATTCAGGACACTCACACTGGTACCGATGTATACAAATTTTGCAAACTCTGCTGTATAGACGACCGAAGGTTGTCCAGCTTCTCTAAGTTGGCCATGGTAATTTAACTAAAGGAAAACACCAAGTCTTAACCAACTGCTTTATTAAAGATGAGCGACTGGTTTCGGCTTCATAGAAGCCATCCTCAGGCTCGCAAACAAGTTGTTTTTGTTTTTAGGGCTCCTGTTGTCACACATACAAAACAAATACGTTGACATACACAGTTAAAATAAATAAAAATTAGAAAGTAAGATTAACAAGATTAACTACATAAAGTTCTTTCAGGACATGAATCTAGCCCTAAAGGCGTGAGCTTCCTCATTCTCGAGAGGTTGGGAAGTAACTATCCAGTTTACAGTATAGCGTCCTACATTCACTTTCACATACTTGCTTTATATTTATATTATAAGACATATTAGGGTTTCCAAATGATGTTACCTGAAAATGTCATCCAAATACCACATTTTTCTTTTTTATCTTAATTTTGTTCTTCATCGTAGCAGCCTGTTTGTGAGCTTTAATTATGATTTTGTCATGGTAATTGTTTGCGTTTGGTCGTTCAATGTCCACTATCCTCTTCCACATTTTGATGTACACTAGATCGTCGATTGTATGTAGGAAATTTATCTGTCATATTGACAACTGTTTCAATTTGTCGGGTTTGTTTTTGAGCAGGCCGAGTAATACGTTGTTTTTGTTTTTTTTTGGCGTTCTTTTGTTAGTTTGTAAATAAGAGACTCCTGAACGAGAATGACAATAAAGAGTATCCAAAAGACGAGTGTTTTGAAGAGACCCTAGACAACGATAAAAAACCCCTACAATTTTGGGAACTCGTCCGAGGATGTGTGCGGTTCACAGTTTGTCCTCGTGAGAGAGCGTCTGTGAGAGAGCGGCCGTATCAGAGGCAGAGGTAAGAGGTACTTCTGGGAAGTGTTGGCGCTTTCGAGCTCAAGACGACGTGGAAAAGCTGTAGCCGAAGAAAACGACCAGTTCCAGGAAGACGTCCAGGTCCAGGTTTAGACGAAGAAGATGACCAGTTCCAAGAAGACGTCCAGGTTCAGGTTTAGACGAAGAAGACGACCAGTACCAGGAAGACGTCCAGGTCCAGGTGCAGCCGAAGAAGACGACGACCAGGTTCAGGAAGCCGTCCAGGTTCAGGAAGCCGTCCAGTTCAGGAAGCCGTCAAGTCGAGGAAGTCACCGCGAGAGGAAACTACGAGACTTAGGGAGATTGTTTTTCACAGAGTTGTGAGGTGAACGGTAATAAAGCGAAGAAACATTGTAAGGTAGTAAATTTACAATTTTATAAACAAGCGGCGCCACAAACTAGATAATACGACCCTATTGTGTCTAAAGCTGTTTAATGCTTGTTTTGTAAATTTTCTGGTTATTACTGTGTATTGTTTATATTGAAATAATGGTGACTTTGGGTCAATTTGAAGAAATTGAGCGTAATATTTGCAAATGTAAACTCACAGCCGTCCAAGCTTTACATCAAATTGCATATGGTAACGAGGGTCTAAACAGACAAGACGCGGAAATCTTTGCGTAAATTTACCGGTTTCAGACTTGATAAAAATTCACCTGAGTATCTTGCTAAAATTGATGACGTTAAACAACAAGTAGAGTTTGCGGAACTCATCGCCGCATGCCTTGTTTTAAATTTAGGATATTCTGGTAAAAAAGACGAGGTGGTAAGTCGCATTTGTTCCTTCATGAATGACCTCAACATCGAGGAAGACGACGAAGAAGACGAAGAAGACGATGAAGAAACTGAAAATGTCGACAAAAACGACCAAGCAGATAAAGAAGACGGCGAATCTAATCAAGACGACGACTAATCGAAAGACGACAAGGACGACGACGAAGCGAAAGACGACAAGGACGACGACGAAGTGAAGGACGACAAGGATGACGACGAATCAAATGATGAGAATGATGACGACGAATCGATAGACGAGAATGATGACTACAGATCGAAAGACGACAAGGATGACGGCAAATCGAAAAACGATGACGAGCATACAAAAGGAAGTCGACTACCCCACGTTGACGCTTTAAGTCGCTGTCCTCAGATGATAATCCAAGAGGTAATCAGTCATGACGAAGGACTTGTATTACGCATGCGAAATGCACAAGATGCAGACTCATATCTGGAGGAGAATAGAAAAATCCTACAAACCGGAAGTTATGAAGATTATTTAGTGCGAAACTATATTTTGTATAAATATAAAAACAGGAAAGAGCTAATCGTGCTACCAAGGCAAATGCAGATGGAAATGGTCAAAAAGGCGCATGAGATTGGACATCTCGCCGTTGCCAAAACAGCAGAAGTGCTGAACAGGGAGTTCTACATACCGAAAGTGAAAATGAAACCCTATGAAATAACCAAGATTCAACCTAATGAAAGGTACAGCGTGGTTAAGGTTGGTCATCATGAGGGACCAATGCGTACTGCCACCTGCGCCGAGTACCTATATGAAAACCTTGGTTAGAAAATGAGAGAGCGAATCCGAGGCGGATTCTTAGTTAAGACGGCCGAGAGTGAAGGAAATTTATCTGTCATATCGACAACTGTTTCAATTTGTCGGGTTTGTTTTTGAGCAGGCCGAGTAATACGTTGTTTTTGTTTTTTTTTTGACGTTCTTTTGTTAGTTTGTAAATAAGAGACTCCTGAACTAGAATGACAATAAAGAATATCCAAAAGACGAGTGTTTTGAAGAGACCCTAGACAACGATAAAAAACCCCTACATGTATGCAGCAGTTTCTCGATTATCACTCTTGCATTCCTCTTTAGTTGATTTGTTTTTAGTAAGCTGTTCAGTGATTCTATTGCCATGTTTGTGTTGATTCCAGAATTTCTTCTATAACAATGGGCCTACATTTGTATCCGTCCTTCATCTTGAAAATAATATCTAGAACAAAAAATATTTATGATTAAGGCTACATACACACTACTAAATTATGAATTGGTTCATACCTAGTCAAATAGTTGACAAGATCCATTTCATTTGCTTCTTGTAAGTTTTCCTAAAGACGTCTGTGTTTATACATCAATCACATCATAACCTAGAAACTCTAGAAAGTTGTCCGCTCGTCCGCTGTCGCTGTCACAACACAAATTCCAATATCAACACAACGCGCATACTCATGAACAACTAATCAGAATGACCGGCCCCTGTTCTTTTTACTGTAGTCTACACTTCTTTTCTCTTCATGTTTTAGAATGGTGGATGAGACATATATATTTTGGCGAGAGTAATATTCGGATGGTACATATTGAATATTTCATTAAAAGTTTGTCAATAATTTTCGAATTGTGTACTTTAAACATTTTCAATTTATATATCTCCCATTAAACCGTACACATCTAAATTAAGCTGCTAACTGAAAACGTGTAGATATATCGAAATACACACAAACAGCGAAGGGTTTTTAAGCAGCCATAAATCATTTTTGTAATAATTAAAGTTATAAATGTTTAATCATACAAAATCCGATTATAAATCGTGTTTATCTTCTGAATAATCGTATAAAATGTTTGAAGTTGCTTTACACATAGATCCCTTATTTTGATGAATTGTGGCAAACACATTGCTTTATATTTTGTATATACAAAATTACATCGGCGTTCATGTTTTTGACTGTAAATCTGATTTATGCGCGTGACCGGTGATTAAATATTTGACTAAAGTTTTAACCAAATATTCTCGCGCGGATTTATTCATACACGTGCTTGGATATTGTATACTGTTCTAACATAAAATTTGTAAGCAGATAAGTATCAAATTTAAAAATTGCATTACTCTGAACAATTTTCCGCCTTCCGCAATTCTGACCCTAAACGTTCGCGTAACCGACATAACTCAGTGATTTCTTACCTTCCTGGCCGAAATCCTAATCCATTTGTAATTTAAACATAAATCCGGAATCAGATTGAATTAGAGACTCGGTCAACATAGATAATTTATCTCGCTGACCCTTTGGGCACCGCAATGGGACGCTACGCATTAAAATTTTACTTGGAAGGCAAGTAATGACAAGGCTTCTGGATATGTGCGGGATTCGGCACCCACAGGTATAACGTATGAAATGGGAAGAGCGGCAGTTTAATCATTATTCAGCGTAATATCATGAAATAACGTGTCATCACTACTGTTTAATTATTGATTATAAGAGCACCTCAAGATTTTTAATAAAATTTCCATGAGATGATGCTGCATGCAGAAATTTTATACTTTAAACTTTTCCGATTGCTCTTACGATCCAGTTAACTATTTTTTGTAAGAAAATTAAACTTCTGGAACGTTGATTTCAGTAATGCACAGTAAAGGCTTCCTCCTGCAGAAACGAAATCGAACGGATGTCTGTAATTTGGAAGTGCCACCTTCAACTGA
This sequence comes from Cryptocephalus moraei, assembly GCA_946251905.1. Classification (NCBI taxonomy): domain Eukaryota; kingdom Metazoa; phylum Arthropoda; class Insecta; order Coleoptera; family Chrysomelidae; genus Cryptocephalus; species Cryptocephalus moraei. The sequence goes on along the minus strand of OX276456.1, from coordinate 10,733,909 downwards.
AATCCTGCACATTTTCCGCTTCAGTACGTCCACCTAATCTTAATTCCACATCTTGCAAGCAAAGCTTTAAAACCATCTGAAACTAAGGTATGTTACATCGTCTGAAATTTGATTATTGCCAATTCCGAACCATCCAATCAGGTGTAATTCGATTTGATACAACGGCGTTTCGAAAGCCGAACCATCTTTGCTTCAATTTCAACTTAAACAAGAACTTTTCAACTTTAACTTCGTTATGACTCATGGCTTACGGCCATGCGTTCGGCTTTATAATATTCGCAGGTTTTAGTTAGATTTGACGTAATGTGGATAAGTTATTCGGTTTGGATTAATGTTTTGAGAACGTTCGCAAAGTTCTCGTTAAATACAATTATCCGTTTCCTTATATCGTCACCTCTCGATTTTGAGAAGATGTTAACAACGTTAAGTATTTAACACAAACTTTCGAAAACTTAATAATCGCCTAGTGCCTACTTATTACGTCGAGAAAACTGGCTAGTACGAAACGTGAAATAATTTGGATGCTCTAGTAAGTTAATCCACTTTCCTTGTCTCGAATATGAAAATAAGGGCGAATTTATATAACTCGTTGTGAAGTAGAGATTAATGAAAATTGGAAATTTCAAATATTATGAATTTCTTTTGAATGAAAAAAGAACTTTTCTGTGCTGGTTTATTGTTAAATTCTCTGTACTAATGGCGTTTAATGGTATAGGCTATTGACTATGTCATTTGTCATTTAATAAGGAACTAACGCATGCAAGATATTTTATTTTTTCATATGGTCAGTTGACTTCTAAAGAAATAAAATCCAAAAGTGCTACTAAATTTAGCAAAGCGTTTTTGAGAACGGGATAAGATTGTCCACTTTTCGCTTTTTCGGCTATAGCGCAAACCTATGCATTTTTCGAAGATGCCGTAAGATTTCTTGTAGATAATTAAATTTCCTATGAAAATGATAATTTTTGAAATAAAAAAAATATTTTTAATAAAATAATTTAAAAAAAAAATTCAAAAAAACGGAAACAACCATAGTCTAGTCAACATGTACCATTTTTGAAAACTTTTTTGGATAGTCTCCGAAAATTATGATCATGGTGTCATTTGATTCGTAAACTCACGTAGAAAGTTTAAGGAAAAGTTCCAAAAGGCGCTCAAAAAAATTGCAAAAGTTATAAACAATTAAGTAAAAAACAAGTCTGGCTTTTGTTTTGTTTTTAATATCTCGAAAAATATTAAAGATTTTCGAAATATTAAAAGAGATCTGAAGAGATCAGTAAATTTGCTGAAAAAAAGTTCCAACTCCCGAAACTGTACCTCCAATATTTATAATTTTTACAGAGCCCTGAAAATAAAGCCAAAAACGGCTAGTCTGGCTTCCGCGCGCGTTGCCTGACTCTGACACAATAACAAACAAATAATATTTTAACATAATAAATATGAATATCAAGGAATAAAAAAATTCATGTACTATAGGGATACGTCAGTTAATAATAATCGGTGGTTAAAAAATGTTTATCCCAATTTCTCTATGAATTATTCATTTGTTATTTAACAAATTTTTCTACACTGAATGTTAACATTAAAACCCCGATAATTATTGAACTGAAACCCTAGAATTTTTCTTCGCTTACTGAAGTTATTGTTAATACTTAATACTTAATACTTAATATTGCTTACAAATAGATCACCTTTGCAAAAATTGTAATGTTTTGATTTTCCACTTTTTTATTAATAATTGAAAATTAAACAATACCAGAAAGTCAACAAAAAATTATTATTTTTTAAATATCTTGAATGTTTCGATTTCTAAGGGTTTAAAGCTATATAAATAATTTTTTTTATTTTTTACCACCATTGTTTAAAAAATTGTTATAAACAAATACATTTTGTGAGAAATCAAAAAAAAAAATTGTAATATATTTATTGATGAAAATCATGACTTTTAAACAAAAAACGGTTCATTAAAATAATTATTTGTTGTTAAAAAATGCGTTTGTTAAATAACAATCGTTATATGCGGCTAAATATTACAATTTAAGGAATCATTTTTTTCACTAAAAATCATAATTTCTATTGTTCTTATAGATTCTTAAAAAAGTTTGTTTTTTATTTTTTATTTGTTTATTTAATAAATAATTTTTTATAAACAAATTCTTTTTTTCCGTTTATTTTTTTGAAATAACTAATTCTGTGTTAAAAATAGCCATGTGTTGTTTTTTATGACAAAACATTATTTTATATTTATTATACCATTTTTAATATTATTATGGCGTGAAACTTGTCCTTTTTATACGATTTTTTGCTTTTAAAGTTACAATAACTTTTAAACTATTGCAGATATAACAATAACGCTCTAGGTCTTTTTTGTTCGTTATTAATTAGTTAACAACTTAAGCCTTTCACTGTGGTTCTAGCTCTGTTATTTATTTCATTATTGGCTATTACTCTTTATAAAAAAATTCCATACTTTTCAATTTAAAAATATAATTATTTAACTATCATGTGTCGTTATTAACTAAAGTAATGTAGGATATGTTTACTAATTTTGTAATTCGCCATTAAAATGAACTTTTTTGGACATATATTCACAGATTTTATAAAATAATTAGAAACAAAAAGGTTTTAAACGTTATTTTAAAATTTATTAAATCTTATTTTTTTCAGTTTAAAATTTTTTTAAATTATTTTTTTACCACTCTTTTGTAATCTTTTGGAGCGTTTTACTGGCTGTGGCTCATATTGTAAGGTTTCTACAGTTGTTAACTAATTAATAACGAACAAAAAAGACCTAGAGCGTTATTGTTATATCTGCAATAGTTTAAAAGTTATTGTAACTTTAAAAGCAAAAAATCGTATAAATAGGACAAGTTTCACGGCATAATAATATTAAAAATGGTAGGTATAATAAATATAAAATAATGATTTTCCATAAAAAACAACATATGGCTATTTTTAACACAGAATTAGTTATTTAAAAAAAATAAACGGAAAAAATGAATTTGTTTATAAAAAATTATTTATTAAATAAATAAATAAAAAATAAAAAAAATCTTTTTTTTAAGAATCTCTAAGAACAATAGAAATTACGATTTTTATTAAAAAAATGATTCCTTAAATTGTAATATGTAGCCGCATATAACGATTGTTAATTAACAAACGCATTTTTTAACAACAAATAATTTTTTTAAGGAACCGTTTTTTCTTTAAAAGTCATGATTTTCATCAATAAATATATTACAAAAAAATTTTTTTTATTTGCTCACCAAAAATGTATTTGTATATAACAATTTTTTAAACAATGGTGGTAAAAAATAAAAAAAATATTTATATAGCTTTAAACCCTTAGAAATCGAAACATTTAAGATATTTAAAAAATAATAATTTTTTGTTGACTTTCTGGTATTGTTTAATTTTCAGTTGTTAATAAAAAAGTGGAAAATCAAAACTTTACAATTTTTGCAACGGTGATCTATTTGTAAGCCTATTAACAATAACTTCAGTAAGTGAAGAAAAATTCTAGGGTTTTAGTTCAATAATTATCGGGGTTTTAATGTTAACATTCAGTGTAGAAAAATTTGTTAAATAACAAATGAATAATTCATGGAGAAATTGGGATAAAAATTTTTTAACCACCGTTTATTATTAACTGATGTATCCCTATAGTACATGAATTTTTTTAATCCTTGATATTCATATTTATTATGTTAAAATATTATTTTTTTGTTATGGTGTCAGAGTCAGGCAACGCGCGCGGAAGCCAGACTAGCCGTTTTTGGCTTTATTTTCAGGGCTCTGTAAAAATTATAAATATTGGAGGTACAGTTTCGGGAGTTGGAACTTTTTTTCAGCAAATTTACTGATCTTTTCAGACCTCTTTTAATAGTTCGAAAATCTTTAATATTTTTCGAGATATTAAAAACAAAACAAAAGCCAGACTTGTTTTTTTACTTAATTGTTTATGACTTTTGCAATTTTTTTGAGCGCCTTTTGGAACTTTTCCTTAAACTTTCTACGTGACTTTACGAATCGAATTACACCATGATCATAATTTTCGGAGACTATCCAAAAAATTTTCAAAAATGGTGCATGTTGACTAGACTACCATAGCTTTCAGTATTTATACTACGTTTACTGCGTGGAAAATATAATTTTGATGATGGAAAAGAGTGCAGTGATTTTCGGAGCCAAACTGACTTTAAATATAAATATATAAGATTATTTTTTATATTAAATTATTCGTTCATAAGTTAGTTATTGTATAAAAATTATTTTTTTCAGTTAAAAATATGAAACAATACGCATTTTAAAGAAAAATTAAAAAATAGAGAAAAAAATGGTTGAATTCAAACGTTTATATCTCAGTCAATATTAAACATATAAAGTCTTACAACCAACCGTTTTAAAGAGAATTTCATAAGCTTTCTTTTCTGTGAAGCAATGCCTATACCTAAATTCACTCAGAAAAAGGTTATTGTCCAAAATTTAAAAAAAAACATTTTTTCGAAATTTTTCCATTTTTTTAACTTTGTTTTTTGAATTCATTTAATTAAAAAAAATTTTTCTTGATTTCAAAAAATATCATTTTCATAGGAAATTTAATTCTCTACAAGTAGTTTTACGGCACATATCTTCGAAAAATGCATAATTTTTGCGCTATAGCCGAAAAAACGAAAAGTGGACAAACTTACCCCGTTCTCAAAAACGCATTGCTAAATTTAGTAGCACTTTTAGATTTTATTTCTTTGGAGGTCAACTGACCATACGAAAAAATAAAATATCTTGCATGCGTTAGTTCCATTTACCACTGTTATTTTCGACATAGTCAATAACCTAGTAGCTTTTAGATAAGTTGTGACGTTTCGGAAACACTCTTGTATTCACTTTCCAAAGATCAGAAGTCACAAATACCAGAATAAAGAGGTGATGTAATATATATGTTAGACCAAATAGAAAATGTTATATGAACGTTTTTTGTTCATTTTTCAATTAACGTAAAAGCAATTAACTTTTAAGGTGAAGGCTTTTGTTTCTCTAAGTAAAAGTTTGTTGTATATTCTTTTCCTATATCGTATAAAGTATATCGCTTGAAGTTATGACATATTGAAAACAACTTTGCATGCAATTTCCAAATATCAAAAGGCTTCTTTTAACGAATTTGCCTTGCAGAATAGTAAGATATATTTCTGTAACAGTTGCATAGTAAATTCATGCTGCACACACCGGTTGTTGTGCATATTGCATAAGTTTTTTTTGTTGTTGAGAAAATTATAACATCCATAATTCTAACATCAAAATCATATATAAATATTTGATACTAAAATTGATGAAATTCCTGTACAATAATTTGGTTTTTATTTTGCTTATTAAAAATTGGTTCAGGAGAATTTCATTTGCAGGTAAATGTATGCTTCTGACTACCTATGATTATTTTCTATGAGTGTGTGTGGGTTTTTAAATTTTTGTGGATAATTTCCGCATTGTATAATTATTGAATGCACATTCCAAAGCTCCAAAGACCAAAAAACCAAAATAAGTAGTGAACACATGAATGAATGCCTAACTGGACATACATTTTTGAAACAATTTGATTGGTTGTTCCATTGATTTGCAAAATAAAGCATAAATAAAGTATTTTTGTGGCAACTTGATTTATTCAATGAGGTACCATTTGTTGTAAAATTTTCAGTATCTTCGTTCCTTGAATTAAATTTAATCAATCCAATTGTGAGCGTCTTAGATAGGTTCTGACATATTTTTGTACACACATTTGAAATAATAAAATGATGTCTTCAAAAAATTTTGAAAACATCATTAAAACATCAAAAGAAAAATAAATATTAGATGCACACCAAATTGAAAATATGTATTGAAAGGTGTTTAGTAATACCTACCTATTTAGTAATAAGTTAATTAATTTATTATGGCACATATTTAATTTTCAGGATAGAGATTATTATTCCAGCAATTTTATGCTGCAAAATTATTTCTAGGCATCAGTTGATATTGATTTACAGATAAGTTCTGATGTATATTTGACGTAGCTATATTTTGACGGAGCGTAAACCGACCCATTATAAAGGAAAATCCAAAAAAATTAAACTTTTCGTTTTTTAATTACATGAGTTAAAAAATGAAGAGGGGGTATATAATTTCCCATTTATAACATGCAAGACGTCAACTCCAACGACAATAAAACCATCGGAAAAGGTCGGAATTAAGGCCCTAAAACCGGCATCTAACTTATTCAAGTCTGCTAAGGACGCATCACCCTAAATCCCTAACTGTCTCAACGCGTTCAACGACGTCGTTACACTTTACGAGGGACGGATTACGAACGTCAAAGGGAGAGATAGGGCCCCGGCTGCTCTGCCCTGCTAGTGGGTGACCCTTATAAACTGTTAAGAAATTAAGGGCTTCTGCCTACGTTCATATACATTGCTATTATGGTCAAGGGACGGCGCCGTTTGCCCTCCACGATTGACTGTTATGAGATTTTCTTCGTTATCAAGATGGTAATTAATATAAATATTCCTCACCCCTTAACGAACCAGATTGGCTTTGCATCGAATCGTGGTTTCTTTGTTTAATTAGCTCGTCCCAACTCAAATTAAAAAATGTATGACTCAATTCGTGAAAATAGTCAAACGGAGCAGATAGATCTATCTCAACATGTATATAAACTTCAAACTTTATTTAATATAATGAATTAATTAATATAGTTAAAATGATTGGATATATTCAAAATATAATCAGTGGAAAGAGCCTGCGTTTTTTTCTTTTTTTTTAATCTTTCAAATTACCAAGCAGATGTTTGTGGAAAACTAATTTATTTTAATAATTATAAAAAGTAATTCAAAAGCACAGGTGAGCTCTTTTCACGATACTGGAAAGTACGAGCTCCAAAAGTAAAAATATCAACACAGATTCCTCCTTTAAATATACAACAGCCTCGCAAATAGTGTTTTTCTTTTATATTCATTCGTATATATGGTTACAGAACTCGAGAGCATTATCACTTACGTTTGTATCGTTTCTAAAATCCTTCCATTTCTTTTTAAACTTCCCTGTTTATGTAATTCATATTTTTCCAATTAGAGATAAATTACACTCTGAAATTTTTAATGAATATGTCGTCAATGAGCATAAACCATTTTAATAGTAAGTATGCCAGTTTTAATTGGTACTTTCCTTTCCTCTAGCAAAGCTTGATAATTAAAAAAATCATACATCTGCACTAATTATACGGCGGCCTTCCCCAAAGGCGTATCATTAAAACTTAAAATTTGTTATTTTTTTCGATTAAGTTGAATGCGCGCTCCTAAAAATTGCAAAACAAAAGCGCTTTCATTCTGGTTTTAATAACTCTCAGTACCTGATCGATTGACTACTGTGAAGATGCGGAAAGTATTTTATTTGTATACGTTTGTAATTTCATTCATAGTTTTGAATGATACAACGATGGTAAGTCGAAACTTATTTACAGCAGTACATTCTAATAGATTTAATAAATTCTATTCTGTCTAAGGCCTTATCGGAAAAGCAAATGTTTGCAGCAGTGAAATTGGTCAGGAATACTTGTACGCCGAAAACAAAAGTAAATCCTGGTAAGTATGACATCGAGCATACGTCATGCTGTACTCATTAAAACACTAATTCAATGTCTCATTCATTTTTAAAAAATTTCGGTATTTGGAGTCGACAGATAATTACACTTTATTTTAAAAAATCCAGATTTTAACCATCCGAGCAACTATTTTGATATAATTAATTTCCAAAAATAAGATTTATCTATAATATCATCTAATATGACTCGTCGGTTTTGATATTTTCTTTATTGTTGGTACTACGCGAACATGTGTAACTCAATTCCCGTATTTTTCACTAAATTTGCCACATTATTTTCCGTCCGTCGTTCCTATATTTATCTGACTTATATAAACGACTTTGATATTTTTATACAACCATTTTTCTTCAATTTCAGAGGATATTGACAAAATGCACAAAGGAGATTGGAACATTGATCATTCAGCTATGGTAAATATATACTCATTTTTATTACGGTTTCACAAGTGTCTTGACATTTTTCCGGAGACTTGCTTTTTGTTCTAATTTTTCAAATAGGATCGATAGTAGGATATTAAATAGGGATTTCTGGGGTTAAAATTTTAGAGAAGACATTGAAATTAATAAAGATGTGTATACGTTTTTTTGTTGCAGTGTTACATGTATTGTGCACTTAACTCCTACAAATTGGTAAGTGACATCCAAAAGAAGTTAAGGCATATTTTTATATCAAATTTTGTTTCCAGATGAACAAGGATAACACGTTGAATTATGAAGCAGCTCAAAAACAATTGCTACAATTACCGGAATCATACAGAACATCAGCGACCAACTGTATTGACAAATGCAAAGATCAAGGTGAAGTAATCACGCCATATAAATGAAACTTTATCATGTAATGAACAAAGACCTGTCATTACGAACTAACACGGTACATTTTTTCGGTTTGTCAAATTAACATCGTTTTAAGAATATTTCTTGAGGACATATTTCATTCGTTATTGACTATATTATTTGCCTTTCCAAAATTCCAGTCATTAATCAGATTAACTGATTGTTGCATTAGTAGATGATTATTTACAACTCAGAGTCTGTTAGGTAGCTATTTATAACATACTATTTTATTTTACAGTAGTCACTTTAGACGATAAGTGCACCGCTGCGTATGAATTGACAAAATGCATGTACTTCTGCAATCCAGACGTGAGTACAAATTGCGTTAAATCTAATATTTCAAAAAGGTTTAGTTATAGCAGCTTTTTTTGGAAAATACCATGTTACGTTATGCATTTTAGTTCCTCTGATAAAAAATTTAGCAATAACTTTTCCTTTACAGAAATATTTCCTGCCCTGATGGACAGCGGGACCCAATAAAAGTGTCACAGTCTAAAATATAACGTGATAAGGGTAATACTTTGTGAAAATTAAATTCTGTGAAAGCAAGTCGAGTTTTATTTGACTAAATATTAAAACTAAAGGTAATTTGATCGCGAAGTTTCCCAGTGCAACAAAGTTACTTTTAAAACTTCTAAATGAGTCCGACAGCCAATGTTCGCAATTAAAAATCGTTCTGGGGAAACGTATAGTAAAATAAAAGTGGGAAAATTCACGGTGCAACTTTTTCAGAGGAGCCGGTTTATAGTTTTTAGGTTTTTTATTTCTTTTAAAGTATTTCCCGACGGACTATTGGGCGTACTTGAATTTCGTCCTGTTTACAGTAGACGAAAAATTTTTAATTTAAACTTAATATTTCCATAAACTTTACGGAAAGTCTGGACAGAACATTTTCGCAAGAAATCTTAATGGTGACTCACTAGTTCTTAATAACTCTAGTGTATACATCTAGACTTCTCACATCCAATATTTCTATTGTTCGGAGTTTACACTACAGGAAGGTACATAAGCAACGAGAAATCGGTAGCAAAGCACAACATCCTGAAATCCTGTCTATAAAAATAAAAGGAAAGCAACTAAAAAGAGTAACTAATCATAGGTATCTTGGTATTATTTTTGATCAACAGTTAAAATGGGTCATATCCTACGTATATTAAAAAAACAACATATCTGGTATATCTCTTTTACAGATTAATGCTCGTTTGCACCAGTTACACTTAACTCTAAGTAACACTTAAATTCAAAAAATGGTTTGCACATGGTGACATTTCACCACTAAGCTCACCTTACTATGAGGTTTAACTAAGTCAAGAATATTCTCGGTTTAACTCTGATTTAACCTTGTTGTGTATAGAGGTTTTGACGGTTTTGTGCTGTTTATTTTGAGATGCAAAGAAATGTTGCAAATATTTGAAGATGATTGAAACTATTTTTTTTTGAATAAAATGCAGTTAATTTAATAGAATTTGAAATACCACGTACAATCTACATCAGAGAAGAATATTTTTATTCATTTGATGATGTTACCTATTACAAAAGGTTTCGAATCTCGAAAGCAACCACACTTTTGTTGTTGGAAGAAATTGATGAACATTTAGAGTATCCTTGTGATTTGTAAGTATCTTATAAAATATGTGAAATAAATATTTCTTGATTATTTAGTTGGCATTAGTTGACCAGATTCATGAGGAGTTCCATTCCTTGGATAGTGTAATTGACATTTCTCATTCTTTTATTCTCGCTCATTTTAGAGGTTGCAGTAATTAACATTAACAACAACAACAACTAACAAACATAACCACAAAACAACGACCTGACTAGTTGTCACTTGACAATTTAATCACGAAACATAATTTCAAGTGCTACCAACCTTCCACCGTACCTTAGCTAAGTATTTTTTAATTGCAACTGGTGCAAGTCACACAATTTTAAGCTGGGTTTAAACATTAAGGGTGCGTTGTACAAATGTGAGTTAAGCCAGGATAATATTTAATCTTATGTTAAATACCTGTAGTGCATTGTACCAAACTTAATCAAGGCTTAACTCGGTGATAACCTGGAGTTTACAATACCCGGTTCATGAGGTGGGTTAACCGAGAGTTAACAATTTCTAACCTAAATTTTGTATAATTTGGCGTCTGAAAAACAAAGATTATCTCTGCGTTGCAACTAATTATGGTATTAAGGGGTTTAGCAGTAATTGATGGGGTCCCAATTGAGGAACTTACAGACGATGAGGATTTCGTAGAATTAATAAATATCGTTTTAAAATCACCGCGTGTTATACGGGAAAGAATTAATCACTTTAAAAAATGGAATGACTTTGAGTTCAAACAAAGATTTCGATTATGAAAACCCGTCGTGAAATATATTATCGACAATATTTCAGAAAGAATTTCATCAAAAACTAACAGGTAAGTACTAATGTTATTAACATAAATCGTTAATGAAATACGTTATGAACAAGTTATTGGGGAAGTATTATCTAGTAATTCTTTTTGTTTTCGTAGAAACCATGCAGTCTGTCCAGCAGATATGGTGATGTTAACACTAAGGTACTTGGCTACGGGGACACTTTTAACCGTTGTCAGGAAAGTAAGCGGCGTTGATAAAGCCACAGCTTCAAGAACAATAACTATTATTGTACGAGCAATTGCAGAGCTACGTCCACGATATATAGAAATGCCATCTACTGAAGAAGAAATAACAATAGTTCGACAAGGATTTTATAATATTGCCAAGTTTCCCAGATATATTGGTGCCATCGACTGCACACATGTCAGAATACAATCACCTGGGGGAGAAGTGCTGAAAGATTCCGAAATAGAAAAAACTTTTTCTCATTCAACGTGCAGGCAGTTTGCGACAGTGAACTGATTATCAGAAATATTGTATGTCGTTGGAACGGATCGGCACATGATTCGCGAATTTTTAATATGTCTTCATTAAAGGCAAAGCTAGAAAATGAAGAATTTGGAAGAGAAAGTTTAATAGTTGGCGACAGTGGTTATGCTGTAAAAAATTATTTAATAACTCCTTTGGCGAATCCCAAAACAGCAGCCGAACATCTCTTCAATAAATCTCAAATAAGAACTCGAAACCCAATCGAAAGATGTTTCGGCACATTAAAAAGAAGATTTCTCTGTTTGGCATTGGGTATACGACTCCATATCAGCAAAATTGAGGCAGTAGTAGTTGCTTCATCTGTTTTGCATAATATAGCCACGACAATGAATGATTTACCACCTAGACTGACATATGAAGAAGAGGAAGCAGTTAATTTAACAATGAATGTTAATGAGTATGAAGGACAAAGACATATTAATGAAAATAATTTGACTAGGCACATTTTAATTGCTAAACATTTTGCTAGACTAAATTAAAGTACTGTTATTATGTTTATTTTTGTATTGTCTAGGTATATCTAGGTATTATCTAGGTACAAAATATAATAAAATCCAAAGTTTCAATTAAAATCAACGAGGAACGTTCTTGGTCAAACCCCAAAAAAATGAAACAACAATCGTTGCTAAACATTTACTGCCGACGTTTCGTCACGCTGTTGCGGACATAATCATGGCTCTACAAAGCAAAGTGGTAAGTATCTCTGATATAACCAATGTTAACGCTTACATTGTAGGTGGAGACAAGTTGTATGCAATACATAGATAGGACCACTGTATATCGTCAATATGAGATGTATTGGAGGGCCATTATTGAAAAATAGAAACCCCCCAATTTTGACAGCGTGTTGGACCAGTGGTGAAATACAACTAAGGTCGATGAGGTACCCGAAAGGTGTAAGACTAAGTGTTACCATTTTTTATTATGAATATGCTTTTTTTAAACATATTTGAGATTTTGAAAAATACATATGTTAAATATGTCGGTTTCAGGTGACATCTAATGGTGGACATATTTACTGTAAAAAGGATAGACAAAGAAAACTGTAAAATTGGGAATGAAACGAGAGAGTTTAGACGGTAACATATGTATCAATTGGTTAGGTTATCAAATAATTGGTAGTACGCCTGAGCAAAATTCTGAAAATCTCGTTGTCTGTTTACATTATTGTTGGATGTTTTGATGTGGACGGCCTCCTTGAAAAGTCTTTCAAACCAACTTGATTCCTGCTCTAATATTATAATATTTGTAAAATCAAAATGGTGATTGTTAGTTAAGGCATGTTCCACTAAACCTGAATGTGTCGGATTATTACTAGAGATGTTTAATAAATGTTGTTGCATTCTCTTTTTTAAGTATTGTTGTGTTTCTCCAATGTAAACTTTCGGGGGGTTGCAATCGACACATGTTACTTGATAAACTACACAGCTTTGGTATTCCTTAGGGGTTGGATCCTTAATTTTGGAGAAAATGAGATTGTTAAACGATGTAAAAGAATACCAAGCTGGATATAGGTTTAAGGCATTTAGGATTTTTAGAGTGGAATTTTCCATATTGCTGTGATAGGGAAGTCTTATGAAAATTTTATCCAGTGATGTGTGGATTGCGTTATGTGGGGTAATTAGGTTATTGATACTATTAGGATTATTTGTTAATTGATGTATTCTTCTATTTATATGGTGTGAAATAAAGTGAGTGGGGTACATGTTCTTAACTAAAGTTTCCATAATGAATTTAATGTTTTCCGCTCTAAAAGATTCGTGGGACAGCAAAAACGCCCTGTCAACCAGATTAAAAATGGCGGCTCGCTTGTATCGCGTTGGAGAAAAGGAAAGGAAATTAATATATCTCCCCGAAGATGTAGTCTTCCTCTACCAATTAGTGATACAACGTCCGTTGTTGAAAGAGATGCAGACGTCTAAAAAAGGTAAGTTGTTATTCTTAGGAAGCTCACACGTAAACTGAATCTTCGGGTGGAACCTGTTAAATGTATCGATAATGACCTGAACCTTATTCTCCGGTACAAGGAGTAGGGTATCGTCCACATATCTGAAATATAGTGGCAAAGACGGGGTTAAACTGTTGAGCACTTTTTCTTCTAGAGCTATCAACGCTAAATTGGCAATGATGGGGGACAACGGGCCACCCATTGGACAACCATAAATCTGTTAACAACAATAAACTGGTCCAACACGCTGTCAAAATTGGGGGGTTTCTATTTTTCAATAATGGCCCTCCAATACATCTCATATTGACGATATACAGTGGTCCTATCTATGTATTGCATACAACTTGTCTCCACCTACAATGTAAGCGTTAACATTGGTTATATCAGAGATACTTACCACTTTGCTTTGTAGAGCCATGATTATGTCCGCAACAGCGTGACGAAACGTCGGCAGTAAATGTTTAGCAACGATATGTTGTTTCATTTTTTGGGGTTTGACCAAGAACGTTCCTCGTTGATTTCCCACGTCTTCCCGAGAACATCAATCCATCTTTCAATCAACATGTTTTTATATTTTCTTAATTATTAATTCTAATTCTAATTTATGTTTATCCATCTTGATTTCCAAAGTTTGTTCCATTTCATTATTTTGATTCTTAAGATAGGCTGTATTTTTTTCTCTCATTAGTTGCAATTTCAGCTTCAATAACTTCAAAATCTCTTCTCTTTAAAAATATTTTAAAAGATAGTGACAGTCATACAACATGACGCACGATTGACATTAACAATTCAAGCACGGCATCACAATAAACACGTCTCAGAACATAGATACCTTAACAGTCATTGCTGCCAATCGTAAAAATATGTGGATTAATTAACTCGTGCTTGGTACAATGATCACTTGAAATAAACCAGGATTAATTTAAATCGTAGATTAATAAATTTCCGAGTTAACTCGCATTTGTACAACGCACCCTAAGTATGACTTTGGTATGTGCTGATTTAATTAGAATTGGTGCAAACGGGCATAAGATCAATGTTAACACTAAATCAATTAACACAACTCATGCATGGACTTTTCCTTAGTATAACAAATTGTGGAATAATATGTTGGGGTGGCTTATTTAATAATACTATTTCACCACTTATCAGATTACAAAGTAAACTTATAAATATTAGTGATCAAAAAAAGAAATTAATAAAAAATCTTTTTACTTTCAAGCAATGTTTTATACTAAAATCACTTATTTTTAATTATGACACATTAAACACAAGATTTCTACAAAGTACAACCATAACAAGATGTAAAGCACTGAAATTACCAAAATGTACATTGACTATTGGTTAAAATAGTTACAATTATATATTAATAAAAAACTTTTAACAGCTTACCAAAGCTGAAGGTCTTGAATAAATCTGGGAAAGTGAGAAAAAATAAACTAAAGGAATGGGTTACACAACAATTACTATAAAAATATTGAAAATAAGTAATATACCTATATATAAAATAGATAAACAAATAAATAAATAAAGTTTCTTAATTGGATTGTAAGTGTTTTGGTTTTTAGGTAAGGGCCTCTCTGTGTACAGGCACATTCGGTGCCTCCTGCAGAGTGATATGCAATCTTGAACTAATGTGTGAATCGGCATAGATTATAATATGTGTACAAATGAAAAATTGTAAAATTTATAAAATCATAAGATTGTATTGATTAAAAAGGCATATAAATAAATAAATAAATTTCTATAATCGCTTACATATTAAGTCTTGCGAGTACTCCTACGGCCTTCATTAAATAAAACAATTTATAAACCAAATTTCCACAAGTGATAACCTAACCAAAGAAATAGGCGTGGCAAAAATCCATCTCTGATTGACTAACAGCTATATACATCTGTCATCCTTGCGCGATAAAAATAAAAAGCGAACGGATAATAGATCTCGCGGGGCCGCCGATCCTGCGAGAATATTTGTGTTTGACAGGGAAAGTTAACGAAGCATCCAATCACGTAGGACTTCCGCAGGAAGTTGCGGGATATTTTTCGCTCCGGCAGCTGCCTTCCCGAATCATACACTCACCTGGTTTTCGTGGTTTTCGCTCCACTTTTTCTCTTTCGAACAGCCAATTACGACGGCGGGCTTCACGACACGCTCGGGATTTTAATTTTAAGTAGGGAAATGGACACTTTTTTGATTTCTCTGGGTCGGGATTTTTCTCGATCATTTGGAAGGTTTTCCAGGAATAACAGGGAACAATTGAAATTGAACAGATAAAAGAAATAGAATATGGTATAAATGTGCATAGAGTTTCAGTCTTCTGAACATTACTACAAATCAGATTTAATATTGCAAAATTTTGTCAGCGAAAGACGCTTGCCAAAAAAAAGAGACCAAATTCGGGACTAAAACCTTTCTAAAACCGCCACAATATCATTTACAGAAAAAAGTTAAACAAAGAAATGTAATTTCGAGTTTCAAACTAACTAAATGAGATTAAAACTTTTTTTTTGTAACACCAGCCAGGTTTAAGTTATAATAGAATCTTATATTTTTCATGTTCCATCTTAAAATTTATATTAAAATCAATGCATACCGTTCACACCGATTTCTTCTGCGGAAACGAATCGAAGTGAAGTGGGTGTGGCCGACGTTTTACTAGCAACTTTACCATACACTTTTAGAGTTCAAATCTTTTAAACGCATCGATGATCGCAGACATAATAAATTTTGTAGGCGGTTCTAGAGAAAATTGACGGAAATCTCGAGTTTAACCGCTAAACCTTTTAGGTGCATTTGCTCTAAAAGTTCCCAGAAAAAGAACGAGGATATTTAATAAGAACGAGGTGATTTGCAGACGAAATACTACAGGAGGAAGCAACCCAAATTTACGTCATAATGCAATCACAGAATATTATTTCTAAATAAAATCCTTCTGCTGCTCTGATACGCCACATTCGCATATCGCACACCAGGGAAAGCAATCGGAAATAATATTTAAGAAGTGTCTCAGAGTCGGAAATAACTTATTCTCTTTCTTTATCCTTTTGTGTAAGACGGAATATATTTAAAACTAAATTGGGAATCTGCGGAGAGTTTAGTAGGAATTTGCAAGTCTTATGAACCATGTTTATTCAGATATTTCCTGGCTTGTCGCTTCGAGGCTATTTCGCAATTTCGATAGGAGTTTCGGTAATGTATGTATCGAGCAAAAAGGAAGTCGAGGGGCAAAAACGGTAGAATCAAGATACGTAACGGAACTAGAGAACCATACGAAAGCAATTATAAGATATATCGTAAAATTTTTGATTATTGTCATTTTGGAAATGAAGAAGAGGAGTCGTTGTTAAATTGTCGATTGATAGCAAATTGATCCGTCAAATGTGCCAAAACATATTTTTGGATCAATATTTTATTTTATATATATATATATATATATATATACATACTAATAACCACAGTTACTGGTTGCAGGATGGTACTCCACACAAATGTCTCTATAAATGAAAGAGCCACTGAATTAACGGTAGTAATTTTATTCCTTCTTCCTTAGTTCATTATGACTGTTTCTACTGTTGATATCATAATATATAATAATGGATATAATCGATCATGTAATTTTAAACTTGTGTTATAAGCACTGAAAAATTTTTGTTTGGCGGAACCTTTTTGTTCTGTGCTGTGCAATTTGTTATTTGACATATGTTACTTATGTTAGAATGTTATTATAAGTATTCTGTGATACGTATTTCATTGTGTTGACCTGACTGTCCGTTTCACACGTGTCTGCTAACCTGAAAAAGCAACCCATATTCCTTATCTCAATCTCAATCAATATTGCAAATATCACTTACCTGTTTGTACACTACTCACCATGAGCTTATGGTTAATCCTCCTCCTAGGGACTGGTCCCTATATTTCTACTGTTTCTGCAAATGTATGAAGTGATTTTTATATAACCTCACAAAAGTAAGTACCTACGACTATCAACACTTACCTCACAAATGTAAAGTTTTCTTATCATCCAGCTTGCGGCTGAGGAAGACTGCAATAAACAGTCGAAAGCTTCCACTTGAAATTACAAGAGTGTTTTATTAATCTTTTCGCTGAGGCTGCGATCCTGTTACTTCTACTCTATATATATATATATATATATATATATATTATTATATATATATATATATATATATATTGTTGATAGTCACCCCTGCATCTCAGCAAAGCTAGATCCATTTTTTAGAGGTTGGTCCGTTTACATCCTCTGTTTATTAATGTTGTTTGTTTCCATGCTTTTCTATCCCTAGTTTTCTCTTGCCTATCGCTTACTCCAGCTCTGGATTGGCCTGCTTTTACTTCTTGCATCCAGCTAGCTCTCGATCTGCTTCCACTTCTTCTTCCATCGGCTGACATTCTCCCATACTGTAGATTATGATTATGACCCGTGCTCTCCATACATGCCCAACCACTTAGTTCATTGTCTTTTTATTCTTTTAATCACAACTTCCTCTTCCAGTTCACCAAATATTTCTTTATATTTTCCCTTTTTTTTTGGTCCCGATATTACTCCCATAATTTTTATACTCTTAGATCTTCCATTTGCTTTTTGGTCATTGCTATCCTTTCTGCTTCGTATGTTATTGATGATTGTACCATCGTTTTATATATCATCATTTTTTTTGTTTTCCCCCAGTATTTTCTTTTATAGCCATTTTTTATTTGCTTGCTATATCCTGTGTGTGTTTATTATTCTCTCCTTTATTACTGCTTTCTTATTGTCGTCATTTGTTATCATTAATCCTTGGTATTTTAATCTATTTGCTCCTTTAAATGTGAGCGTAACTATTTTGACTTTATTATTTTTACCAACCACCGTTTTATCCACCCTCATCATTTTTGTTACTTCTTGGTTTATTTTCTATCCTATTTTTTCCCTTCTCTAATATTTTTTTCTAGAATTCCTTCGAATGTTTTCCTATTTTTGATAGAATTACTGTGTCGTCTGCATAAGGTATGATTTGTTCTTCCCTAGTCGAGAATGTTCTCTATTTGGTTTCTATTATTTGCATTTTCTATTAATCGGTGTTGTCGATAGTAAGTCAGCTTGTCTTACTACTGTATTTCAAACTCTCATGTGAATTATTTTGTTGTTTTTACGCTTGCTCTTGTATTTTTCACAGTCATTCGAATTAGTGTTCTTGTTTGCTTCGTACTCCTATTTTTTGTAGGGCTTTCATAAGTTCTTTTCTCTTCAGTGTATTATTTATCCAGTGCTTGTTTTAAGTCTAGAAATATCAGCTGTATATCTATTTTATCGTGGCGAAAAGTTGGTAAAGACTCTCAGAGGATGTATAGGTTATTCGTGTGTAAATAGCAATAAAACTATGAGCAAGCCGACTGATTCTTGACAAATGAGTCGTAGGCTCGAGAAATCGTGCTCAGCTCCGTCAACAAATCCTAGTCTAACGTCCTAGAAGGCTTTGGTCGCGTGGCTCCTGCATACATGGCGTACAATGGATGTGCGTAATGTAGCAGACGATAAAGGATAAAGGACGAGAGTCTGGCGCCCTCAACTAACCGAAACAGATCAGGTAAGGTATGGTAATCCCAACAGAGACACGCTGGAGGTTTTGTGGCAGGCTGGTATCCCTCCCATGTAAAACGCCAATTACTCGTAATCTTCAAAGAAAGCATCGGAATGGGACAGACTTGAAAAAATTACAACATGGCGAGAAAAAGAATAAAAATTTAGGAATATACGATATGTTGACAATTGCAACATGGAATGTTCAGGAATTACGAACAGAAATAGAACTCAATAATATCCTCGAAAGCTATAAAGTTAATATAGCTATTATAGCGGAACCTAAAAAGAAATTTAAGGCCCCAAAATAACTGTCAGACTGTGTAATAATATGCAGGGTGTACCAACAACAAAAAGGGCTTGTTGTGGAGTAGCTATTTTAATAGACAGAAAGTGGCAAAATCAGATTAAAGAGTACTCGTTTATGAATGAAAGAATACTACATATTAGATCGAAATTTGACAGAGTCCACTTATCAATAATAGGGACATATGCACCAGAAGAAGGCAGAGAAGGAAAAACTGAAAAAAAATATTATAGAGAATTACAATATTGTCCAAAACAAACAGAAATGATCATACAAAAATAGATTTAAATGCTAGAATAGGTAATAATTCAATACCTAAAATAATAGGAACATTTGTAGATCATATAAATAGCAGGGTAGAAAACTAAATGAATTTGCAGCCTTCAATGAGCTTAAACTGACGAATGCTTCCTTTAGGGAGAAAGACATCAATAAATATATATGGTCTGCATGCAGGCTGTTGCTCAATTATCATATATTGACTAGTCATAACCAACTACAATTATGGACAGGAAAAAAAATACATTTAATTCATTAAAGACAGTATAAAATATTTATATTAACGAAAACTAACAGAATTACTGTGTCAGTTACCAACAGAATCAGACTAACAAGGAACGACAAAACTTAAATCTTGCCATACTAACAATTTCCATTGAGGAACTGGGTACGAAACTTAATAAAAAATGAAAACAGGAACTAAAGATTTGTAACGAAGAGATAAAGGAGGCCATAGAGCAAAAACAAAATGCATATAGAGAGCACTTACAAAAGAATACAGAGAAATCTATAGAAAAATTCCATCAAGCTAGAAATGCCACAAAATCGATAAAGAGAGAATCGCACAAAAGGTCATGGGAAACATTTATCAGCAGAATAGAAAATGACTTAAAGAGAAGACAGGAAATCACATCAAACTAATGAAACATCTGAACAGAGGATAAAAGGATACAGCATAGCTAATTACCGTCCCAAAAGAAAAACGGATTGGACATTTTAAACAGCTATGGTATTATCAAAATTTATATGAGACTGAAGAACAAAATTAGAAAACGGAAGTCGATCTAATTGAGATGGGCAAACTACGAAATCCTGTAAAAGTGACCCAAAATCAAAAATCTCCAGGCCTTGACAGTATCAACTCAGGGTAGAAAAGCGCAGAGACTTTAACCTTGAGACTCATTTGGCATTTATCGAGTATGAAAAAGCCTTTGATAAGGTTAAAAAAGATATCTTATCGAAAATTATTCGAAAATTATTAAAAATACATTATCAAAATCTCACATAGCCCATTACAAAACACAAGAACAATTATTGATACTGGCAGATAATTAACAACCTAAATACTCATTAATTAAGGAGTACGGCAAGGGTGCAACACTTTTTAATATACATTTAAATGACATTATCAGAAAGTGGAAGTAAGTACGTGCAAATTTAATCCTAAAGATCAATCATAATACATACTTTAACACAATACTATTTGCAGATGCACAGGTTGTAATAGAGGAGAAATTGCAGTGATCAGTTTACAAACTTCACCAGTTGAGTTCCACATACAATCTGAAATTACCTCTGACGAAAACAAAAGCTATTGCATTTTGTGGAAACTATTTCATACGAACAAAAGTTGTCATTGGCGGATACACCTTAGCACAAATAGTCTAGGCAACAAAGATAAAAAAATACCAAATAGCGGAAATAATTCATGCAGATGCCAAAATTGGTACCATTGTAGGAAAAGGCGCCCTTAACAACATACTATAAATACTTGAGGGGTGGTGGTGAAGCTAAGAGTGGGGGGGTCTCGAAAAGTCATTTTTCTCAATTTTTCGTTAATAACTCACAAACCAATGCTTCTATCAAAAAAATGTATGTAGAGTAAATTAATCTACATAAATTTCTCTACAATAAATGTTCTCTACACTCTTTTGATAGGATCAAAGCTTAAGGAAATATGGAGGGGTAAATAGAAAATTTAAAAAAAGTGTTTTTTTTTTAAATATAGGTACGAGTTTTTGGATTGATTGTTGGGGCTCCCCTCCCCTCCCTATTTCAGTATACTCTAACCAGTAGCAATTGGAACACTCGATAAAATCTGAATTTACAGAGGACATTGGAAAAGAGCCCGTTGTTTCTATACAAAACCATGGGACTTATCTTTTTGCTAATACAGAAACGCCCTGGTATTTTTAAAATGCAGGTGTTCAGTTGCCCCACTGAAATCATATATGTGAATGTATGGATATGTACAGATAAAGAACTAGAGGGTCCATTGGACCGCAATTTTTTTTTAAGACAGCGGCATTTCGTTTGTATCTTCTTCTTCTTCTAAGGTGCAGGTGTACAGTCGATCAGTGAACGCGTGTACGAGGAAGTACGCGAGACTCTACAGATACTGGATGGTCCACTGGACCATAACACAGTGGCCACGTGTGCTTTCCTAGTGATGTCTTCTTCGGCACTTATACTCGAGAAAGCAGTGGTGTGTGAATGTGTGTGCCATTTGTTTGTGCGATTTGGAAGTGAATTCATTGTTAGAGTTATTATCCGTAATGATACGCACATGGACGACCGGGCGGCATGGCTTTTCACCACTTAAAATGCCATTAAGTGTTTTTTTTTTTGCCATTCTAAATCTGACTGGACAAAGTATACTCAATGCCAGGGGGGTGGCCAGTGCTCGTGCTCGTCCTTTTATTCCCTTTATTCAGTTTACAATCAACCTCCTTATTGATCGTGAGTCTTCAAAATATCTGCTTTTATTACATTAAATATTTGCACGCGTTTAATATAAGATTATTATTTCCAGTGTGTATGTGCCTGTGGCTGAGAAGTGTTTAATTTGTGAGAATGAAGTTGAAAGTGATTTGTGCAACGTTGGAAAAAAGGAGTAATTGAATAATTGAATTAGTGAAGGCAAGTGTGGTAAGGAAAGATGGGATAGAGAAAGGTTTCAGGGATAAGACAAATGGTGTTGTTCATAATTCTTGCAGAAAAGAATAAGTCAGAAGTGACTCAATAAAAAGGTTTTTGCGAGGTTTTTGTCGGTTCCTTTAGTAGTTTTAGTGATAAAATCTTGAGCGACTTATGGTACACTTCAAGGTGTAAAGATGAACAAAGAGAACGTGAAAGGATTGTGCATAAAGCTGCTGAGATTATCTTGGAAGACTTGAATCCATGGCTTACGACAACACTGCCTATCCCCCTTCATTTAGCTTCTGCAGTGAGGCTGAACAAGTGGTTACCCTCTCCATATTTCCTTCAGCTTTGATCGTATCAAAAAAGTGTAGAGGGCCTATTTGTAGCGAATTTTATGTAGATTAATATAGTAGATATATTTTTTTGATAGAAGTAGTGGTTTTTGAGTTATTAACGAAAAATTGAAAAAATGACCTTTCGAGACCCCCTCACCCTTAGCTTCACTCCCACCAATCAGTACTTTTAGTATGTTGTTAGAGACACCATCCCCTACAACTGTACCAATTTTGGCTTCTAGATGAATTATTTCCACTATATTTCCTTCGTTGCCTGGACTAAAATACCATATATCAAATGGCTAGGCTACGATACAAATTATGAAGGGGATATAGACATACATAATGTAACGCGAAATGTAAACAGCAGAGCGAAATGTGATTACTCCTGTCTGACCTCGGCGGCTTTCCTCAAAGGAACGCGGCTACGCTTATTAAGCGCAGCGGCGAGCACTAATCGTTCCCGGATTATTATTTAAGGAAAAGTGATTAATGAACTTCTGGACATTCTGAACATTATTATCGAGATAGATCGAGTGCTTTGTGGAATTATCGAGCAAATACTAGTAAATTCGTGAATATATTATGGGGGGCTATAAAAATGAACGCTGCGGATGAAGGAGATTATTATTAGACGTGAAGCCGCGAGAGTAAATAGTAAACAAACGAAATAGCGAAAGCGAGAGCGTATAAATAAATTAATAATCAAGAGTGATATAAATTAAAGTTAAGAAATAGTTAAGTGTGTTATATAAATTAATTAGTATAGTAATAGTGTATATAAATTAAGTAGTGTCTAGTGTACAATTAGTATCAGTGTAAATAAATTAGAAAATAAACGTTACAATAATAAAATAAATAAATATCAACAAATATGTGGAGTAATAAGAACCCTTAAAAATAAAAGATCGCAAGAAACGCAGCTGAAGTTTTACAAAGCAATGCCAGTTCCCACACTTATTATATGGCTCAGAATGCTGGGCGCTGCTGAAAAAAGTTTTCAAACGACTAGAAATATCTGAAAAGAAATTCCTCAGATCTGTAAAAAACTACACAAGAATTGATCGAATTATTAAAGAAACCATCAGAAATGAATTGACAATAAAGCCAATAACACAACAAGTAATCACATACAAAGAAAAATTAAGAGATCATGTACTAAGATTACCAAATGACAGACTCCCAAAACAAGCCTTAGAATACAAACCCGAAACCAGAAGAAGTGTGGGAAGACCGAGGGCAAAATTATGAAACCGGAACAGGCCAAAATGCCTTATCCTGGAAAGACAGACTACGATGATGACGAGGACGATTTCCATTTTATACTTGTGTGTCTTCTCGATGATTTGTTCAAGTGTATGGATAGCGCCTATTTTATCGGTTTTCGCTTCACAAACCCAACTTGTTATTGTCCAATTAATTTCCTAGCGTTGTTACCAAATCATTTTTCTCTTCGTATGGAGAGTATTTTGTATGCCGTATTTAATAATGCTAATCCCGAGTAATTACTGCATATTCCTCTGGAATTTCCTTTTCAAATATTTTTTTCAATCCATATCTATTTTACTATTAAGTACAATTTTTCTCTTTTCAACTTTATTAGTTCTGTGTTGGTAGATTTATATCTAGCATTGCATTCGTTAACGAAGTCGAAAAAATAGGAATTAAAATGCGGTTTTCAGTTTTTTGGTATCTAGAGATCATACTTAATCATTTCCCAAAAGTTTATATATATATATATATATATATATATATATATATATATATATATATATATATATAGGTCGCATCTTTTTAAAGAATCACAACAAAATTTGGTACAAAAATCAGTTGGCCAAAAATCTCGGTCAGGTTCGTTAATGGGCCAAATCGGTCGAGCGGTTTCAAAATGGCGGCTTGTTATTTTCAAAAAAAAATCAAAAAACTTTTATTTCGCGTCTGAGAGAAAAATGTTACTTGGGTTTTTTGTTGCTCTTATAGAAGCGAACCACATTTATATAAAACATTTTTTCGAGAAATGTACAGAAAAAAAGTTATTTAAAAAAAAATAAAAAATCAAAACACTTTTATTTCGCGTCTGGGAGAAAAATGTTACTTAGGTTTTTTATTTATCTTATAGAGGCGAACAACTTTTATATAAAACACTCTTTCGAGAAACGTACAGGAAAGAAGTTATTTTTGTCAAAAAAATAAAAAAATAAAAAAACTTTTATTTCGCGTCTGAAAGAAAAATGTTACTTAGATTTTTTGTTGCCCTTATAGAGGCGAACAACTTTTGTATAAAACATATCTTTGAGAAATGTACAGAGAAAAAGTTATTTGCAAATATTTTAAAATTTTCTCGTTTGTATTTTTTCACACCTCGTATGCATTTTTTTGACACATCGTGTGTTATATTACTATATATATCCTACCCATAAATCTACCTTTCAGCCTGGCATGCCATGGGGTTTTTAATATATTATTAATAATATATTTTACTACTATATTTATAATAATATATTACCGATGGGTTTGAAAAATTTATCAAAGACGTTTCAAAAATAATACCGACTGCTCTGCCTCCTCCATTAAAACAAATACATGGAAGATGCGGCTTCAATCGTAATACCGCTATTCTCTACTACTCCTCCGATATTATCTTTCAATCAAAAACAAATCGACTTCGCCAAATAGAACACATACAAGTTCCTAATACGATAGGAACCGATTTCAATTGGAATTCGGCGATCTAAACGTACGAATAGCCATGGACTTTCACGAAAAACTTCCCCGGTTGCGCTGCCGGCGATTTATCAAATCAATTCCGGTTGTTCTTTTTTTTAGGAGAATAATTCAGTGAATCTCGCTCCTGTGGAATCACACGGCGTTGTTGAACAATCAGGCTCCGGGTGCAGAAAATTTTTTGGGAGAGCAAACGCCGTATGGCGAAAAATGGAGGGAAGGTGGAAAGTGGGGCGAGTTCATATAACGATTTTTAATATACATACGGTTGGCGACTAATTTCTGGAGGGTGGAAACTGTTTTTGAGAGTGTCCCCTAATGAGTCTAACTTAGATGAACTCAAATGAGCATGTAGTGCGTTCCACAAATAACTAGGAGGTTACACGAGGGTTACACTTGTATCAACGATTTTTTCGTTAAATATCCAATCAATTTCTGTCTGCAGGGCACACCCACCTAATTCCGTCCGATTAGCAATACATTATTCCATTAGTTCTTCAGTCGCATAAATATTAATCCCTGTCATCATCGAAACAATTATGTTTGTGACAATATTGTGTTAGATTCGGTGCGGTGCGGTGGCCGAATGTCATTCGACTCATTATCATATAAACAACGTGAAACTGATTCTGCAGAATATGCATTCATTGCCTGTGACACATGCGGATCTGTGTGTGGATATGCGTGCGTGTGTGTGTGTGTGTGAGTGTGTGGTGGTTGCATCTCTCTTCCACCCTACGGCTTGTCGTTGATTATCGATCAGATGCACGCAAGTCCCTCGAGGCTTTTAAGAGGGTGGAGAACAGGGTGTGTGTGGGGAACTGAGGGAATGTTAAGAGAAATTGATGCACTGAGAGAGATAGAGCGCGAGAGAGAAAGAGAGAGAGAGAGAGAGACAGAGAACTAGGAGAGGATGGGACTCGTTTATCCTATTGATGGCGAAGTCTTTCGGAATGATATAACTTAATTCGCAAAGAAAATTGTTGATCAATACGCTTGTTATGTTATTCTGTGCTCCCCTGAGCGTCGAGTGGTTGTTGTGGGAAAAGAACGAAGTGGAAAAATTTAAAATCCATTATAGTAATGGTGATGGTGAACAACTATTCACCATGGAATATAGACTGAGTGACAATTTAGAGGTTAGCTAGTATGAAACAAACGGAGATAGATTTGAAATAGAATACGCAGTTCGACGTCGTGAAGCCCCTTTTAGCCTTTCAGATTAAAATGCCTCAAAATTATTATCTGACCGAATACTTTGCAAATCTCTAACAACATCAGATCACTATTACTCAAACTACTAGAGGTTATCAGGGTTGAGTCCAAAAGGATGTTCATCGTTTCCCAATAAAACGTCTATTTGAGATTAAAACTTCAAAATCGAACATTCAGAATCTAGGGAATGTCAGGCTAATGCCCCGACTTATTAAAACTAGTCAAAATTTAATTAAAGATACATTTTGAAACTATTTCAAGATAACATTAAACACTATTTATATACTATAAAATTAACTCTAAACCTTGTCGTCTTAAAGAAGTCAACAAGCGGTTTATCCCAATATATCACCTCTAATTAAGATGTCAGATTACTCAGGTAATTGTTATATTTATTTAACATTTCATTGGTTTCCCTTGAAGATTTCTTTCTTACCATCTTAGGTCGGTTGGGAACAGCACCATCCTATTGTTATCATATCATAATCAGATAGACCGGTAGTGCGTTTTGGCGGGACCAGCGAGTTGTACCACCAATACTCTGGGAGATTATTAACGCATATAGGGGAAAGGAAATACTAAAGTTCTCGGGGAGGAAGAAACCGCTACTTGGAGTTCTCAATATTTTTTCTGAATATAAGTCATATCTAAGGTAAATCACTTATAAGCTACATAGTTCTTTGACTTATACCTACCTTAAATCTACTACAGAAACATTATTTCTAAAATTATGGACGAAGTGTCAGCATTTAATTCAAAATTTCGAGTTTATCTTCTCATTATATTGGGGCACATTGAGAACTTCCAAGCAGCTGGAAGATCAAGGGTTTAATAAAGAAAAATATGAAATTTATAAAGTTTGGGCAATGGTGTACATAGGTATTAATATTTAATTACCTATAAAAACTACCATGGCAAATAAGAAGAATTTGAGTACTTTTACGAATTCAAAATTTGTATCTAGTACTAGATTAAGTTGCAGTTGATTAACAGTTTTTATTTTGTTAAAAGTGTCATTTTATGTACCTGTTATCAGATTTAAAATATTTTGGATTTTGTTATTGGGATTTGATATCTGGATGGAGATGGTAAAAGATATGTCTTGATAAAGGAATGAAATGATTACCAAACATCGATTGGTCGGCACGCAATATTTGTTGTATAAGATGTTTAACTTTTTCATAAAATTTGGCTTATTCGGATATGCAATTCTCCACTGCATAGAGTCTCAAAATTTCTTTACACACTGATAATTAGGTATTTTATCCAATAATTGGTAAGAGAAACATATTAACCAAACACCATTTTTCAGAAATTTCATTAGTTGTCGTGGTGTAATTGGGTAGTTTCCTCAATCCTCCAAAACACGGTTTTGGAATTAATTTAGGTACTCTTGGTACAACTCGGTAGTTCCCGTTTTGGCAAACGCACATATTGGCAGAGAGAGGTGTTAAATGGTGATTAGGCGAAATAAATATTACTAGACGATTCGTTGATTAAAAGGTATCTTAAATAGTAGAATGTTGTCCCATTGCATAAAGTTGTGCCATGTGGATATGTCATCTATAAATAAAACAATAATAAGTTGTCAGTGATATTTAACACGCATTTTGTTATAATTTTATAGTCATTCACAAAGTTATATCCAATTTTAATGAAAAAATATTATACCCTCAATTACTAACCATACAAAAAATATGAATACCCAATATAATGCATACATTACTACATATTCTCAAATTAATAATAGGTGATATTGCGTGTTATTTCTATAATATAATGAATAGTGTTGTTAGTTCAAACTCTCGGACAAGGTTTCTGATACTTCCAACACGATCCCTATATCACGGGTTGTTGCATTTCAAATCTCAATTTCAAATCAAATAGAAGAATTAATAAAACTTGCGGTGCACGTCATCAAAATTTATGACGTCAGCACGTCGCCATGTTGCCACAGCATTTTTTTTATTTGACATGACTGTTGGTTTGGCTAGTAAATTTATAACTGAAAAGTATACCTTTTCTTCGTCCTTCAAGAATTTTGCTCTGAGATTATTGTGAAATTCTTAAATAATTAAAAATACATAGGTATTAGCATATTAGTATACACCAATAATCAGGAATTAAATAGAATCGTAATGTGTTAGGATGAGTTAGTATATGGAATTTACTCCTTTAGTCAGTGTGATTTCATTAGTATGATTATACATTTACATTATATATATTACATTATACATTATTATGCTATTATATAATTATTTACAAACAAAATACATATTAAGATTTTAAAATATTAATTATATAAGAAATTATGAAATTCTTGAATACAAAAAAAATTATATACACTAATTACAATTCAAATAGGATCATGTGTTCTAGGATGAATAAGGTATATGGTAATGTACATGTATATGGTAAAATATAATAAGGTATATCTCTCTATTGGCAGCTTTACATGTGTCCATAGAGCCTTCATTTTATATTCACCTAAAAATAAGTTTTACTATATAAATATTCATGCACTACAGTTACAATATAATAATATACTAATAATACATTATGTGCACATACCTAGAGTAAGATGTATTTACTTAGCCAGAATCTGATATAGGTAAATGTGCGATACCAGACATGTCAGGCTAGATTTCAGATTCACAGTCACTACAGATGACATGTTCGTGTAGATGTTAAAGAAAATAGATTTTAAATATTTCCTAGAAATCACTATCACTCTCTGAGTCACTGTTCAAGTCAATCACTAAATTGTTAACTTCCATTCTATCAAACATTCGTTCACGATTCCACCATTTCTCAATTACTTGTTCTGTATGCCTGATGGAGTTCACCCAGATCACAGGTGTAATGGTAGACAATGCTTCTTTCCACATGTCCAAACAGTTAATGTTTGCATTTCCATCTCGAACTACGTGTTGGTTATAATAATTTTTCGCCACACCCCATATCAACTCGATTGGATTGAATATACAATGATAGGGAGGAAGACGTAACACTCTATGGCCATATTGTTCAGCCATCTGATTTGTTAGGTTTTTTTTCGGTTTATTTCTGGAAAAAAATAAACACAAAAGTTTCCATTTCATTTCTACTTACTGATTAACAATTTGAAGTAGTTCACTTTTCAACATTGTATGTTCAAATTGAAAGTTATGTTTTGTAATCTAGTCCTTTATAACAGGCTTTGTCGATCCACTTGTCGGAGCCTTATCTACCAATGTACTGTGTTACGGTGCGTTGTCCATAATAATAACTGACGGTTCCTCCAAGTTTTTCAAAAGTTGATTCTCAAACCACAGCAAAAAGTTGTTTTGGTTTATTTCCCCGTGATAGTCACCTTTGGATTTGAGGAAAACACTATTTGAGCCCCAGGAATGAAACCATTCTTGTTACCAGCATGAAGAATGATATGTCTGCAATAAAAAATTACTATTAATTATTACTTAATCCTTTGATAACAATTCTGCGATGAGTAATAACGAATAATATGACTTTAACAAAACTCATCAAATGGCAATCTAACATTTACCTTTTCCCATCAATTTTTGTGGTCTTTACACTCTTTCTGTTATCATCTTGCCACGAGTGACCCAATGTTCCATGTTGGAATATCCAAGTTTCATCCAAATAAACAAAATTGAATGTGGATTCCTAAAATTACATTACATCCTCAAAAATTGTATTCTTTTAAATGTAATATCTGGAAGTACCATATTGGCCCCCTTCGTGGATTATCCTTACTCCATTTGAAACCAATATCTCGTAAAAGGGTACAAGATGATGATTTACATCCCTCAAAGAGCTTCATATTCTCTAGTTTTTGATGAATACTTTCAAGAGTAACAGTTTTCTCTGAAATAATTACATTAATATGTAATTATGTAATATGTAACATTATCATTGTATATTGTATATGGTGAATACAATCAAGGATACAATGTAAAAAAAAACTATCTTACTTCTTTCATACAGTTCGTAAATTTGAATGCGAATAGAGCCAATATCAAGGTGATCTTGATTCGTGACTCGCTTCAAATGTGGACGGTTTTTCTTCGGCGACTTTAACACCACATCACACTTCACTTTTTGCGAGATTCTAATCACAGTACACACACTGATCTTCAGTGCAGCTGAAACACGCTAAAAATATTTCAAATAAGGGGCATAGAAGCTTAATAATCAATAGTATCAATACTTTACCTCTCTAATGTAGTTTAAAGGCAATAAGGGTCCCGGGATCTCGTTCCAGTTCAAAGTAACTGATTAGAGACGAGACCAGTTGCCGACACCGACTATTCAATGGTTTAGGCATTTTATTGCAATTCCTTACTATCGAAAACACCCAAACACGGATTTAATTTGAAATTATTTCGAACTATGCGTTTATAACCTCAAAATCATAACAAAACTTCGTGTCAATACGTGAATCGTCCGGCAACCGCGCCCACGGGTACCAACTAATATTTTATCGGCTAGCAGCCGACAGCGTGCTATCTCTTTTTAAGTGGGATAACAGTGCGCTCTTCTTGTAGCAAATTTTTATCTTATACCAACGCAATTGACAATAATTTTGATGTCATTGATGACTGCACCGCAAGTTTTATTAATTCTATTATATGTAATGTTCCATCCGCAGTTCGTTTAAACACTGTTTTTTCAATGCCGTTTCATTATTTCAAAAAGGTTGAGTGCATTATCCCTACTTGTTCTTGAAAGCTATAATGCCAACCTTCCTTGCAATTATTAGTTTTCGGAAAACCTTCTACGAATGTTCCACGTACATTTCATATTTCATGGGGATATTAAGATGACCGGCGTTAACCAATTCGTATGTCTTGTGCTTTTTGAAGAAAAAGGAGCTATCACAGTGTTTAGAAAATATCCACTACCGAGTTTAGGTGTACAAAATTCGGCAAAAATGTTAAATTTGACTCAAACACTGCGTAACTCTCATACCTCTGCTTTAAACAGATTTTGATATTGGGAAACTTTTGATTTTACTTTTTAGCATTTTTTTGTGAACAGCCTATGTATGAATAACCAAAAAATAAAATGCAAATAAAGTTTAATTGCTCTAGTTATTACTATATTTAGTAACATTTCACTGTCAAGATGTTTACTTTATCTAATTATGTCGTTTAGGACTGTATCATTCCATTATAATCACACTCCAATAAGCCGGAAATTTTAAAACTAATATTTATTAAGCCAGACATATGTTTCATTCAAGCTTTGAATTACAGTTTTAATACTTTTAATTTTTCTGCATCAATAATAGATAATCTAATGCATTTCTCCTACTGTTTTTTTAATACTGAGCGCGTCTTGTATACTTAAAAACTAGCATAAATAGAAGATATCCAACATCCATTTTAAACGTTTCGTGCATTAGATTTTGACATACGATTGCCTAGATACACTAGAAGACCCTTTCTTTCGCCACTTGTGATTGGACCAAGACGACAAATTTAGAATCATAGAGACCAAGAACCAAGAAATAAAAATGAAATATGGGAACACCTCCTAAATTTGTCCCAAATCTAATCGACGAAATGTTCGACATGCTAATTTCCAACTAAAATCAGTATTTTACTGGGGAACGAAAAGAACTTATATCTAACTATACATTAACATTCCTAGTGAAAATATTCATTCTCATAACGTCATTCCAAAATACAATAGCAAATAGTATCTATGTTTAAACAAGAGAGCTCAAGGCACCGACCTCATCACTATGAATGCATATAATGTTAAATATTGCACCCTTTATTTAACTCACTTTCAACATCCAGGAAAAACGTAAAATACGAGCCCTCCTCTAAAATCCGGCCTTTATTATTAGTATGAAGATAACGAAGTGGCGGCTGTAACAAAAGCAAAAAGTATCCCCGAAACAGCAAAGGCAATCTGAGAAACTAACACCAGACTTTCCATCCATATTCATTAGATCGTAAGCCCGGAGCAATGGTAGCACGGGCATTAGCCCACATTAAATTATTACGACTTTCAGGAGTACATGGCGGCGCAGATAAAATTGGATTGTTTGAGGAAATGCTATGGGGCAGAGGGTCCTGATAAAGTTCAACTGATTATTACGTTACGTACAGAAATTTGAATGATATAAAGAATTAAAATGAAAATTCTCTTTTCATTGCCGAATATTAAAACACTTCATTCAGGGAATGTATAAAAGTGCCTCGTTTCGGCGTGAATTTTCATCTGCAAAAGTGACAATCTGGAAATGAAAATCACGAGTCCGGAATAACCTAATAATTAGTCTTTAGCAGCCACACGGCAAGATAATCAGGTTATCTAATATTTCCAGTTTGTTGGTTGCATAAATAAAATTCGATAAATCAATGAAATTTGATGGAGACTTAACCGAGTTATTTAAGTAGAAAAGCTAACACCGGGTCGCTAAGCTATTTTCAAAGTTTTCATTAAGGCCATACTACTTAGAGCAAAATATTTTAACTAAACTATATTTATAAGAATCAAGTTGGTAACACCAGAATATTTTCTTTTTTATTGATTTCTCGATATTTACCCTAGAGTTCATTCCTTTTGAAATTGGACTGTATTTAACAATCCTATGATTAAATTAACTATCATCGAATGTAGGAATTTTTCGAATCGATAACTTAAAAGCTTCAGATTTGCGATACCCTATGAGGTAACTTTGATCTCACCGGAGCGTGAAGAAGTAAACAATCCTTTGTGTAACGGTATCGCATAGAGATTGATAGAAGGGGCACAATTCAATCGATCCATATATAATCTATTAATTCTCATTTTTATGGCTTCAATCGAATTCGTTCTCACTTTAACAGTGATTTACTTCTTTGCCTGTCATGCGATGGGCAAAAGAATGTAAAGGGGAATTTTCATCAATATGCAATTTAAAAAACTAATATTATATACAGGGAACGGCAGAGTAACCCATGTGTTTCTTATAAAAAATTAATTAGTCCGGGGAAGTCAGATCGAAAGTTGTCGTGAAATTGAAAAGTTAGGGTGCCCAGATTTGACTTTTTTAAACGAAAGTACATCTAGTGTAGACTACTTTCCTAGATTCTTGAGATGATCCTGTTGCAGCTTGCGATGCAGCTTGCAAGCACAGCTTGGAGCACGTGAAATGCAACAGTTTTCCGTCTATAACTTTTTTAGATTTGATCACAAAAAAAGTTGTAGGCATCAAAATTGTAGGGAATTTTATACCCTACAAGATGACGTGATGCAATCTTTAAAATTTTTTTTTTACAACCCTTAATTTTCGAAAAATTGTTTTTTTTGCAAAATGGTGTTTTAAGCCACAAACATAATTAAAATTACAATGACGACTTCATAACATAGGGAAATATAGTAGTCCTAATTTTTGAAATCTGAAAACACCATCGTTTTCAGGGTCAGGACTACTAAATTTCCTTATATTTTGAAGTCGTCATTGTTATTTTAATTATGTTTGTGGCTTAAAAAACCATTTTGCAATTTTTTTTTCAATTTTTCGAAAGTTAAGGTTTTTTTTTTAAATATTGCATTACGTCATCTTGTATGGTAAAAAATTCCCTACAATTTTGATTCCTACAATTTTTTTGTGTGATAAAATCTAAAAAAGTTATAGTCGGAAAACTGTTGCATTTCACGTACCCCAAGCTGTGCTTGCAAGCTGCATCGCAAGCTGCAACGTGATCATCTCAAGAAACTAGGAAAGTAGTCCACACTAGATGTACTTTCGTTTAAAAAAGTTAAATCTGGGCAACCAAACTTTTTCATTTCATATCCTTATTTCCCCGGACTAAATGTTGTCCCTAAATTTTGAGTTATAGAGTAAAATTTGATGTTTCGAAAGGTTTTTTGTGTTTAATTTCTAAACCCCACATTTAATTCTAATGTTGTTTGGTGTGGATGAATAATGAAGGTATACCTTAATTATTTCGTACAAACAACCTAAGATAATTGTTGACTATTTTTTTACGGCGTACGATAAACGCAATTGGTGGGATGGTAATGTTATTTCACCTATGTTTTAAGGTGATTTTATAGCATTTTCTCAAAGCTGGCTAAATATGACATCAAAATGCATTTTGCAGACAGAAATTGTTGCCACTTGAGCACCATAATGTTAAAATTTCGAATATACATGTTGCTTAGTATTTTCCCATCTTTCGATGATGGTTTCAAATTTGCTTAGTATTAAAACATAAAGGTACATGCATTTATATACAGTATGTCCCCGGATTGAGTTTACAAGAGGAAAAAAATTTTTATTTTTGATTTTACAAAAAAATGCTAAAGGAATAAAATTTTTTGCTTAATTTCAAATGACCAAATCTGTAATTAGAATTTCAATACTACATACCTATCTGTTTCAAAAAAAAATTTTCATTTTCTTCATCGCATTACATCTATTATTTTTTGTGGTAGAAGGCTTTGACTTGAAAACGTCAAACACTAATTTATTTGTCAAAAATATCTTCAAACTGTAATTCGGTAATTTTCGGTGAAAATGTTAACGTTGTCACAAAAAATGTATTTAATACAATGTTACGGTACTGGGGGAAAGAGCTACCGTCACACTGCGGAAGAATTTAATGAAAAATTTCCCGGAGTTACTGTTTCCTGAATGGGTATAAAAAAGTTGGTGAAAAAATTTTTGGAAACTGGTTCTGTTCTGAATTTAAAAAAAAAAAACTAATACGTGATGAAGATGATGCTTCTAGAGTTTTAATTTTGGATTTGGTGGAAGATGATCCTAAACTTTCATTGCAGAGCTGGGTGCTTCAACTGAATATGAGCAAATCCCATATTCAGAGAGTTTTGAAGGAACGTAAATTATACCCCTATTTTTAATCATACGTCAGAACCAGGAGATGATGAAAAGCGTTTTCATTTTTGCATGTCGATGGGAGATAAAATAATGGAGAACCGAAATTTTCACAAGAGCATTGTATCTTCCGATGAAGCAACTTTTTCTAGCAATAATACTGTTGCGTCACAACATGTTCGCTATTGGAGTGATGCCAATGCTCACTTTAGAGTTGTGGTGTGCTGTTTCTTACCATGGAGTAATAGGGCCATATTTTTTTATGCTATTATAAATCAGCACAATTATTTGGAAATGTTGAAGAATTTTTTCTTGGATGGTTTAAGTTATTAAAGTTAATATTAAGTTATTTAAGACGATAAGCAAGTGAATTCCTACGTGCTTATCGGCAGAGGATGTATTTTCAACAGGATGGTTGTCCGGCCCGCTGTTCGCGCATTGTTGCTGCCTGGTTCAATCAAGAATTCGAAAATAATTGAATTAGCAGGAATGGTCGTGTTTTGTGGCCTCCAAGCTCTCAAAACTATTTTAGATTTTTATTTGTGGGGACGCTTGAAGCAACTAGTCTAAATGGAAAACTTACCTAACAATGTAGAAGTATTAAAAAATCGTATAAGAGATGCTGTTGCGTCCTTGACACTCGAAGAAATTCGCAACAGTTACAGGGAACTGCAGCTTAGAGTCTAATTGTGTGCTGAAAGGGTGGCGAATTTATAAAATAGTTTTAAATAATATTGTTTCTAGCCTAGTTCTTTTTTTAACGTTGTGATTGAAAAAAAAAATTTTTTTAATTCTAACTAAAGGTTCGACAGTTTAGTAATTCTAATTACAGATTTGGTCATTTGAAATAAAGCAAAAAACTTTATTCCTTTATCATTTTTTTGTAAAATGAAAGATACAATTTTTTTTCCTCTTGTAAACTCAATCCGGGGACATACTGTATACACATCAAATTTTTTTAAGTGCGGTTTAGAAATTATGAATGTCAAATAATTTTAAATTTACGAATTTAAGAGCCATAACTCAAAATTTAAAGAAAGTATTAAAATTTTTTATATGAATTACTAAGTTTGTTTTGACATCAACTGCTGACAGTTTGCCATGTACAACGTGATCAAGAAATACTGTTTAAGTTGGCAATCCTAAATTTTACTTTAAAATGGTAGAACTGGAACCACTTCCGGTTGCTTGACAGCTACTTTGACGTTTAACAGTGACAGCATTGACACTTGAGCGGCGATTCAAATTTTTATTATAAAAATGGTACTACCTATTTATATTAGAACAGGATATTTTTATTGGAATGGCTTATTTTCGGAGTGCAGTTCATGACTCCATTTCTGGATGGCAATACTCCTTGGAATCCACTTTGCACCAATTTGGAGAAATGTTTCCTGAAGTTGTGTTCACTATCGACGTTTTTAAACAACACTGTAGTTCAACGATATTTGAATACAGGCAATGTGAAGAAAGGAAAGCCACCTGGTAGACCCTCCGTATTCACTGAAAATGTGGTGCAAGACGTCAGGGCCCGACTGCAACAAAGTCCTCGCAAATCGGTTAGGAAGCTTTCCCTCCAAACAGGTTTAATCCTTATCAAAAGTTCACCCGTTTCCACTTATTCCTAATTTCCCGTATTCCGTTTCGTGACTTTACAGGTTTATCATATGGAAGTTGTTCCACTGTGTCGAAGAGCAAATTGAAATACCACCAGTACAAATTTTCCATGGTCCAATCCCTAAATCCTCCTGACCGTCCACAACGCGTCCTGTTCTGTAACTGGTTCAATCGGGAAATAAACAATGATGACATCCTGGATAAAACCTTTTTTTCTGATGAAGCTTGGTTCCATCTCAATTGCTATGTTAATTCTCAAAATTACAGAATTTGGTCTGGTGAAAATCCACATGCTGTTAGAACAACAACTTTACATCCTTTAAAGTTGGTGTTTGGCTGGCAGCCATTCGTTGGCCAATTAACCGTTGAGGAGCGCGAAAATGGCTACTTTCAACAAGATTCGGCTCGAGCCACAATGCAATAATTTGCGGAAAGTTTTTGGCCATCGAGTTATAATTACGGGAATCTGGCCATGTAGGTCAACAGACCTGACATCTCTAGACTTGTTTCTTTGGGTACCTTAAAAACAAGGTATTCAGTAATGTTCTACGTACACGTGAAGAACTGGAAACTGCCATTATCGAGGAAGTTGCAAATATTTCTCCTTGGATGTTAATTAATGTCTTAGAGAGCCTAAAACGGAGAGTGAATTTATGTTTAGAACATAATGGAGCTCAATTCGAGCAGTACCTTTAAATATTAAAATTTTTTCTGGTGTGGTTTTTTAATCGTAAATAAATTCACATAACCTAAAATATTTGTGTTTACTTAGCTGTCGCTGTCATGCAGAGTGCAGAGACTTCCGGTGTAGCGTTGCAATCCCTTAGGCAAAAAAAACCTCCAGGTAGGATTGCCAACTTAAACAGTATTTCTTGATCACTCTGTATTTACCTATACACACACTGATGTATTTATCTTAATAACAGTACTACTAATTAGTATATACCAACCATAGGTGTTTAAGAAATGAAGAAAATTTTGATGCAGCCATAAAAATTTAATACTACGTAATATAGTACAACTTAAAATGTTAAATTTAATAAAAGTAACAGAAAATGACCTACTACTTTTAACAAAAATTGACATTTGTTCAAATTGTTGATTGACATTGACAAATTTCTAATATTTGCAGTATAGTTTGATACAGCAATTCAAATACAATTATTCATATGACAATCCGTGAGTCGATCGATGTATTTGTTCGTATTAAACTTTATAATAATTTTATTGGAGGATTATGAAGAAAGATTTATAGGTTGAAATAAATGAAGCCTTTATTAATAATGCAACACGATACAGAATGGCATACTTGTCCTTGCTATGATTTTAAAGCTAAATCGTATTGAAACGTAATCACATTCATATCTGTTTCAGCAATATTTCTGCTAAAGTGCTGCATTACATAAGTTTCAAACTTCTCAAGGCAATTTTCA
The DNA here is from genome assembly GCA_946251905.1 of Cryptocephalus moraei. NCBI lineage: Eukaryota > Metazoa > Arthropoda > Insecta > Coleoptera > Chrysomelidae > Cryptocephalus > Cryptocephalus moraei. The sequence continues at coordinate 10,695,626 of OX276456.1, read as the reverse complement.
CAGTGGGGAAATGAACAAGTTGCACAACTACATGTAAAATGCCGTTAAAATTCGTAAAATTATCTTCGAAGTTATTCTTCAAGTTTGAAATTATTTATACGTTATATGTTATAGCACAGGCTTGCGTTGAACTTTGAAACCCTTTTTGCTTAAAAAAAAAAGAAAACGTTTGTATGACGACTGATTAGGTTATATTTCCAATAGTATAGTTGTTTTCAGCGCGTCTATAACATACACTTTTACACCTTTGTCTCTCTCTCTCTCTCTCTCTCTCTCTCTGTGGTGAAGTTACAAATCAAATACATTTCATTTTTTTGTAATTGGTAACCAAAGTCCCGATGTCTCCCGTTTCGAAATAGGTTCATAGCGTTGTTCGAAAAATGAACTTTGAGAGATAGGACACCATTAAAACGTTTCAGCACTCGTCCTCTATTAATCATCAGATTTCAGACGAAAGAAGTAGTTGCCTGCAATGATAGCCACTTTCTTTTTAAAGTTTTATATACTTAGAACTTTCTTTGTAATTTCTGAAATTTAATCGTTTCACGATTTTAATTACTAATTTCATAAGGTCACTTAGTTTAGCAAACTTTCAACATAATGTTTGCTGGTGGATAATGCAGTGGTGAGAGAGAAATTGTGGAAAACTTTCGTCTTTACGACACAACACCATGAGACCAGTACCTGCCACAGCTGGAGTACCATCGGTTATCCAAGCTACCACTTTCAATATTGGAATATTTTCATAAGGAATAACATTTTTGAAACGAGAAAGCAAGTATATGTGTTAAAGTGGAGTACAAACGATCTTAAAAAATTTTTTTAATTGTAAAATTACTGTCAAGTATCCTGAGAAACTCATCTTTCAACATTTTCCCCTAAGATTTGGTCTGTTGTGGATTATTTGCGGTACATAGTAATAAAATACATCAGTTGGAGCCTTATTTTTGTCAATTGTTTTTAACATTGTTGACTGTTGTCCAAATTAGCTGGTTTTTTAATTGTTTTAGATTTTCCTTTCTACAAGCAAAGTGTAATAATTCAAATAATAGAATTTGGAGTCGTTCGCTAACCATGCAGAGATGTCGCTGCTTGTGTTTACTGTGAAAATTTGTGAAATTTGCTGAAACTTTTATGATTCCCACACTTGACCAAATTATACCTCTTGGGATAGCTATGACCGACAAAACATGTTGCACTTTCACCCTCTGATTGAAAAATAACAAATCTTTCATTTCGGCAATTGTATTAACTGTGTCAAGGGTAACTTGTTATTTGGGCATCTCAATGGCGAAACGAAATTTGTTAATGTATGTTTTTACATCTCATGGAGAACGAAAGAGTTGGTACGAATTTGTGTCATCATATTTTACAATAGAAATTTACGAATATTCATTCGAAATTCATTCGAATTATGAAATTCAATTCATTTCATTTCGAAATATTGTAATTAATAACTACTCACTTCGGTTTTTATTTATATTATGTATAAGTAAATAGAGGAAAATTGTTTAATATCGCGAAATTTTATACATATCAAAATGTAATGAAACGTTAGAATAATAAATTTTCACCGAAATAAAAGCAAAGTTGTGAAAAGTTGCGCAACTTCCTATTTTTTTAGGATATATTTTTCATTGCGATTATTAGCATTGTTGTGATTTTTTAAGCGGGTTCTATTTGAGTGAACACCATTAACTTCATGATAAAATATTTTAATATGGCAATACTAATATTACCATAATATAGGAAATTTCCGTAAATAATTTTTTGTTTTGTCGGGTTTTGCATAAAATTGAATCAAGAATATTGAGATATTGGAAATCGATAGTTTTTATTTATATGTTCGATATTCGACTGCAATGTTTGCTGTCAATGAACTTATAATAAATAATGCAGGAATGTAATATATTGTAATAATATAGGTATATATATATATATAATATAATTATATATTAATTAAAATTATTAAAATTTATTAAATAACAAAAAATTTGAACCTTCGGATAAACACAAATGTCGCTTTATTTGAATCGCGAAATTTTATTTTCATCACGTCCACAGCGGTTCTAATGTTTTTCTGAAAGTTGTTGTAAGGTATGTGTTGTTTCAAATCCTGTTCTTCTTCTTTACGTGCCGTCTCCATTAAGAAGGTTGGCAATCATCATGGCGATTTTTATCTTTGAAGTTGCGGATCTGAACAAATCAACAGAGCTACTGTTGTACCACTGCCTTAGGTTGTTCAACCAGAAGATGCGTCTTCTTCCTATACTTCTTTTACGCTGTATTTTTCCTTGTATAATAGTTTGCAACAGTGTATACCTCTCCCCTCTCATCACGTGGCCCAGATATTGCAATTTTCTGATTTTGATTGTGTTGATTATTTCTTTCTCCTTTCCCATTCTTCTCAATACCTCCTTGTTCGTTGTTCTGCTCACCCAGCTTATTCTGAGGATTCTTCGATATGCCCACATCTCGAATGCTTCCAGCCGGTTAGTGTCGCGCTTCTTAAGCGTCCAGGCTTCCATTCCATATAATAATACTGGAAATACGTAGCATTTAAGCATTCTGATTTTAAGATGTAGACTAAGATCTGTTCTGGTTAATGCATTCCTCATTTTATTAAACACTATTCTAGCCTTTCCGATTCTTGATCTTATTTCTTGTGAATAATCATTATTGTCATTTACAATTGTTCCCAAGTAATTGTATTTGCAGACTTTCTCCACTGGCTCCCCTTTGATCCATAATGTTTCTCGCTGTTGTTGGTGTTTTGTGATTGTCATGAATTTAGTCTTTTTGGTAAGTGTGAGCCCCCTTTCTTCGCTGATCAGTACTACTAGATCTATTAGCCTTTGCAGTTCTTCCAGGGTTTCTGCTATTAGTACTGTGTCATCCGCGTATCTAATGTTGTTTATAACCTTCCCATTAACTTTCACTCCCGTTGTTTTTTGATTTTCCAGTGCTTCTTGTACTATATATTCAGAATACAAATTGAAGAGTAATGGTGAGAGCACGCATCCTTGTCTTACTCCCCGTTTTATTTTTATCTCTTCTGAAATTTCATTTTGCACAGAAACTTTGGCAGTCTGGTTAAAATAGAGATATGTTATTATCCTGATATCATTCCTGTTAATGTTTTTATCTCTCATGAGTTTTATGAGATGATTATGGCGGACTTTGTCGAAAGCTTTGTTATAATCGAGGAAGGCTACATATATTGGCTGATTGACGTCCATGAGTCTTTGAGACAACACAGTAAAAGCAAACAACGCCTCTCTAGTAACCATTGCATTTCTGAAACCAAATTGTGTTGCGCTAAGATCTTGCTAAATCCTTCTAAAAATTCTTCGATGTATAATTTTAAGGAATATCTTAAGGGTGTGGCTTATTAGGCTGATCGTCCGGTGATCCTTGCATTCCTTAGCATTCGATTATTTTTGGCAGTGTAATAAATGTTGATTTGAGCCATTCTCTAGGGATGATTCCGGTGTTATATACAGTGTTGTACAGATCTACCAGTACTCCAATTTGATCTTCTGCAATTAATTTGATAATTTCTGTTGGTGTTTCATCAGGTCCTGGAGCTTTATTGTTTTTAGCTGTTTTAACTGCATACATAACTTCTTCTTTTGTTATATTTGGGCCCTGTTCCTTATCTGTGTCTCGCTCTGTTGTTTCCTGTTGTCTCTCATCTTCAAACAATTCTTCGATGTACTCTTTCCATCTTTCTAGTTTCCCTTTGGTGTCTGGAATTATCTTACCGTTTTTGTCTAGTAGAATACTGCTTTTGTTTGCTCTTTTAATGCCCGCTAGTTCTTTAATCTTTTTGTGGAGATTGAAGTCATCATGTATTGCTTGGAGTTCTTCCATTTCTACGCATTTTCCTTCATACCATTTTTCTTTGTCGTGTCGTATTTTCTTTCTAATTTCTTTCTGTATGGTCTTATATGCGCTTTCGTCTCTATTCTTATACGACCTTCTGATTTCCATTAACTGTAATATGTCATCAGTCATCCATGATTTTTTCTTGTTTGTATTCTTGATTGTTGCTAATAGGTCTGTTGTTGTGGCCATAATTGTAGTTTTAAGAGTTTCCCATTTTATGTTTACGTCGGAGCTCGGGGTTAAGTCAATTTTGCTTAGCTCTTCATTTATTTTTTCTGTAAGTTGTTGTTTTACCATTGGGTTTTTCAGATTTGAAACTGGGAGCTGCTTTTTGTTATCTATGGCTGCTTGTTTCTTGAGACGGATTTCCATTTTAACTATCACTGGATTGTGGTCTGACCCGATGTCCGTACCCGGGTAGGTTTTGGCCGATTTGATGGTATTCCGATATCTCTTCTTTATCAAAACATAGTCTATCTGATTTCTTCTAATCTTGTTGTCTTTATCAGCTGGCAATTTCCATGTATATAATCGTCTTTCGTGCAGCTTGTAGAAGGTGTTTGTGATTGCGTGATTGCCATATCATGTTCTTGGCAGAACTCTGTCAATCTATCTCCTCTTTCGTTCCTTATTCCCAGTCCAAAATCCCCAATAATATCATCCACTTTACCTTTCCCTATCTTTGCATTAAAGTCTCCCATAATGATTGTTATATCTCTGTTTTTCGTGATATCTAGAGCTTGTTGGACATCATCATAAAATTGATCTATTTCTTCTTCGACTTTATCAGCCGTGGGAGCATATACTTGAATTATGTTGAGTGTTCTTTGCGCTGTTTTTATTCCTATCATAATTACTCTATCTGATATGGGTGTGAAGCTGGTTACTAAGTGTTTGAGATTTCTGTGTACAACTATTGCTACTCCATTTTTATGTTGCTGTTCGTTGTTACCTGAATAGTATATTTTTGATTGTTCAAATAGCATTTCACCTTGGTCTGGCCATCTGGTTTCGCTCAGTCCCATTATGTTAACTTCAAGTCGTTGCATTTCTTGGAGCACATTGTGAATTTTTCCTCCTTCATACAAGGATCTAACGTTCCACGTACCGATCTTCATTACTTTCTTCTTTCTCGCTTCTTTCAGAACCGCCCCCCCCCCCGGAGATCCGATTGGGGGACTTGAAACTCCGGAATATTTTGTTTTGAAATCAGCCATTTTGATTTTACTAGGGATATCCATTGGGATCTTTAATGCAGTGGTTTCCCGTTGCCTTCTGCATCTCTATGCCGTTGGTCATTTACTGACTCATCCGCCTTTAGAGAAGATTTCTCTTCCCTGGGACAATAGGGTGCCCTTACTCTTGTGAGCTCCTCCACCCGAAGCTGTTGGCTGACAAGAGGGGATTACTTATACCGGTAATCATTCGGTCGGCAGCCTCAGCAGGTCCGCAGGTGAGACGCCGCTTGCAACCGCCCAATCTGGGTACAGACGTTGCTATTGTGTTAGTTTTGGTCCGCCCCGGGTATTTGATTTCCCCGGTACCACCCATATCTGGGAGGCTTTCCCCTATCCGCCACCTGGGGAGGCGCCCGATGGAGGACTAGCAAACCCCAACACGGGTCAAATCCTGTAGATTTCGTAAATTGGATTGGAATTGGAAAATATTTGCAATACACTCATGGTTTCAGGTAAATACTTTAATAGTTGTCCAGTCATTATAGGGGGTTCACCTAGGAAAATCGACATACCCAGTATATTGAAACGTAAAAACTTCTATTTTGGCATCCTAAAACTTTCCTCAAAACTCACATATAATTGGACGGCCGCAAGTGTTAAAGTCGGGGATCAAAAGTCACAAAAATCGATTTTTTCTACATTTTTTGGAAATATCTCTTTTTTATGGGTTTTACGCTATTTGTATTTATTATCAATATTGTACAGAATTAAATTCTCTACAACTTTTGTCTTCAACATTTCTTCATACCTCTAACTATTTTCGAGATAGAGGGCGGAGAGCGCGCGATCAGAGAAACATGTGAGGTCAACTGGTAGTCCCGATCAAAAACTCGTATATTAGGGTTATAAATTATTGCTATATATTTAATTATCATTTGTTATTAACTTTTTCATTAAATTCAATCTTTCTTTCTAATAATTCTAAAATTTATCAATTCAATAACACTCATAATCTCTTTCTGTAATTGAAAAATTATTAAGGGACATACTTTAATTACATTTTTATTATATTCTTATTTACACTAATTGCATTTGAATAACTACAAGCTGTTGATATCACTACAGAACAGATGTCCTCATCATTGAGACAGCTATTGAAGAATCAAAACATGAAAAAACAGCTAAACAGCAGTTATAATAGGTGAAGATATAGATTTACTTGTGATACTAATTGGAAGTACATTATCTCATGAACAAGAAATTTTCTTTAAAAAAGTTGGCAAAGCAAATTTAAAAACTGAAATATACTCCTCCAAAAGTTTTGATAAATATCCTCGTTCTAAAGAACACATTAAGTGTCTGTGACACAACTTCTGCGCTCTTTAAAAAAAGGGAAAAAACAGTTTTTAAAAACATTTGAAAAACTGCCCAATTTGGATGAACTTTCTGCAGCATTTGAAGAAGAAAACTCTCCGGTTCAGAGATTATTTGAGAATGGAATGCAAACCTTATTAGCAGATTATAATGCTCCAAAATTTGTGGATAGTATCGATCATCTCCGTTATGCACTATACGTCAAGTCAACAAAGTCGAATAAACCTGTGCAGTTATCTAACATTCCACCAACGAGTGGAGCAGCTCACCAACATTTCAATCGCGTTTATTATCAAATTCAAACTTGGTTAGAGCATGACTTAGAACCCCTGGAATGGGGTTGGACAATGCGTAACGAATTTCTAGAACCTATCATGACAATTTTACCACCTGCTCCAGATGAATTACTAAATACAATATTCTGTAACTGCAAGAGTGGCTGTGGCTCAAGATGTGAATGCAGGAAAGCGGGGTTACAGTGCCTTTTAGCTTGCGGCCAGTGTAATGGACAAGCCTGTCTCAATGCTGTATCATATCAGACCCATATTAATGATCACCGAACCTTTGACCCAAAAATCATAAATGACTTAGACAAATGTCGTTGATGACGGTAATGAAGAGGGACTTGAAATTCTGCAGCAGCCGGACGATGACGACGACGAAGAAGAAGAAGAAGAAGAAGAGGAGGAGGAGGATGAGGAGGAAGAAGAAGAAGAGGAAGAAGAAGAAGAGGAAGAAGAGAATTGAAATTAGAACTTGGCCTTCTCGAAATTTTTATTCTTTTATATTAATTTTGACAATATTAAATTAATCAAAGGACACTTTTGATAAAAACGTTTTACAAGTTTAATTTTTTTTTATTTGTTTGGAAAGTCATTAGTATAAATTAGATTACAATTAAAATGTAATTTAAGTATTTTCCTCAACAACTTTTTAATTACATGGCCAGGTAAGTGTTATTAAATAAATTGACACTTAATTAAAAATAGACAAGTAACCAAAATTATGAATTTAATGTAAAAGTTAATAACAAATGATAATTAAATATTTAGCAATAATTTATAAACCTAATATACGAGTTTTTGATCGGGACTACCAGCTGACCTCACATGATTCTCTGATCGCGCGCTCTCCGCCCTCTATCTCTAAAACAGTTCGAGATATGAAGAAATGTTGAAGACAAAAGTTGTAGAGAATTTAATTCTGTACAATATCGATAATAAATGCAAATAGCGTAAAACCCATAGAAAACGAGATATTTCCAAAGATTATAGAAAAAAATCGGTTTTTGTGACTTTTGACCCCCGACTTGAAAACTTGCGGCCATCCAATTATATGTGAGTTTTGAGGAAAGTTTTAGGATGCCAAAATATAAGTTTTTACGTTTTAATATACTGGGTATGTCGATTTTCCGAGATTTTCACCAAATTCAACCTAAGATGACTGGACTATAGCACACATTTTGGTTCAACCAGGTTTTACATAAATACTTTTTTTTAATAATTTTAATTTATTTAATATATATATTAATAATTTAAATTATTAATAATAATTTTTAACCAATATGTGTCAATTATACACGATATTCGAAATGTTACCCATAAATTGAAATTTTCGGGCAAAGTCGAAAAGCTGAAAACTGAATTCGCAGATGTCGCTGGCAACAGAAATATTGCCAAACAAAATAATTCACTCCTACTCTGATTTACGACCATTAACGGCACTCGGACAATACGTATACATTACAGCACGTTTTATATTAGGTAAGTGGGGTATTACCAGGTGATTGCAACGTACGGTCAGAAATATTTTAAAATCGAATGAAATGTTCATGGAACGTCGAAGAATAATTGAGAAAAAATATAGGTAACGACAAAATAATCGTGAAAATGAACAACATGTTTTCAATTCAATATTTTCCAAAAAGAAACAAATATTTTTATTTCGTACATTTCCATTACCCACTAATTAATTTAGTGAACTTCAGTTACTTAATATTCCCTACGTCAGTTCAGAAACTAATACAGCTAACAATTATTTTAGCAATCCAACACATTATTCTATCTCTGAGCCGATACGACACATTTTTACCTTTATACTTTTACATGATATGAAAGTGTACAGATACGCATGTATTCGTGGTTAATTACATAGATTTTCTATACTTTTTTTGGCACATTTTATGATTCTGACAGTCAACTCGTAGTTCCAATATCAATACTAATGTTAGAAATTGCTTTTTAACTTATTTATTATATAAAATGTTCTTTACTTGACAATACCTCTATTTCGGTATGATTCAGTTATCATGAATACGACAATATTGTTATAGGTAAGTATATGACAATATCACGTAACTACTCCTAAGACAGCATAAAATGAATGGGAAATATGAACTCGTCCATGAATTTCCATTTCATAATATATTGAAGGTTTCTTTAGGATTGTATGTCATCGTCAGATATTGCATGTAAGATAGTCAGATGTAATAAGATGTAATACTAAATGTTTAAAAACACTTGGTCTTGTACTTAGATATTAAACTTAGGGATCTCTATTATCATAAGCTGTAGTATAATTCAAATTTTTATACACTGTACGAATACTTTCGAAAGCCATCTGGCTAGCAATATAGTTGTTCACCAAAGTAAACGTCAATTTTACGTATTTATGCAAAACTTGAATTATATTTCAATAAATTAGGTAAATTCGTTCAAGGTAATCAAATAAGTCATGTGGAAATTTGGCGAGGAAAGATTTGTAATAAGTGGCAATAGTATCATCACACCACCCAACTTATCGCACAAGAACATAATTGCCAAATAGATAAAACAAGGCCAGTGATACTACATAACTTCTTCTTCATTCCAGGGCTTAGGCACTTTTATCTGCCTGTTCCGGCATCAAACTTCGCCCCATCTTTTCATGGGGCGTCCTACACTCATTTTCCCTATTGGATTATAATTTAATATTTGTTTAGTCAGTCGATGTTCATCCATTCTACTTATATGTTGTTTCCATTTTGTTCTGTTTTCTTTTATTTTCTCATTAATCGAGTAAATATTTAGTTCTTGCCTTACGTCTTCGTTTCTTTGTCTATCAAGTCTTGTAATGCCTTTCACTCTTCTGAGAAATCTCATTTCGCTAGCTTGGATTCTAGAGTTGTCTTTTTGCGTCATTACCCTGCTTTCGCATCCATATAATAGAGTAGGTGTGGCCATTGTCTTATAGAATTTCATCATAATGTCGCTTCTTGTCTTGTTCTTTAATGTCCTGTGAATTGCTCCGCATATATATTGAAATCTGTGAATTTTATGATCTATGTCTCTATCTTTCTCGAAACTTGTATAACACCATAGGTAATTAAAATGACTTACTTGCTCTAATGGATGATCGTCTAGTACTATTTTTGTCCTTATGGGGTAATTGCCTTCAAACGCCATAAATTTCGTCTTTTTTGTTGATATTTTCATATTATAATTCTTGCACACTAGATATAGTTTGTAGATGGCTTTTTGTAGATCATTTTCTGAGTTTTGGATGATCAACTGATCATCGGCAAATAGTATTGTTTTTATTTGCGTGTGCTGATTGATTTTTATACCTGTTCGTATTGTTTCATTTCACTCTCTTATGATGCTGTCGATATATATATTAAAAAGCGTTGGTGATACGCTACAACCTTGTTTTAGCTCTTGATTTGTTTTTATTGGTTCTGTTTCATGTGTTTGCATTTTAATTGTGATATTTGTATTTCTGTACATACTTTTAATTGCTTTAAACAGATGTTTTGGGTACCCTCTTTTTTCCATAATATCAAATAACTTATGTCTATCGACCCGGTCGAAGGCTTTCTCAGTCTATAAATGCAATATGCGTTTATAAATTGAATTCTCTTCGTTTTTCGATTATTTGTTTTATAATGAACACATTGTCGTTAGTAGATCTGCCTTTTCGAAAACCGTATTGTTCTTCTCTTATGATGGCTTCTGTAATATTTTTTAGTCTATTGTTGATAATTTTGGAGTATATTTTATAAATTGTGTTTAATAGACTGACACCCCCATATTTTTCGTAATTGTTACGGTCGCCTTTTTTAAACAGTGATATAATTTGTGATGTTTGCCAGGATTCAGGTATTTTGGATTTTAACCAACACTGATTTATTGGATGTAGCAATCTTAAATGTAGTAAGAGACCTCCATATTTTAGCAGTTCCATGTTTATTTGGTCTGATATTGTTGCTTTTCTATTTTTTAATGTTGTTATTGCCTCCATAAGTTCATCCATTGTTATGTGTTCTATTCCGGATAAAGTCAATTCTTCAAAGTCCTCTTCTACATAAATGCTAGGGTTATACCACAAGTTTTCATAGTGTTGTATCCATTGTTGTTCATTAATAACTTCTAAGTGGGCGGTATCTTTTTCTGCTTTATTCATTTGTCTTATTACCTTATAAGCAAAAGTTTGTCTCCCATGTAAATCGTTCTCAATTTGGCTAATAAATTTTTCCCATGATTGCTGATGCTTCAACCTTGTAATCCTTTTTGCTTCATTCCGAGCTTCATTGTATATTTCCTTGTTTTCGTCTGTCTTCTCTTGCAAGTACTTGTGATATGCCCGTTTCTTTTCATTTATTGCATTTTTCACTTGTTGATTCCATTGTCGTAATCCTTGTCTGCTTCTTATTTTCTTTTTCTTGTCCAGAGCTTCATTAGCTGCTTTTTCAATACAAGTTCTTAAACTGCACCATTCTTCATTTATATCCTGTTTCGTGGATTGTTGTTCCAAATATTGATTTAGGCGTCTTTGATATAGATCTCTAATACTTTCTTCTTGTAGCAAATACACTTTATAAACTTCTTCTTATCTAAGTGGTCTTGTCTAAGTGGTTTTAGATTTTTTGCCTTTTTCCAGCGACTCAATATTCTTATTGTTCCAACTACAAGATAGTGGTCAGAATATATGTCACTTCCGCGGTATACTCGAGTATCTTCTACAAGATTTTGTAATTTTTCATTTACTATTATATAGTATATTATCGATCTCCATCCTCGAGCACTCCATGTGTATTTATGGATATATTTATGTCTGAAAAACGTGTTCGTGATTTTTAATTAATTCTCAGTAGCGAAGTGTCTCAAGTCATGTCCGTTGTCATTTAAGTGTTGTTCACCGTTTGTTCCCACTACTTGTTGGATGGGAATATTTCCGATTCTAGCGTTTAAGTCGCCTCCTAAAATCACATGGTCTGTTTTATTGTACTTGCTTAGTATTTTTTGAAGTGCTTTGTACAGTTCTTTGATTCTTCTTTTTTGCCTTCCTCTGGAGCATAAACGCCAATAATTGTAATGTGGCCCCTATTAAATTTCAATCTCGTTGTTATTATCCGTTCATTTATGTATGAGTAGCTTTCTATTCTAGGTGTCCATTTCTTATCAATTAATATTGCTACCCCGCAGCGAGCTCTTTCGCTTTGATCTACTCCACTGTATATCATTGTGTAATCGTCCAGATTTTTTGTTCCTCGTAGTTTCTTTTTTGTTTCAGTCATGACGGCACTGTTTATTTTACGATTTTTCAGTTCGATGTTTAATTCATTTTCCTTTGATCCTAATCCTCTACAATTCCAAGTAGCTATCTTTAATCTATCGGTTATTCCAGCTCGTTTATCCTTGACTTGCCTGGTTCGTCGTGATTTTGATCCGTCTGGCCTACCAGTTTGATGCTTCTGAGTATTTGTAATTTCCCCAGTACAGATTACCAATCTGTAGCTAGGAAAGTCGGATGGTGGGGCTGCCACCTCAGGGCCTTCCGACCTGCCTGAATTTTCTGTTGGGGTTTATTCCGCTAGCCGAAAGGTTCTCGCTTTAAGGCGCCAGAAACTCGCCTTTCACCCTCTCTCATTTGCTACATAACGCACATCCATTGTACGCCATGCACCCAGTGGTTACGCGACACAGTGTCTTCGAGGACGTGAGAGTAGGATTTGTTGGCAGAGCTGAGTTCTATTTCTAGAACCTTCGACTCTTTCGTCGAAAAACAGTGGACATTATTCAGAGTTTTGTTACAGTCTGAGCTTCCACAGCTCCTACTGCCTCCGAGGTCATTTACCAACCTTTAACCACCTACTACACACACATAACATAGTTGCTACGTAACTTATATCACCTAATAATTTATAGTCTACTTCCTAGTAGCAAATTGGTGAAATGTGTACGGCACCATGTTTTACCTATTAAGTCACAGTTTCCTATATGACGTATTTTGTTAATTTAGTAGATGTCACGAACAGCACCTGATATGTAAAATAAGTAGAAGTTTCACTACTCAAGTGAAACAGTCTATTTACAACAAATAGAGCATGTTTCTCAACTTAATTGGTGTAGTATAACAAGTTACATTGTTACCAAAAGTCAAAATTACCCAATTTAGTACCAATATTCATCCACATAGACGCTTTCAATTTGATTAACTTTTAAGTAATTTAAGTGAAATATCTTGTCAATATTTTGAAAACAATATATCGAATATATTTTCCTCGTACAATATAAACTTAGTTTCGGAATATTTATATTATCCAATTGAAACAAAGTATGACTAAATTTTATGAACACAATATATTTGACGTAGTAATATTCGATTTAAATAATATTAAAGCATTAAAGTACTACAACTCTACACGAGGTTTGGCAATGAAATTTCTTAATTATATGAATTTAGGACGTTAAGTTGATCTATTTTAATTATATCAGGGTATGTCTCTCCAACTAATATTACCCATGATGATGTCGACGGGAAGTATAAGTTTAGGATACCTTACCTAATTGTTCTTCAACTTTGTTTTTAATACTAAATTTTTAACCTATATCAATATATTTCTCTGACAGTCGTAAACTGGGAAGGATATAATTTAAAAGATATGACATAGCTGGAACGTAATTTCGACGTGAGACTCCACTTAAGGGTCGGCCGCGACTTAATATCTTATAATAGAAATTCACCAAATTTACCAGTTCATTAATATCGCGTCGGATCAAATCCGCCGATACTAATAATGCTGCTAATTAATGTATTAATGGTTGCAAAGTCGTATTTTCTAGTCTTTGAATTGTCCGACTAAGTTGATCGTTACAATAGGAATCATAAGAAAATATATAACCCTAATTCTTACTGAACACAAAAAAATAATATCCACTGATGAGATTTTAACTGTCGGATCGATTTTCTTATACACATTTCATTTCCACACTGTATGTGAGTACTGGATAAGGTATAGAAGTGCCGGTTTACTATAACAATAGCGGTTCCGGTACATATCCTATGGAATGATTGGTAGATACTGAGAACAAGGAGAGCGGATCATCTATAAGTGCTGAGAGTCGATTATTCTCACTTCAGATACATGACCATTGACAAGGAGCGTAGTTTCAATGCGTTTTCACAATATTTCGGATATTTCTGTGATTACCTATGATACCGAAATTTGAATGTTGAAGTTTTCAGAACGATTCTCCTTCATTTATATGTATGATTGAAGAAAATATACTAATAAACTCATTTTACTCAAAACTGAATGAATATTTTAATATTTTCAAAGTACCATCTCAAAGGTACACTTGCGTATATTTACCTTTAAACATACACTGTAGCTTTTTATATACACATAAATTTTCATTAGTAGTTAACAATAGGCAGAAAATTAATACAATCTTTAGATACATTGTAATGTAATATAATAAAATTATTTAATTTTTTTCTCGATTGAGATTAATTGAGATATGAATAACGCGTGCAAAAAATAATTTTATGCCTTTATATTTGTGTTTCCTACGAAATCATAAATTAATTAGGAATAAATAAATAGGACTGTGGTTTAAGGTTAGTGGGTATCTACCAACTATAATTCGGTCTAAAATTTAGAAAGAAGGTTTAATTGTGACTAATAAGGGAATATCAGGGGGAAGCCGAAATGTGTTGCTTCATTATCTAGGCGCAAGATACCGTTTATGTCTGGAATTTTGACATGTATACCAAATTATCCATAAATCTGTAAATTAGTTTTAATTGATTTAATTTTTATACTTACAATGGACTAAAGGAGGATAACAAGTGTTAATTAATTTTGTTTGGCTCTATAATGTAGGTATTCTATATCTTAGAGGTCTTCTAACGTATACCAGAGGAATCCGTCCTGTAATTTAATTTCCACAATTGATTATACCTTTTAATATGCTTTTATATTGTTGCTGTAATGAATATTTCTTATATTTTATTTATTTAATATTTTACGTTATATCAAATCAAGATGCAGCTTTTATGAGGAGAGATGGGTGATATTTATGAAATTTTATTTTGTATATATTATATTATTTCACAAAGGCACTGCTTTGTGGAACTAAATTAAGAATGCACTTTATTGCATAGGAGTTACTTAATATGCTGAACGCTCTCAAACTATATTTGGTCACAGTATATATAGTTCTAACAGTATGCTCACTTCTTTGATGTCCATGAAAAAGCCGGCGTTTTTTGCAGGTGGTTGTAAAGTAATAAAAATATCGTTATCCTGGCAAGTTCGTAGAGCGGGAGAGGTACGACGACGAGAGGTGGGCCCTCTCGGCGGGAAAGTTCGTAGACCAAGGGAAGTGGGACGAGGAGAGGTGATGGGTGTTCGAACACGCCCAAGTGACTGTACTGTTAGAATTTAATATACTGTGATTTGGTGCTGAAGAGCGTACATTATTTAACGATTTATAATGACGCCGCAAAGCGTATCAGCAGAGCTAAAACAGGATTGTCCGGAAAAGGTTTTTCGGGCTCTTTCCGCTATTTTTAATGTCATCCCCAGTCTGGATTTAGAAGGTGGTATAAAAACGTAAAAAAAATGTGTAGAAATATATCACAGAGAATACGCGCGTGTTTCGGTGTCAATTTTTGTTCCATTACAAACAAGAAAGCTTGTTTATTGGCAGTAAAGTTTTCCCTCGTCAAAAGTAACTTCACCACGGTCTGTTATCAAGGGAATCCAAAATACAACATGTTATATAACCTGAAATAAACACGCTTTATCGCACCCGCTTCGATAACAAAGGACGAGCTAATAGATAACCACGCGGGCATAGCAGGCATTCTATAATTCCATTACCTTAATACAGATCCGCTTTGATTTCTGGTTTTAATATTCGCGTCAGTAATTGGCAGACAATTGTTTTTGCGGCCTGACAATCTATCAGGAGCGATGATCGACAATATCAAGCAACGAAAAAAAGAGCGCGGAAGGGAATAGCCTCTGGGGAACGAGGCTGCGTTAATAAAGCGTTATTGTGGTTGAAATTTCGAGGGTAGCTTTTCGACGATTTGAAATTTTAATGTTAGGATTTATGGACGGGTGTCTTTTGGAGGGGATTAAAAATTTATTTAAAAATGAAAATGTTTTGCCAACCATCCGAGCCCGGCAGCTGCAGCAAGGGGGAGGAAATCGAGGGAGAAATTTCGGACGACGAACGAAGGGTTCTACTTCCATTCTTTAAGATAACAACAGAGCGAGGGAATAAATAAAATATCAAATACCGCGTTTTGTAAATGAAAAGGGTATTTCTTACATTCAACCTCAAAATTCAAAAATAAAATTAACGTAAAAGAACGTAGGGTTATGTTCATTTAGATAAGTGTTCCCTTCAAAATGTTGCTAAATCCATAGGTTAAAAAGTGATTAAAATTTGATATTTGGCATCAGACTGCAGGTTAATTTTTACTTAATGATTTGGTGATATTTATTTTGTCACCCATCAATAACATGAACAGATTTTGTATCAAAAGTGTTGGAGTGTAGTAACTTATGATATGAAACCACAGTTGTAAAGTGATTAAAGCCGTCTGTAAAACACACAACATCATGAATCCTTGATAAACTCCAAATAAATTAGGCATTTTTAAGAAAATATCTCTGGGGGTACATCCACCTGCACCAAATACTCCCTGGATATGATAGAAGCCAATCACTTTGTCTAATGTGACAGCTGTAAAGCTGCTTTCTATCACTACTTTCTGCAAATGAATGACAAGTCTACTGAGACAAAGTAAAGAAGTAGACACTCGATTAAGAGGTATCATTAATCGGTAACAGTCTGGGGACAAATTTCTTAAGAAAATCGGGGAAATGGTTTAAAAAATATCACTAGTATATTATGTACAAATATAAATCCATGGGTTCAATACACAACAGACCTCATTCAAAACGTCCAATGCAGCTTAACTAAGCGAGTCACATTACAACAAATCAAAAAGAAACCTGGCCTCAATACTAAGCACTTGAAATTAATTTGGTACAACGGCACATAAAATTAGTTTTATTGTATCCATAACAGCGGAAATAAGAGCGGTGTTGTTGCAAACAACGCATGTTCCCTTCTTCAATGATGACTCTACCATAATTATGTCATATAATTAAACTACTAAAAAAAATTTAACCGTTGAAAACGAGATCATTTTCTCAAAGCAGAAATTGATTCGCTGAATAGGCTCAATTCTTATCCTGGAAAAAGTAATACATACACAACGAAGTCCATGAGCGTTCAATAAGGGCTGGTAATATGACGATTTATAATGTAAAATAATTCCGTTGGAATCTTTTCACTGAACGTACTTATGTCGAGAACCTGGGTAATACGAATCTCCTCAGTGGTACTTCATGGAAGGACCTGGTGTATATGCTTAAACTTGTTCGATTCACAGTGAATGGAAATACCAAATACATCTATGCTATTCTATCAAGCCATCTTCTTGTTAACAATTGTGTGTACATCAAGAAAAAGGTCTAAGCTCTAGGATTCAAAGTAAGTTCCGACGGAACAAAACTACAACAACCTTAACTGTGCTAAGCTTTGGGTGAAGTAAGAACCGTACAGTAAAATTTGAAGTAGAATTGCGTATAAAATACCTTGATACCTAGCGCTTGTAACCTAGCGTTAATAACCTTTAAATATCGTTAATCAGAGTGTATCATTTCAGATAGCCGTAGAAGGGAGAACAAAGATTCTATAATTAATGCAATTTGTTCTAAATTGTGATTACGATGTCATCACACTCGTTGAATCTTGGTTGAATGTAGACTTTTTGTTTGCTGAAGTTGGTTGGGGTAATTATGTTATTTGTTTTGATAGAAGTGCTGTAGGTAGCCGTAGTGGTTTAACTGGAACTATACTAAATGACTGGAGACTTCTAAATTTATTTTTTGATATGTATTACCTTTTCATGGCGTGGAACAACTCTTTGTTATGATCCATCTTCATCATTGTCTTTCTTAATTGGTGCAGTATACCAACCACTAGTCTCGAGTTTGGAACATTATAAAGACCAATCTCGGCTGTGGCGTTTCGTTTCCATATTCACCACTTTACTTTACTACTGGCCAAATGAAATTTTGGTAATGATTCTGAAAACTTCGTAATATCACATTGTTGCCTTGGTGCCAATTCTCCTAAAATTCTTGCAGGTCCTTTTGTATTTCTTAACCTCAAACTATCCAATTGTGCTTCTAACGAAAATAATATTTACTCTGATCTTGTTTTACAGAAAATTGAGAATCCTTAGTTACTACAGAAGTGGTTGGCCTACATCATATTATAACCATATGTTGCACTGTTGAACAGTACAGTTCTACACAGCCTCTCAGTTACGATGAATTCTATTTAGACTTCAAGATGAATTTTGGTATCTCTTTTCGTACAGTGATACTCAACTGAACTTATCAATCTCTCTCTATATATAAAAATGAATTGCTGTTCGTTTGTCTCGCTTGAACTCGAGAAAGGCTGGACGGATTTTGCTAATTTTGATCTTGAAATATTTGTGGAAATTCAGGGAAGGTTTATCGGTGAGAAACATAAATAATAAGTAACGGAAACACTGAAAAAGGTACGTTTTGTAATTTGACATGTATAATCAAACAAATGAAAGTATAGTGTCGGCTGGTTGTCAAATAAATAATTGTCAAGACGATTATTAAAATCTATCATCAGTTTGTCAGTGCGGGAAAAACTTATTTTATTGACTTTAAAAGGCCAAGAAGAAGACGACCTGACTTAGGTCGTCGAAGTCAATCAAATGTGCGACGAGCTAAGGTAGTTTCAAATGAGATGAACCTTCAGTGACAGTTGATATGCGCAAACTTTTAGCGGGACCGTTCAAATATGTACGAAGTAAAGTGATGGTAAAAACGTTGGTCGAGCAGTCAAAAATGAGCAATCCACAACTGGGGCGGGAAGTTTGAATTGGGGACAGAAATCGATGATTAGTCTTGAAAAAAACTATTTTTATAATGAATCGCAGAGAAAACTTACAGAAAGACACAAGGTAACAGGAAAAACGCAAGCCAAACACAAACACGTGGGACCATCAAAATCTAAACTCAAACTATGTGTGTGGGTGTGTGAGAGTAGTTAACGTTTCCTTTTTGCTACAAGGCTAATCTGGACGGGACCTACAGTTTAACGTGGGCTCCGAACCACGCTCCTCGAGCACGGTTGTACCCCCTAAAGTTCTCACCCCAGTAACGTCAAACTAAATAATGTTCAAAACAAACACAGAACATTTTCTTAGTTTATGCCCTGCGTCTTTTCGTTTTCCCTCTTAGTTTAACATTTTTTGCACGGATAGTAGTTCGGCAATTCGACATATTTTCGTCACTTTGCGCACGATGACGTAGGGTTCATCTCATTTAGAACTACCCTATCTTACGTGCACATCGCACTGACGACCAGCGAGAGACAGATAACGATAACATTCGTATTGGTATGACAGAATTGCGTTCCACAGTGAATAATTATGAAGTAGATAGGCTTATAATGGAAGAACTTCGGGCACATCAAATACAACAGCAGCGAGCACGACATAATGAAATAGAGCGATTCCGCAGACGTAGTGTTCCTGTAAACCTGCAACGAGTAGCATTCCACTACGACCCGGAAATAGATTATTAGGTGTGCCGACCAATCCGTAACGATTGGAGAAATGACAATAATGTATCAGTATTGTAAAGCGTTAAAATGCAGCGGTGAATCTACTGGATTATGTTGTGCTGGTGGTAGAGTAAAATTGTCACAATTGTTCCCATCACCAGATCTATTACGCTCATTAGTTTATGGGGTGGGAAATGGCTCTAAACCTTTCTTGGCCAAAATCCAAAAATATAGTAATTGCTTTCAAATGACGTCGTTTGGTGCAACGCATATTGTACAGAAAAATCTCATACCTTCTTTCAGGGTAGTTTTTGATAAAAACTGATACGTGTTCGCGAGTCGTAAAACAATCATCTTTATATATTTAGGCACCGCAAAAAAGACAAAAAATATGGTACATCAGAAAGCCTTAAATTGATTAGGTGTATAACTGTGTTTCGTTTAATTTAATGTAGATAAAAATTTTTTAAAAAGTTTTAAACATATTTTTCAAAAATATATACAGGTGATAGGAAGTTCACCGGGAGATCTATAATTTTTATTTATCTTTTTTTCTTTAAACTGTACGTGGCTTTGCAACGCATGCCGGGTACGGCTTGTCACCAATAAAGAAAATGGACGGTTAAGTTCAAATTTACGAGAACTCGTATAGATTATGCTAATTCTTCCCTCATAAGACACCATTGCAGATTCCTAACATAGTTGCTACAATCAATATTTACTTCGTATTGAAAATGCCATTTATTACGTTCCTAGATACTTCTGGAATTACTTCAGGGTAAAACAAAATGATACTCTTTTTTCCAACTTTAGGTTTTCTGACAATAGAACTGTCAAGAAAAAAGGTCAATTGCTCAACTTTTTGGAGATTATGCTGCTAACATTTGTAGTTAAACGCTATGGGATCTTGAGAATCCCTCCTCAACTAAGAAGGATAAAATTAACATCCTCCAGTTACCTTTACTATTGGTAAAGTCTTCAAATCTGTCTCTAAACCCAAGGACAAGCGGACCCCTGATCTTCATGGTACTTCATCATGTTATTTACTTACTTACTTACTTACTTACTTTACTTAGATACTTATTTATGTACATATAAATAAGGTTACAAACATATATAATTTAAAACATATATATAATTAGGTTAGCTTAAGTAGCAATAATTACCATTAATATTTCAGCAATTTTCTTCCAAGGGATTACTCGTAAATATGAAGAAGTACCTAAAAATTTTTCGTTGTAATCATCTCAATATTTCTTGCTTTCCCGAAAATAACGACCTGCCCGATACTTCTCCCGCAAGTGATTTATAACTATCGAAGGTTTCTAGAGGGATTTCGACAAACATTTCTAACCATCAACAAAACCATTCGAAGCCATGTATATTCGCAACAAAGTCTCACATTACTTTACATTGCCCTTTTAAAAACAAACATCCTCTTGGGAGAAGAGGACTCAAGGACTCTCCCAGTCGAAATCGGGAAACAGAAAGAGTCCATAACCATAACAATAAAATCCTGGAATGTTCACTTAAAAATGATCGACATTGAAAAAAGTTTTCTCTTTCGCTCGAGCTGGCAATAGAATTGGGTTTGACCTGCGAGATGCTTCGGAGTTTTTTTCCTTCCACGGGAGGGAGAATCACGTTTGTGATGTAGACAAATGATTGGCTATTAACAGTAAAATCGAATCGATTTCTTCTGTGAGAAAATTGCCAACGGGATAGAGCCTTTTGTTTTAATTGTGACAGGGTCATTTCTAATCAATTTTAATGTTAATGGAAAGCAGAGAAATATCGGAAGTTATAATAATGATTTGTTGCATATAACAAAAATTTTGTTTTCTATGCTTCCCATATTGGTGCCTCTCTTCACAAAATTCGGTTCTATTTTAATCGGATCGTAATTATAAATTAACCCGTTCAATTATTGTCAGAAGGGGTTCAACGTTTGTTTGTTCGAGTAGAAGGTCCCCTAAATATTAGGTACTATGCCTAATTGAATTACTCATCACAATTTAATTGTTATGAACAATTGATTATGCTTATGCTTTAGATGTCGTAGAAAGCAACCCAATTTTATATTTTTTTAATACACCCCTAGCTTATATTTATCTAATAAGTACTCAGCTCGTATAAATTTAATGAAATTTCCCTTACGACTCAGCATTTCTTTCATAAATTTGCTCGACTGCAATTTTTACCTGGCTTTACTGTCTCGGTCTCAATAACGATCTCGGTACTTGACAAACTGTTAAAACAAGGGACATTTCAGAATTAAATCTTCACATAAAAACTTGTGAAAATTTTACGACGTCGGTCGTTTAGATTTTTATTTTATCAATAAAGTTTTAGCACCTAAGTAAGATGAACTAGGCCAGGACATGTCCACTGTCCTACGGTAACAAATAAAACTATAAATTCCGTAATGGGAAAATTATGGTTTCCTTTTCATTGTAATTCATGGGGAGTGGAGCTGATTAAAATGTTTATGGAAATGAAGGAGAAGGGCGAAGTTCATTAATAAGAGAAAGGAAAGCCATAATTTTTTTATTTGAAGAATTTTAATGAACCACGAAATTAAATTTATTGGAAAATTGAAATATAGGTTTATTTCTTAGAAAGCAAATGTTTAAAATTACAGTTTGGAAACTTATTAAATATCAAACTTAAGAAGATTTAAGTATCGGACATTGTTGAGCTTTATTATATCACACTGAATAACAGGATGTACAGCGTATTAATCTTAACGAAAACCTGTAATTTTCGACAAATTATTGACATTTGTGACAAATTTATGTATAGTTTTAAATTTCCTTACTTGGGTACTTGTTTAAAAACTGTAGCTGTTTTGGAAATGGGAATATCACATTCTTTATTACTTTGAACATTCTTCAGATATATATGAAATTTTAGTTTATTGAGTTCTGCGCTCAGGGTGGGCAGAAGGAATCTTTTTAATTAAGGGCTTTCGTAATTGGTTAATTATTTTAAACAAAGCATTAAATAATTATAAAATTAAATCAAATTTCTACAAATAAACAGATCAACAAAATTAAATTTAAACAGTTGAAGAAGTTAAACAGTCTTTCCAGTCATGTGGTTGTAGACCTCTATCTTCCATTGCACCGTTTACTTCTTCTCTCCCCGATCTTCTTGGTCTACCCCTTCTCCTGCGGTTGGTGGGGACCCACTGTTGCATTTGCTTTGGCCATCGTTGATCATTCATCCTTTCGACATGGCCATACCATTTCAGCCTTTTGCATTCTATAGCTTCCAGGATGTCGATGTCTATGCCCATACGCTCTCTGATGTCAGCATTCCTTATTTTGTCCTTTCTGGTTAATTGGCAACATCTACGCCAGCAGTTCATTTCCATTGCTTTTATTTTGGAGGCGTCTTTTTTATTTATTATCCAAAGCTCTGAACCATATGTAGCAATACTTTCTATGATACTTTTGTATACTCTAATTTTTGTGCTCCGAGTGATGTGTTTATTCCAGAATATACTATTTAGTTGACGTATTGCTGAATTACCTTGTCCAATTCTAATTGCTATTTCCTTTGTGTTCCGACCATCATTTGTAATGCTTACACCGAGATATTTATAACTGTCAGTATTTCCGATTTGTGTGTCTCTTAGTTCTAAATTTCTTCCTTCACCTCCCACCACTACATACTCTGTTTTTGATGGGTTGATCGATAAACCCCATTTGGTGTATTCTTCGTCTATTTTCGGTAACTTGTAGTGTATATAATCCTGATCTTCTACAAGTATTACTTGGTCATCCGCAAAATGTAAGCTGTACAATTTATGATCTCCAATTGGAATGCCCATAGGTTCACATATTTTTTTCCAAGTTTATAAAACCCCCTCCAAATAAATCTTAAAGACTGTAGGTGCAATGCAGCAGCCTTGGCGAAGTCCTTTGGTCACATTTATCCCTGTCACTCTTTCTCCAACCTTTATTGAACTAGTCATATCTTCGCATAACTCCCTCACGGCATTAATGTAAATCGGTGGAATTCTCTTATCTTCTAGCACTTGCCACAACTTGGCTAATGGGACACTATCAAACTCTTTTTGAAAGTCAATAAATACCAAATGTGTCTCCATATTGTGTTCCAAACGCTTTTCTATTGTTTGTTTTAAACAGAACACATTGTCTATACAAGAACGACCAGTACGAAAGCCACTCTGATCTTCACCATCTTGCCAACAATCTTCAATTCGGCTTTTAATTACCTTTCCGTACAACCTACAAATTGAGTTTGTTACACTAAGCCCTCGGTAATTCGTACAATCCTTTCTATCGCCTTTGTTCTTGTATAGATTGCTGATATATGCAGTTTTCCATTCTGGGGGTAGCTCTTCCCCTCTCAAGAATAAATTAAAGATATAAGCCAATAGCTGAAATAGTTTGTAAGGGCCATTTTTAATCAATTCTATGGGCACTCTCCCCGGTCCTGGAGCCTTTCCATTTTTCATGCCGTTAGCATGTTTTCTAATTTCTTCTGGTGTTATATCAGTTTCTTCGCAGTAGGAAATATCATATTTTTCATTGCCAATATCTTGAGATTCTGCTCGATCTTCTGTCAGCATTTTTCCATAGTATTCTACCCATTTTTCCGGGGAAATCAGATTTAACCTACTGCGTTCTTTACCATCTCTTCTATTACCTTTAATTGTTTTCCAAGCTTCTTTACTTCTAGCGTTGCCCAAAAAATGCTCTACGTTATGGCAGGCTTTATTCCACATCTCATTTTTTGCTTTATTTACCGCTTTTTTTACTTCGTTATTTAAGCTGTTGTACAGTTGCCGATCGTTAATGTCCTTTGTCGCTAGCCATTTATTGTACATATATTTCTTCTTTCCCACAAGGCCTTCTATTTCATTATTTCACCATTCATTTTTATTCTTGATAATTTCCACTTCTCCAATAGCCTCCATTGCTGCTTCGTCAAGGGCTTTAATGATTTCGTTATATATATTAATTGGCGAGGAGTAACAAACGCTGTTTAATTTTAAGTTTAGCCTCATTCGATATAGAAACTGGGTAGACTCATTTTCAAAGCTTTGTGGATTGTACCTCCTTGATGAGATGTCTTGCAGTATCATTGAACTTTCATTTTCATTTCGTCGTTGACTTCCTTTAAATGTAAATAGTAGTGACGCTTTAAGTAAATGGTGATCAGATCCACACTCTGCTCCTCGATATACTCTAACGTTGTTAACTTTTATTTTGGAGTTCTCCTTGCATATACAGTAATGGATTATTGATTTTAACTTTCTCGTTGGTTGGTTCCACGTAAATTTATGGATTTCCTTGTGTTGATAGTATCCATTCATTATCTTTAAATTCATATTTTCGCAAAAATTAATTAATTAATCTTTCGCCGTTTTTATTTACTCTTTCTTCCCCAAATGGACCGACCACTTTACTATTTATCTCCCTTCCGGTTCTAGCATTTAGGTCACCTAGTACAATTACTTCCTTCCTAGTTCCAATACTCTCTACCAAGTCCGTCAAATCGTCGTAAAATGTATCCTTTACCTCGTCTTTTTCATCTTCAGAAGGTGCATATGCGCCCACTACCACTAAGTTATGTCCTTTTAGCTTCATCTCCACTTTTATTAACCTTTCATTTATCTGTTCCCAGTTCTTAATATTTCTTGACAGCTTTCTCTTTATCAGTATACTTACGCCTGCTGCTGCTCTTCTGTCTTTTCCTACTCCACTATAGAAATGAACAAAATCTTTGAACTCGTCCGTCCCTTTCCCTTTCTTTTTTGTTTCTGTAATGACTGTTACATCTAATTTAAATCTCTTGATTTCTTTCAGCACCTCATCTAGCCGAGGAAGGCAATGAAACAATAAATTAAATTAAAAGAATATTGTTTAATGAAACAAGTTAAATTAAAAAATATAGAATAGTAGGCTAAGATAATTCTGAAAATTATCTGACACGACATTTTTGAGTTGTTAAAAAAATTTTTGGCCTGAAAAAGAATCACAAATTTAAAGATGACGGGCGGATGGTATGGCCCAAAATATGCAGAAAACACTTAATGAACGTATGTACAAAAACGTTCTGTTTTGAAAATACTGTAACGTTTTTTCTAATTTATTTTACATTGTCTGTTTTAACACTACTTAATTTATCTAAACTATTTCCTAACTAATTAATTTATATCACACTCTTAACTGTTAATATTTACGCTCTCGCTTGGTCGTTTATCGCACTGTTTTCACTCGCGGCTTCAAGTCTAATCTCCTCCGACCGCAAGCCCATGTTTATATACATATCTTAATTGTATTCGAGAAGATTCCAGTTCATTCCTTTCCCTAATAATGTTTATTCTAGAAAAGCCCGGAACGTAATGAATCATTCTTTCTTTAAATGAATATTCGCGAGTACTCTGCAACTGTTTTCAAGACTCAATTAGCGGAGCGGCCTCCCTTTGAGGCAAGCCGCCGTCCTATAAGGAGAATGCTTACGCTGGTTGTTGACATTTCGCGTTACAATACATTGAAATATTTTTTTTTTAAATTAGGCTCTGTCTTAAAATTTAAATGTTTTCGGACATATGTTTGGGACCTTAAGGTTTGGAATTCATCTCTTCGGGCCATAAATATTTTCATTAATGCATTCAACTTTTTCAAAACTTATTTTCTGGAAAACTGTTGCTCTTATCGAAATGGAACAAGAGTACAAGTTTTATGATAGTTTCGTTTTTATATGATTCATAATCAAAATCTCTAATCAGTTACGTGCAAAAAATTTTTAACCTCAATAACACCTGAAAATCACATTGACCTTTAAACACGTTCATTTTATATAAAATATTTGGAATCAGCGCACTAGAGTCAGTTTGTGACTTAAATTTTGCTTGTTTACTGAAATCAGTTTTAAAGGTAGTAATAAAATTGATTATTTCCTTTAAAAAGTTTAACGTTTTAGATGGTGGAAGTGAATTCCATCGATGTTTAATCCTCCTAATGTAGCTGTCTGAAAATATTTTGGAATGCTAGAGTCGTTGCAAAAAGCTTTTGTTGTAAAAATAATTTGTAACAAAGGTGCCGTGTCAAAAATTGTTTTAATGATGATAGAGTATCTCGTATCAATTCTGGCATCTTCCATTGCTGTCAAAAATACCCTGGTTTCAATACTGTCGAATGCTTTATAATAATCGACACATACTAGAGGTATGGGAATATAATACCTATACTGTTGTTTTTCCGATTATCGTTTTAACTGTTTGTAGATGATCGACAGTGCTGAATCTCTTTTGAAACCCTGCTTGCTACACTGGTTGGTATGAGTCTAGTTTTGCGGTTAGCCGAATGGTTATAATTCGTGTAAAATGTTTATAGAGATGTGACAGTAGGCTTATGGGCCTGTAGTTCTCCTAACTTGTGTAGTCTCCCTTCCTGTATATGTGAAACATTTCCGCATCATTCCAGAATTCAGGTATTTTTCCCTCTATCAAGTACTTGTTCAATAATACCTTTACAGCTTCTGTTATAAGTTATAACATTTCCTCCCATTTTTAACATCTCCGATGTTATTTGATATTTTCTTGGACTCTTTCCATTTTTTATCTGTTGTAGTAGATATTCAATCTCCTGTAGTATTATTTCTGGTAGTTCCTCTGAGCATAGATTTAAGATGTATTTAGAAGGACGATTAGGGTTGGATATAGCCGCCGTGTAAAGTCTCTTCTCTTCTTCATCTTCTTCATTCCAGGGTTTAGGCATTTTTAACTGCCTGTTCCGGCATCAAACTTTGCCCCATCATGGGACGTCCTACACTCCTTTTTCCTATTGGGAATATAAGTTAATATTTGTTTAGTCAGTCGATTTTCATCCATTCTAATTATATGTTGTTTCCATTTTGTTCTGTATTCTTTTATTTTCTCATTAATCGAGTAGATATTTAGTTCTTGCCTTACGTCTTCGTTTCTTTGTCTATCAAGCCTTGTAATGCCTTTCACTCTTCTGAGAAATTTCATTTCGCTAGCTTGGATTCTAGGGTTGTCTTTTTGCGTCATTGCCCAGCTTTCACATCCATATAATAGAGTAGGTGTGGCCATTGTCTTATAGAATTTCATCATAGTGTCGCTTCTTGTCTTGTTCTATAATGTTCTGTGAATTCGTCCGCATATATATTGAAATCTGTGAATTTTATGATCTATGTCTCTATCTTTCTCGAAACTTGTATAACACCCTAGGACCCCTAGGTAATTACAATGACTCACTTGCTCTAATGGATGATCGTCTAGTATTATTTTTGTCCTTATGTGGTAATTGCCTTCAAACGCCATAACTTTCGTCTTTTTTGTTGATCTTTTCGTATTATAATTCTTGCACACTAGATATAGTTTGTAGATGGCTCTTTGTAGATCATTTTCAGAGTTTTGGATTATCAACTGATCATCGGCAAAAAGTATTGTTTTTATTTGCGTATGCTGATTGGTTTTTATACCTGTCCGTATTGTTTCATCCCAGTCCCTTATGATGCTGTCGATATACGGAGCTTTTCTATCGAAACGCATGGTGGGAAATCAACAAGAGCAAAAGAGAAACTAGCAGTAGTTCGTTAGCATGACAGAGAGGGACGTTTTGCAACGTTGCCGGCCGAGCAGGCAGTCCAAGTCAACGCGTATCGCAGTAGCGTATCGCTTATACACTTTCGGATGTGTGCGGTACAGTGTGCGGAGCGGATGACTGTAATGTTTCGCGAGCTGGCAACATCGCAAAAGGTCGTTCTCTGTTTTGCTAACGAGAAATATATGGCCTTTCTCTCGCACTTATGTTGATCTCATCCTGCGACTCTTTAGAAACGGTCTGTATATATACATATATTAAAAAGCGTTGGTGATACGCTGCAACCTTGTTTTAACCCTTGGTTTGTTTTAATTGGTTCTGTTTCATGTGTTTGCATTTTAATTGTGATATTTGTATTCCTGTACATACTTTTAATTGCTCTAATCAGATGTATTGGATACCCTCTTTTTTCCATAATATCAAATAACTTGTGTCTATCGACCCGGTCGAAGGCTGTCTCAAAGTCTATAAATGCAATATGCGTTTCTAAATTGAATTCTATTCGTTTGTAGATTATTTGTTTTATAATGAACACATTGTCTTTAGTAGATCTGCCTTTTCGAAAGCCGTGTTGTTCTTCTCTTATGATGGCTTCTGTAATATTTTGTAGTCTATTGTTGATAATTTTGGAGTATATTTTATAAATTGTGTTTAATAGACTGATACCCCTATAGTTTTCGCAATTGTTACGGTCGCCTTTTTTATACAGTGATATAATTTGTAAATTTGCCGTGTAAAGTATTTCGTAGAATTCTTGTATGTCCTCTGTTATCTCTCTTTTAACTGTAATTAGTGTTCCACGTTTATTTTTAAATTTCGTTATTTTCTGTCGTTTAATTTACTGTTTTCCTCTCGTTCGGCTTGATTTTAGTACTTTCTTATTTTTATTATTTTCTATGCTTTATAGGATTTTTGTGGTTTTATGGCTTACAGTTCTGTTCTCATTTCTTTTTTAACTATTTCATTTATTGTCTTGTATTCAGGGTCGTCTCTGTCACTATCTCTCCCTGTTTTCATTAGTTTGATTATTCCGGGTTTCGATTTTAGTTCGATACTTTATACATAACTGAAAAGCACCTACATACGTATCAGGTAGATGTTAATCTGCGATTAACGTGAATTTCGTAATTGATATACCACGAAAGTAAGGCTTCAGTGTTAAATTATTCGACCTAGGGAGGGGGTCGAGGAGTATTAAGTGAATTACCGTTTCGAGGTAGTGTATTGGGAGCTAAGACATCGTTTATGTTCTATCTATAGAAATAAAATGAAAGACAAAATATTGATACTTTTAAGTATTTGAAAATGTTCAAAAAACATTCAAAACTACACATAGTATAAAATTACAGGATATGGCTGGATTATAACGTGCTCAAGCCAGATTTTTTCTGTTACTTGTTACTTGAATTTTGGTTCTTAATATCTAATTAGTCTTAAAATATCTTCAAAATGTCGAAAGCCATTATTTAAGAAGGACGGTAAAACATTTTTAACATTTGGTTGAACTGTTTTTGAGCAGTACTACAATATTTTTGAACAATATTTGAAAACAGACTGTGTTGTATTTCAAAACTTGAAACTGCTCAATATGACTATTGAATATTTGAAATGGTATTTTTAAATATTCTCAAAAAAAGTTTTGAAAATATTTTTATTAAATACTATATTTTTGAAGCAATAATAAAACAATTTAAAATATTTCTCAAATGTTATTTGAAATTTCGTACGACATTGTAGCCTTCCCAACATGAGACAGTTATGTTTTAATATTCAATATTACTTCATTTAGTACTCCACTTACCACTTTAGAGAGTCACGTAATTATAAAACACATGCAAAACATACCTTACTACCTTACTAAACTCAACGAACACAAACAGCAAGACATCGAAGAAGGAAGAGATTAGGATTGTTCCGACATCAGTTCATTGCCCATTTTGAACCACTTCTACCAAATGAAAGAAACCAACTTAGTGACTGACGTGACTTATTGTAATTGTATCACTTATTACTTATTGAAATTGGTAACATTTTAAAATATTTTCGAAATGTGTTCGAAAGTAACATCGAAATGATATGAAAATAATATTCCAAATAACATTCTTTTAGATTAGATTTTGTTGTTGAATATTTACATTCTTCTATTAATAAGTGTATTTGAATGTTAATTATTCAATCTTGAGTTTCCACTATTAGATTCTACAAAGTATTGTAATGTTTTGTTTTAAATCTTTATATTTCCTGTTATTGATTTTATTTTATTTCAGCCAATGTAATAATAAAAATCCCCTTTTGTAGTACGTCAAAGTTTCTAGGCAATACTTTTATTTACTGACTTCATGTCCGCTGATCGACAAATGGCCAATATCACGGGACTGCGCAATAATATCCCCTGTTTACTTAGGGCGGTGGACAGCGTCTGATAGGATCTGTCAGGTTCGGGAGTTGTTGACAGAAATCAAAGACTTTATCATCCCTACCTCGGGGATTATAAGGGACCAGATTGAAATTTTAAGGAGATAATCAAAGATAATTTTGACGGTGGTCACTCCGAATGATAAATGGAGACTCGGTTTTAATAATCCCCTTCAGCGTTAGCGTGTCGTTTTTTTTGCCTTAGCCATCACTCGCTACGTTTAAAATATTAATTACTCCCGGAGAGTTGTTCACGAACCCCAAATAAAACTTCCGCGATCAATAGAAACCCTTTCTCCCTATTCGCACTAGGAAAGTTTCTTTCCAACTCTAAAACCTTCCTTCGTGTCCGATCTGCTTCTCATAGATAAGAAACAAACACCCCACCGGTTACAACTAATCCAATTAGTTT
Source organism: Cryptocephalus moraei (assembly GCA_946251905.1). Lineage (NCBI taxonomy): Eukaryota > Metazoa > Arthropoda > Insecta > Coleoptera > Chrysomelidae > Cryptocephalus > Cryptocephalus moraei. The sequence continues at coordinate 10,664,791 of OX276456.1, read as the reverse complement.
ACTCTACTTAACACATTCACCGCCGCCCCTTGTACCATCATCTTATCTGTCGGCAAGCCCTGTTGTCCGCCGCTTTTTTTTCCAAACTTGCCAGAATGCTCTTTGAATATCCGATTAAACTTCAGTTTCGTCCCTCTTGAGCTCTGAATCCTGATGGGATTAAAGCCTAGATTACTGTCAACAATTGGTAACGAGACGGGCGATTGGCATCTGTAGAAAAACACTAACCGTTGGGGTCCAGTTTTTGATTGCGTATATTTGATGGCAGTAAAAATTGGTTTATCTGTCTGAAGAAAAAATGATTACTATTAAAAAATATTTGGAAAATGTTCGTCTTAGCGGACCAAGCCAATTTTAACGATCTTTTTTTAATGAAAGATGGCACTAACAATGCATTGAAAAAAGTGATATTAACTTTAGGAAATTATTAGTTCACGCAAAAAAATATAAAAAGTGAAAAATTTCGCGTGGATTTGCCACTTTTGACATTCATTTCTTTAATGTTCCAATAAGTTATTTTTATGAATTTAGCGACAATAATTAATCTTTGCTTTTCAGTTATACGTTACGACTCAAATTCAGCTCTAACAATCTGGGGAAATATCTGAGAAAACGAATTAATCAGATACGTTTTACACCCTGATAATATTGAATTTTTCTGACAGCTGTAGAAAACAGAGAAATGAGTGTAACGACCAATATGACGGGCATAAGATTGGATCGACGGATCTTGGTAGGAAATGAAATAAATGGACAAAAAACGAAATGAGGCACTCTGGGAATGGCCGGGAGGGGAAGCATAGCTTTATATATATATATATATATGCGTCATGAACAGAAACGATTGGTAGCTAGCTACTCTAGCTACTCTCAGATTCAGCCCACCATCGCCACACCTACAGCAGGCAATCGACAATACAAACAATTGTAACACGAGTTGCCACCAAACAGTTAACGCGACTCCGAAATAAATCACTTTTATCTACTTTGCGTTACTAATGATCTCATTATTACATCGAAAGTAATGTAATAATATTCATATTGTAATGCGAGAAGTAAACAAAGCGACACATGTTTACTCCTTCAAAAGAATAACTACGACGCGTACAAGACAGGTGCATGAACATTTCCTGCGTAGGTGTTCTAGAATATACTAGAACGTTCTTTATCGGGGTTGGGAGTGTATATATAAGGGGGCTTGTGATCGAGGGAGTTAGTTAGAAGTAGAGAAGCAGAAGTGAACGCGACATACGAACCGAAAGCGGAGCAGTACAAATAAATTATGTAGTGTCTAGTCTAGTGTACAAGTAGTTTAGTGTGTTAAATAAATTAGTGTTCAATTAATCTAAATAAATTATAAAATAAACGTTACATTCGGGTCAGAAGAGCGGATCATGAAGAAGTTACGCGAATTAAAAGTGGCCGAGTTAAAAAAAGAACTCGAGGAACGGGAATTGGAAACAGGAGGGAAGAAGACCGAACTCCAGGACCGACTCTCGGCATTTTTGAAAGAAAATGGCCAGGACTCGGAAGTTTTCGAGTTCGAAGACGACGACATAACGAAGCAGTTCGCCGCCCAGAGGGAAGAAATCGCTGCCCAGAGGGAAGAAATCGCCGCCCAGAGGGAAGAAATCGCCGACCAGAGGGAAGACATCACTGCTCAAATCGCCGCCCAGAGGGAAGACATCACTGCTCAAATCGCCGCCCAGAGGGAAGAAAGCGCCGCCCAGAGGAAAGACATCACTGCTCAAATCGCCGCCCAGAGGGAAGACATCACTGCTCAAATCGCCGCCCAGAGGGAAGAAATCGCTGCCCAGAGGGAAGAAATCGCCGATCAGAGGGAAGACATCACTGCTCAAATCGCCGCCCAGAGGGAAGACATCACTGCTCAAATCGCCGGCCAGAGGGAAGACATAATTACTCATATTACTGATCAAATCGCCGCCCAGAGGGAAGAGATAACCGACCAGATGGAGGCTCAGCGTAAGGAGATTGAAGAGAAGATCAAGCAGTTGGAAGAACGACTAGAACAAATCAGTAGCGGCGAGGGGAAAGAAGACGAAATTAAACAGAAGACGAAGCAGTTGGAAGAACGACTAAGGCGAGTCAGTAGCGGCGAGACGAAGGAAGAAATAAAGGCGGTCGTTCAACAGAACTCGATATGCACTAATCGAGTGACGCCCCCAACGTTCGATGGAAAAATTCCGTGGGCCAGCTACAAGAAGCAGTTTGAGGCAGCAGCGGAGGCTAATGCTTGGTCCCCTCACGAAAAAGCTGTTTCCCTTACAGTAGCCTTACGTGGAGAGGCGTTGGAAGTTCTCCAGACGCTATCCACCGAAGAAGCCGGGAATTACAATGAGCTGCTGAGGCGACTGGAAATGCGTTTCGGCCAAACACATCTGGAGCAAGTCCATCAATCCCAGATGTCCAATCGCCGTCAGAGATCGAACGAGACTCTGCAGGAGTTCGAAGCGGACGTAGCCAGACTAGTGAGGTTGGCGTATCCCACGGCACCGGAACAGATGATGGAGTGCCTCGCAGTGCAGACGTTCGTGAGCAGGCTGCGGGACCAGGAACTGCAGAGGGCCCTGAGACTAGCTCGACCAAAAACTTTAATGGACGCGCTCGCCATCGCACTAGAACATGAGGCAGCAATGGAAGCCTCCCGCATTCACGGTTGTGCTCGAGCTGTTACAGAGGAGGTAGGCACAGAAAAACTCGTGGAGAAGGCCGTCCAGCAGATCATGGAGTTGCTGTCAGCACAGAAGACGCGGCCCAAAATAACGGTGCCGGCAAAGGCCCCGGAAAAACTAATGCGGGTCGATAAAAGGGAGGGGACGTCGACCCGTGGTAATAGAAACCCCCGGGCCAGTATAGCCTCGTTTTCCCACCAATTGGGGAGCGCGTACGTCGATGGCACTATCGACGGGAGATCCCACGCCATGCTTGTGGACACGGGAGCTACGAAGACGATCGTACGCTCGGAAGTTGTGAGGGACCGTAGGAAGATTAGGCCAAGTAGGTGGCAATTAAGAACTGCCACTGGGGAGAAGGCAGTAAAACACGGTGAAGCGACGGTTAGCATGACGTTGGGACGAGTAAAGTTTGACCATCCTGTTCTCATAGCCGAAATTGAGGAAGACGTCATACTGGGAATGGACGTCATGAGGAATCATGGATTCCAGTTGGATTTCGGACACCGAGTGTTGAGGATCGGTCAAGAAGAATTACTGCTACACAATCGTGACAACTTTGTGTTAGACGTAATAATGGCAGAAGATGTGATTCTCCCGGAACGAAGCGAAACGATCACCTCTACCTGTCTGAGGGGTGTTGTGGAAGAGGGAATTCCAGCCGTGATCGAACCAGAAAACGATGACAATCGACTGGCTCGGGGGGTACTGGTAGGAAAGGCGCTCGTTACTCTCTCAAGTGAAGTGCCTGTGCGACTACTCAACATCAATCAGTACCCGGTTACCATCAAGAAGGGTACGAAGCTGGGCACATGTATAGCCGCTTCGGCCATCGTCAGGGGCGTTAGAGAGGAAGAAAGGTCCAGTCACACTCCGCAGGACTTGAAACGAATTCTTTCCCAGACCAGTGCGTTTCTCTCGCCCATACAGAAACAAAAGGCCAATGGATTAATAAATAAGTACCAGGACATATTTACCACCGAGAATGGGAAGCTGGGAAAGACCAAGGTCGTGACACATAAAATTGACATGGGCGAGACACGACCGATTCGACAAACAGCAAGACGACTACCCTTGGCCAAACGGGAGGAAGCCGAGAAAATCATCAAGGACCTAGAGCGGGACGGGGTCATCGAGCCGTCAAGCAGTCCATGGGCCTCGCCGGTAGTACTGGTGAAGAAAAAGTATGGGACTACTCGATTCTGTGTAGACTACCGGCAGGTGAACAGTGTCACCAAAAAGGACAGCTACCCGCTACCACGTATCGACGACACACTCGATACCCTTGCTGGATCCACGATATTTTCGACCTTGGATTTAAAAAGCGGCTATTGGCAAGTCGAAATGGACCCTGCCGATAAGGAAAAGACGGCATTTACCTTCGGTAACGGCCTGTGGCATTTTACAGTCATGCCATTCGGACTTTGTAATGCCCCAGCGACGTTTGAGAGGCTGATGGAGAGCGTGCTAATGGGTTTGACGTGGAAAACGTGCCTAGTCTATTTGGACGATGTCATCGTGATGGGCAAGACCTTCGAAGGACATCTGAAAAACTTAGAGGACGTCTTCCAGAGGCTGCGAGGTGCGGGGCTGAAACTGAACCCGAAGAAATGTCAACTCTTCAGAAGGAAGGTCTCGTACTTAGGGCACGTAGTGAGCAGAGAGGGCGTCGCCGTTGATCCGGACAAGACAAGTACGGTAAAGGAGTGGCCAATACCGGTAGATAAACACCAGTTGAGGAGTTTTCTGGGCCTCTGCACGTACTACCGACCATATGTCCGGATGTTCTCCGACGTCGCTAAGCCGTTGACAAGGCTCACGGAAGAAGGACGAAACTTCTGTTGGGATGAGGAATGCCAGTCTGCCTTCGACGAGCTGAAGAGGAAGTTGACCAGTGCCCCAGTGCTGAGTTTTCCTCTGCCAGAAGGACAGTTCATCCTGGACACCGACGCGAGCAATGTGGGAATTGGAAGTGTTCTGTCGCAGCGCCAGGAGGGACAAGAACGTGTCCTTGGATACTTCAGCAAGGTACTCTCCAAACCAGAAAAGAATTACTGCGTCACCCGGCGTGAATTATTGGCCATCGTCAAGTCCATCGAGCACTTCCATAAATATTTGTGTGGAAGGAGGTTTTTGATCCGGACCGATCATGCTGCTCTTAAATGGCTCCTCCAGTTTAAGAATCCCGAAGGACAGATCGCTCGCTGGATCGAGAGGCTCCAGGAGTATGACTTTGTCATAGAACATCGGCCAGGACAGAGTCATGGAAACGCAGACGCACTCTCGAGAAGACCATGCCCTGATGAGTGTCCTCATTGTCATAAAGCTGAGGAAAAGTCCGAGAAAGTCTATCGAACGACCGTGGTCGCCGAGGAATGGACACCATCCTCGTTACGACAAGAGCAAGGAAAAGACCCGGTTCTCAAAGAAATCCTGGTTTGGAAAGAGGGAGGAGAGCGTCCTGAGTGGCAAAAGGTATCACCTGGCTCGCCAAAACTCAAGAGCTATTGGGCACAGTGGGACTCGCTAGTGGTTGAGGATGGACTACTAAAACGCGTACTGGAGAGCCAAGACGGGACGGAGGAAAGACGGCAGTTGGTAATTCCCTCCAGTAAAATCCCGGAGGTCTTGCGGCACCTTCACGACGAGTCGTCTGGTGGACATTTAGGGATCAAGAAAACCCTGCAGAAAGTACGAGAGCGATTCTACTGGATCAATTGTTCAGACGACGTGAAGGACTGGTGCAAGAAATGTACTACATGTTTCGCAAGTAATGGGCCACAAAGACGACCGAAAGCTCCCATGAAACAATATAACGTCGGGAGCCCCTTCGAAAGGATCGCTATTGATATAGCAGGACCCTTCCCTGAGACCGAAAAGGGGAATAAATACATCTTGGTCGTAATGGACTATTTTACGAAGTGGGTAGAAGCGTACGCTCTCCCTAATCAGGAGGCAGAGACAGTGGCCGATGTGCTAGTGAAGGAGACGATCTGCCGGTTTGGAGTACCCATGGAACTACACTCGGATCAAGGAAGAAACTTTGAGAGTGGCCTATTCCGGAGGATCTGTGAGAAGTTTGGGGTACGAAAAACAAGAACCACGGCCCTTCACCCTCAGTCTGACGGCATGGTAGAACGAATGAATCGCACCCTCAACCGCTATCTAGCGAAAATGGTCTCGTCACATCAAAGAGACTGTGACGAACACGTGCCGTTCTTCCTGATGGCCTACCGTTCGGCCGTTAATGAGTCGACAGGACAAACTCCAGCCAAAGTCCTGTTCGGGCGAGAACTTAAACTGCCCTGTGATCTAATCTTTGGCGCTAGACCGGACGAGGACGTTTCGGGGGAAGATTACGTCTCCAGGATGCGGCAAAGGATGAACGAGATTCACGATCAAGTCCGATACCAACTAAATATCGCCAGTGATCGCATCAAAGAGCGTTACGACATCAACGCTAAAGAGGGTGGCTACCAAATGGGAGATCGAGTTTGGCTGTACAACCCACAGAAGAAACGTGGTTTGTCCCCTAAGTTACAGACCAATTGGGAAGGTCCCTATGTTGTGAAGAAACGAATCAATGACGTGGTCTACCGGGTAAGCAAACTACCAAATGGCAAGCCGAGAGTGGTGCACTTCAATCGGTTGGCACCCTATGAGGGATCGCACGATGAGGCGGAGGTTCCCCGAGTAAGAAACACGTTGGCGCAGGAGAACGAACTTTCGTTCGAAGAATTTATGAGCGCCTACGGGGGTACCGGAAAAGCACGGTATGGGGTAACCTGTGAAAAACAACAGGATTTGTTCAGCGTACCTGAAGAATACTCGTTGGACCATTGTGTGTCCACCGACCTGGTAATGTCACGAGGTATCGCCACGGTTTTCAAGAAGAAGTACGGGCGCTTGGAACAACTCAGAGCGCAACTCCCGGAAATTGGCAAGGTTCTGGAACTACGTGACAACGTAAGACACATCTTTTATCTGGTTACGAAGGAGATCGGGTCCCTTAAACCATGTTATCACGATGTATGGCAAACCTTGCATAGGCTACGAGACCGACTGCTGGAGCTCGACATCAGGAAGCTAGCTGTCCCCAAGTTAGGTGCTGGACGAGATCAGCTGGACTGGAGGGTTGTCCGGAATATGCTGGAAGTAGTGTTGAAGAATACCGGAGTGGAAGTTTTAGTCTGCTGTTTTGGGCCTGCACCATGTCGACTCGGGAAGACGGTCCCCTGTTATTTTGACGCCACGTCTCGCTGTAAGCGGGGGGCTAACTGCAGGTTCCTGCATGGGCCTACCAGGGATACGTTCCGAGACGAAACGTCTCTAAGGCGGGGGCAGTGTAATGCGAGAAGTAAACAAAGCGACACATGTTTACTCCTTCAAAAGAATAACTACGACGCGTACAAGACAGGTGCATGAACATTTCCTGCGTAGGTGTTCTAGAATATACTAGAACGTTCTTTATCGGGGTTGGGAGTGTATATATAAGGGGGCTTGTGATCGAGGGAGTTAGTTAGAAGTAGAGAAGCAGAAGTGAACGCGACATACGAACCGAAAGCGGAGCAGTACAAATAAATTATGTAGTGTCTAGTCTAGTGTACAAGTAGTTTAGTGTGTTAAATAAATTAGTGTTCAATTAATCTAAATAAATTATAAAATACACGTTACAATATTATTACACAACTTTTGGTAACTTTTAGTTTTTTAAATTGGTACATCAGCCTGTCACGTAGACGTGCGTAGACGTCAAGGTTAAATTATTAGTATTTCAATAAACATAACTTTTAAAATTTCATGAATCTACATTATTGTCTTCCATTTCGCTCTCATAAGTAAGTAGTTATTGAAATTGTCCTAGCGCTACTAGATTTTCAAATTCAAATACGAAACGTTAATGTCAGTGACGTCAGTATAACCAACCCACGCAAAATTTCCCAGGGTAATACGAAACCTTGAACAGCCAAAATTTAATGAATTAATAAAGCAAAGTAGATAAAATAGTATATTACACTCGTTTAATAAGGCGTATTGTCACACTCGTCCTATTAAAGCACTACTCGCTTCGCTCGTCGTACTTTAAAACTCTCGTGTGACGATACTCCGTCTTATTAATCTAGTATAATATAATGTACTATTTATTCTTCTTTATACTTTTATCCAAGCCAAACCTAACCTTCCGGACCGTAGTCGTAGGCCCAGAAACCTTTCCGTGAAGGATTTTCTCGTTCCGTGTAGATCTCAATCCAAGATGTCTACTGTCTGATTTTACGTTTAAGATCAAATTTTATAATGAAATATCACGGTTGATAGACGAAATAAAGTAATTCCACACTCAGGTAGGTTCTTCTTTAGACGCTGATTCTGTTGATATTATTTTTGTTATTGTACAGTTAAAGCATTTTGTGTCCAAAACGATTGATAGCTAGCGTCACCACCGAGAAGGCAACCGACAATACAAAAACAATTGTAACACGTTGTCAATAAACAGCTAGCGCCGCGCGATAATTGGCCGTCCGGGTCGTACGGTTTTTCGGCAATAACACCTCTCGCCGATTCAGCGCTTCGAGCGAAGCCCGCCATAAGAAAGCTATGCTTCCAAAAATATACACAAAATGAGCGAACAACATCGTAACTCAAATTTTAAAACATTCAAAAAGTGATCTAAAAAGCAGTTCAACAAAACGATTCAACTTCAGAATTTTCAAAACATTTCCAGTTAGTTTATGCACTCTTTTCTGTATCAAGAAAAACTCGACCAAACGTTACATTCTCAAGTAAGCAGGCTGGGCAGAAAATTTGAAATACAGTCTTCAACTTCAGATACCGAATAAAATTCAACAGGTCATTTAGTTAAAATACAGAAAATAAATAAAAAATTCACAAAACATGAAACGCACATTTTGAAGAATGAATTTTGTTAACATTATTATAAATTCCATCAAGCACAAAATATCCTGTCCTAAAGTCCTTAGTCTTAACTTTAAATTTAAAGTAACGGTAATGTAATAACTTATTAATACAAGATACTAAGACCATAATTTACCTGTACAGTTTTCCATTGAAAAGTAACAAAACAAAAAATTGGTTATCTTAGTGTTGTCTGGACAATTCCACATGTGGCATTTCATATGATTCGAGTACACAGACTCGACTATTTATATTGACACTTCACTTATATTGACATGACCTCTACAGATAAATATTTGCTTAGAACGGACAATATAAAATCGTACTTATGGTCGATTACCCACCGCCGAAATTTTATTGTTTTGTGATTAGGTTGACCTACCGTGATCTAGTTGCTTATGTTCCGTGTAAAATATCGCAGTGAACGGCTCGGAGAAATCAATCATAAGGAAGGTATTATATCTTGGATGTTATCGCACAATGTTTTGTCAAATGTTCTGAAAACGGAAAGGTTGGGACTAACTAGTTAAAAAGTCAGAAGTTAAGTTAAAATGTTAAAAAGTTACTAACTTTTAACTTAACTTAAGTTTATTTTAGAATTGCTTAACTAGTAACTTAACTAGTTACTTTTATATGGCAACTTTGAAACTTTTTTAACCTATTTAAAAAGCTAATTTTTTTAAAAAAAATCTAGACTGAGTACGCAGCTGAGAATATTGCCAAAGAATATTGTCAAAATGATACTGTTGAACCAGAGAACCAAATTCTGATTCAAGCACAAAGAAAAAACTTACTTTTCTATGTTAGAAATGCCAATCAAAGCAATGGTTTGCAAAACATTGCAAATAAGATAGTAGAGAATTACATTTCGACCAGATCAAATGAAGTTAATAAAGCGAGTCTGAATGAATTTCCCCTTCCGATTAAAGAAGCATTTATTAGATTCAACACTTCGATCCCGTCATCTGCATACCTGGAAAGATTGTTCAGTGCAGGTGATTTAGCTTTTGACCACTTAAGGGTAAAAATCATTGACAAAAATTTTGAAATGACCCTATTGTTAAAATTTGTAAGCATTTGTAAATAGATAAAATATTGTTTGTTATAAAATGTAATGTATATTCATAATAAATAATTGATAATTCCTTCCTTGCTATATTTAATTAAGACAACATGAATTTTAAATTCACCTGTCCTTTATAAATGATCTCTTGTCTGTTTTTATTTTTAGTAAAATAAATACTATCAACACTAATAAATACAATAAAATTATGTTCAATGAGGTTAAAAGGTTATTTTTTTAGTAATTGTAGACTGTTTTTTTGAAGTAACTTTTTAACTTTATAAAAGTTAATTTAACTTAACTTTTAACATGGCGATTTTTAAAAGGTAACTTTTTAACTTAACTTAAGTTGGTTTGGTTATCGATTAACTTGTAACTTAACTTTTTCTAAAATCGAAAAGTTACCCAACACTGGAAAACGGTTTGAGGACGCGTCTACTCTAAATGAGTAGGCACAATCCAGGTGTCATCGTATATCTCGAATTTTGGTGGAATTTCTGGATTTGTCGAAGCTCCATGGCCGCTATAAACTATAGCTGTGTCGAGTTTCACGTTTGTAGCTATCCTACAACTTATAATATTTTGTGATTATAAAACGCGCAGACATGTATATATACAATCTTTTAGCATTATTTATTAGATGAATAAATTATTCTTAATGTATTAAATAAACCATAAATGGTCCGCACCTTGCACATATTAATTCTAGGGTTCATTATGGAATCAATCATTGGAATAGGGTTCTATCTGTGAAATATTACCAGTAAATAATAGAGAAGCACTTTAACTTACATCGAATAGCTAATTAAAAATTTTAAAAATAACTAATGAACCCGTTAAATTTGAAAATATTCGAACGTATCGATATGTAATTATATCGTTGTAGATATAAGTACACAGCTATTCTAATTAATAAAACTTTATATTATATCGGAACCATATTTATAAATACAGTATTCCCGCTTATAAATTATATCTATAAATGAAGAAAATATGATTTTTAAATTTACTAAACGTATCTATGACTGTGCATTGTTGTACAAATTCTAAACTGATTCGTAATGATTTCCACTTTTTCACTTGCACACTACATTTTGTACTTATTTCTATGCATCAACACCAACATATATACTCTGACAAATTTTTCCCCGTCCTCGGCCGAGAATAATAATGTCAAGGCTTTTAAAAAAATATATCACCTAATTCCCGTTGCTGGAAGTCTCCCCAGACATCATAACCTACCATCAATTTAACGTATATCAAAAAGTAATAAATGATATTACCGCGTTGATCCTTACAAAACGACACGCTGCCGTTACAGAAATAACGTAATATCCTTGTTGTGAACAAGGCATTCGATAAATCAAGAGAAATTGATTGCTCCGCTGACAAGCGCTGTCAACGATGTGACCCAGTACGGTAATTGGGTCTTCTTGGTGGGGATCTCCGAGGAGGAGAAATAGAATAAAAAGTAGAAAACATCGGGACACAATTTTTGAAAGAAATATTATGGTGTATAAGGAAAAATAACATACATGCATATTTACGTATAGGTAACAAATAAGAGATTACGACGATAACATACAGGGATTAGATGTTACAATTAGATTGGTTTCTTAAAGTGGTAAATATGTAGTATTATTGACATTTTTTTAGGAGGTGAAATCCTTTATGAACATCAGATGAGATAAAGATCGCATCAGAAACAGAACAAAATAAATTTCAATACTTGGATTGATCGTTTGTCGCATCTGATAGAGTGGCACTCCACACATCGCAGGGGTTACCCGAACTAATCCCCCTCCCAGCTATATCCATTGATCCGGGTCGGGTAAACTCTTCATTAGAAGAAGAGTACCTATATCTTCAACATAAAAACTAGTGTGACAATTCAAATGATTTAAATTACTCATTAGCAATATGCTGTAACTTTATTTCGCATTATCTATATTTTGAATATTCCTTTCAAATGTTTCTTTTCAGAAATGGTTCCCTGGAGAATATTATGAATTCAAATGTAATTTATTGTATTCACATTTATTAGATTTATAATGTTGGTTGCCGAAATATTTGTGTATAATTTTAATTGACATGTAGTCCTTTAATTGACCATCTTGGACATTCAAAATAATATGTTCTGCATTATCTAAAATATGACTGCAGTATGGGTGGGCATACAGATGTTATTCTTTTCCTTATACTAAAAGTAAAACACCCAAGTGGGCCACAACCTGTAAGAAACTGGGTCAGAAACTAACCCAACGTTCTGAATTTACAGTTATGTCAAGTGGAAATATTTAGTATAAATTTCTTGGAACTGCGTACCTTACGGGAAAGTATATTCCATTCCTTATGCCATGTTAGAAGTCTAATTCATGATAACTTTTGGATCGATACCTTTATATAATTTATATCTTTCCATTGCTACTAAATTCATCGGGCAGTGCTTGTGATCATTTGAATAGCTTCTGCAGGAACTGTTCTATAAGCATAAGATACACGGGTTAGAGATTCTCTTTGTATTATAATTAGCTAATTTTTATATAACATAACTTATAGGGCATTTATCCATGCAAGAGCTTCAAAGAAAACGATGGAATTTATAATTTTAATATTTACAAGCCGTACCCGGCATGCGTCGCAATGCCACGTAAAGTTTAAAGAAAAAAGATAAATAAAAATTGTAGATGACCCGGTGAAATTCCTATCATCTACATATATTTTTGAAAAATAATGTCAAAACAATACAAAATTTCTATCTACATTAAATTAAATGCAACACAGTTATACACATAATCAATTTAAGGCTTTCTGATCTACTATATTTTCCGTCTTTTTTTGCGGTGCGTAAATTTATAAAGATGATGGTTTTACGACTCGCAAACACGCGACGTATAATTGTCCATACGCGAAACCTGGAAACTCAAAGTTTATTCCGCAAACTGTCCTTGTATTAGCAATTGTATATTATCTTTTTAAATTTTTAATAAATAATTTATGAAAAACTACCCTGAAATTAGGTATGAAATTTTCCTGTACAATATCCGTTGCACCAAACGACGTCATTTAAAAGCAATTATTATATGTTTGGATGTTGGCCAAGAAATATTTAGAGTAATTTCCCACCCCAGAAACTAAAGAAGGTAATGGATCGTGTGGTGGGAACAATTACGGCAATTTTACTTTACCACCAGCACAACATAATCCAGTAGCTTCACCGCTCATTTTAACGCTTTACAATATTGACAAACGATTGTCATTTCTCCAATCGTTACGGATTCTTCGGCACAATAATCTATTTCCGGGTCGTAGTGGAATGCTACTCGTTCCAAGTTCACAGGAACACTGCGTCTGCGGAATCGCTCTATTTCATTGTGTCTTGAAGTGCGCTCCATGTTTTGGGCATTTGTTGCTCGTAGTACGTGCATGACCATCTTGGTGTTAATTCTGCCATGTCTTTTTCAGCTTGTCTTTCGTCGCTAATTCTGTTCGGCCTCTTGTTTGGGTTTCTTCACTTCCGGTTTTGGGTCTTGTATTTGTACCTCATAGACTTGTTTCTTGGGTTGGGTTGGGCTTTTATTCGTTTAACGTCAGGTATAGTCGAATTGTCTTGTAGTGTTCCTCGATCTTTTTGAAATAGGGTGATCTTATATTGTGCTGATCGTCAAACCCAAGTTCATGGAACGCCTCGTTGTTCTCTTGGGCTTTCCCCCATAGTGCTTCTAGGTGATCAATCCTTTTTTGTAAGTATTCCTTGGTTTTTCTTGCACTTCCGTTTTTCTTGCAATTATTTTGTAGTTATACGATTTCTTGGGCTATTTTTTCTTGTTCTTGAATCAACTCATCTGCTTCTTATATCGTGTCGTAGTTGAAATTGTGAATTTTTTAACTTAATTCTCTGGAAAAAGTGGCTGTGACTTACTCAGGACTTTGCTTGTCTTCTTGACTTCCCGCAGTTGTGTTGGCGTCGAAGTTCTTGAAGTTCTTAAAGTTGAAATCAATCACTGGCGGCTTTTCCTCCGGCTGCAGTGACTGGATATATCCGTCGTTTCAAATTTGTAGAATTTGTAGACTTGGTGTCCTGGTGAAGTTGCTTTGACTTACTCAGGACTCTTCTTGGTTTCTTGACTTTCCGCTTTTGTGTTGGCGTCGTGTAGACTTTGTAGACTCGGTGCCCTGTCGATCTAAATGCTGTTTTGTAAGATGTGCCCGAACTCGTTCGATTCCATTATTTACTGTTGAACGCAATTCTGTCATACCAATACGAATGTTATCTGTCTCTCACCGGTCGTCAGCCGTCAGTGCGATTTGGACGTGAGAGCTCGTCTCGTTGCACATTTGATTGACTTCGACGACCTAAGTCCATCTTCTCGTTGGCATTTTAAAATCAATAAAGTTCTCGCGCACTGACAAATTGATGATAGATTGTAATAATCGTCTTGACATTTATTTACTTGACAACCAACTGACACTATACTTTCATTTCTTTGATTATAAATGTCAAATTATAAAACGTACCTTTTTCAGTATTTCCCCTACTTATTATTTATGTTTCTCACCGAAAAACCTTCCCTGAACTTCCACAAATATTTCAAGATCAAAATTAGCAAAATCCGTCCTGCCGTTCTCGAGTTCAAGCTAGACAAACGAACAGCAATCCATTTTTATATATATAGATTATATATATATAATTATATATATATATATTATTATAATATATTATTATATATATAGAGATTATACCTTTCTCAGTTAAGTATTGTTGCTCGTTGGTTATGAATGAAATAGCATCAACATCAGATAACAACAATTCATGAAAAAAGGTTATGTATTGAGACAGAACTTTGAAAAAGAACTTTTCCTCAAAGTAATTTGGGTATATCTGCATACTTAAATAATATATTTCCCCTAAAATAATTCAAGTTATAGTTAAATGCTTTTACAAATAACAGACAACCGTAACGAAGTTTATTTCATAAGTGGAGTGCCACAGGGGTCCGTGCTTTGGCCATTCACTGTTAAAAAGTAGAGCAAATATATTAACAAACCGGTATTATAATATTCAGGTAATGATTGGGAAGACCTTAACATAATAAGTAACGAGGATGTTACATCTATGCGAATTGGTTACTAATAAACAATCTAGCAATAAATTCAAAAAAATGTGAGGAGCTGTGTCGATAGGTTGTTTAACGTGAAACGTTAATTTTTATTTAAATATGGTGGGTGAAGTTTAAAGCACCACATTTCAAAGAAAATAAAGCTGCAACTCGGCAATAGAGTCCCGTATTAAATATGTGATTTCTCACAGTTCTGATAATAATCTCAAGATTAAATTGTGCTGAAGTATCTTCTACTATTTGCGTCTTGCACAGACCTTTGGGGTAGTCTTTTGATGAGCTTATCTACCATTGGAGTGATTTTTCAAGGAACTTCTGACTTCCATCGATTCTTCACATTCGAATTTTGCCAACAATTTCACGAGCCGAACTGTCACTAATATTTTATGTTATTACAACATCACCTTGCCTTCTACCACTTTGATAGGTTTTGTTCCAGTTCACAAGGAATTGTTTTGTCGACATTCTTTCAAGAATCATATCTTACATATAATTGACTTGCGTCCTAATGATCTCTTCTTGCAGAATAAGAAAACCGGGGCTTGAATAGCTGATTTCAAGCTGATTTCTTCTTATGTTACTTTGATAGAGTTCAATCACATTTTGCCCAAATTGGGACGGAAGTAAATGTATTTAGACGTAATCATATTAATATCAACCGAAATTTTGAGAATATAGAACTGACCAGAGAACTGGCCGCCAATGAAAGCTTTCTCCATATCTTTTTCTAAACAAAAGCTGTCCGAAAGTAATACACTTAAACAAAGCATATTGTAGGTATTAATAAGTATGCTGTATAATAAACATACTAAATATTTTTTGTAACCCAATTGAAGAACTTGTGATTATTGATACATGGTGTAATTTTAAAAATAGCCTATATTATTTTTCACCAATGAAAGTACTAAGCACTTAATATCGTAAAGTGAACCTTATTGTCCTTAATCCAAAAGACTGTAATGATCTTTTATTGTGTTTGATCGTTTGTGAAAATTTCATTCCATCCAAGCATTTTTTAACAGCAAACAAAAAACTGAACAATCAAAAAACATCCCTTTCGAACGTTTTCCCTCCTGCGAGCAGAAATCCAATTGTCCCAATACAGCAGTAATTGTACAACTGTTAAAATTTCGGCTTACAACCCCCCTCTTGTTGCAGAAGCCATGAAAAAGGGGTGTAATTTAATTACGTAGGGGTTTATAGCCTTTTAATATGGGTTTAATTTTCAATACATCGTGTTTTGATCGCTTTTGTTTGAGCTGGTGGCTGTGCATGTCGAATTTTATTTTATAGCGACAGGGGGATACGTTGGGAAGGAGGGATGATTGCGTTCAAGATTGAGTCCGGGATTTTATAAGCTCGCAGTGGAAAGTTTCACCCTATCTGAATTACATTGTAATTAGTACGAGTTGCAACAGTTTAAACGAGTCAGATTTCACTTATTTGGAAAAGTATTTTATTAACAGAATTTGAAATTTAAGGAACTGCAAATATTCCAGTGTTTCTTTAATATAACGTTGTGTTTGCTGTTTAGATAATTCATGCTTTTATTCGTTCATGTGTTTGTAAATTTTGTGCCGTATTTCCTCCTTTCCGCAAAATCTTTCGAGGTGAACGCAGCGCTGTAAAATTTTATCCGAGACTATTATAATGCCATTTTCCCCTTTCACCCTTCCCACATTTTCCTTAACCACTCCACTTAAGAACAACTTTTCCTTAAAGACGCGTAGTTTACATTTACTCTGAGCTTATCCGGATTAAGAAGTCCCTTTAGAATAACACTTCTCCAAATAAGCGGATCCCCTGAGCCTTATTTAATATTCGCTAATTAAATAAAACAAATTTTATCGGATCCTTAAATTTTGACCCTCTCATTTGCAAATTTATTGTGATAAAATAATCATAATTGAAACGAATACAAAAGTATGTATCTCTTGCTTTTTAGGTTCGTGTGTGTGTATGTATTAAGTTTAATCTTTCTATCTCGTATTTATTCATTGTTTTCCAAGGCACATGTGGGGTCTCGAGGGTAATGAACATTTTATACATTACTTACATTTTTTGAATACGAAATGAATTAAAAAAATGCGTGTTTTATTAAAATAGCCACAAATGTGTGATACAATGAATACAGTGGCGTACCAAACTTTACAGAACTTCATATTAATATTCATATTATTTTGAAAGTAATTTACAAGCTATTCTTGAAAAGGCTATAAAAAACTTAATTCATCATTAATTTGGAGATTGACTCCTGTTAAAATTCACTAAAAGTACAATGTAAGTATATTATGTTATTATTATCATCCACATCACATATCCAGCTTATGGATTTTCTCCCTCTCGGACAAACTCTTTGGCACTTTCTGCATCTTTTGAGTCGCGAGCACGTCACTGTGTGAATTCAGAAGGGAAACATTTGTGTTGACAACGCAAGTCTCAAATTAACAAAGTTTTCAACTAATTAAGAAAGTACGACGTTGACCTCCTGAGAGAGTAGGCCAGAATGGCACATTTCGGGAGTGCTCCCGCTTCAGTAAACTTCTATATTTGGTTGAATTACGTCCGCCGTATGAAAATTAATGAACTTTTGGCCAAGTTCTTTTTCCTCATCTGACGATAAAAGTCCCGGCCGAGAGGTCAGGCTTCAGGTGGGAAATGGAAAAAATAAGTTTACTCCGCCTTTGTAGTTACCTAACAGGATTTGTTAATTTGGCGGGTTGTTTGATGATGTGCAAATTGCTGTACCGGGTGCCACCGGGTTGATTTTTATCCTTTTCCAGAAATTACAGTTAAATTGATATAACATGGCATTAACATAACCAGGAGTGACTTTAATTTTACAAATATCCACACAAAATAATTTTTTAAAAAGATCATCATTGCAACTTTTTCAGTGATTACGATAAGCAGATGATATACACACAATTAGAAAAATAACATGTTATTACCGTAAATTAAAAAAAATCATGGTTCAATAAAGTTTGGTCAATTTTTCCATATTTTCTACCTGGGATATATTTTTTACATATGTATTTGAATAAAATTTGAACATTTGGAATACTGTCTGATACCTCCACATGAAAGCAAATAGAGTCTGCCACCTCGAAAAAAAAAGTTTCATTTTCTTATATTGCACAGAGACAATTCATCTCAGGCTTTTCTTTTCCGCGAGATGAAATTGCACCAAAAATTTCCCCAAAGTCTTATTTAGGTCGTCCGTTCGCAGGGATACTCCCCGACATAACGTCACCTACATTTGTGCATAAATCGCGTTTCCAGTGCCTCACTTCTCTCAAATGGCCTCGTGACAAAAGAAAAATTCATAATAAATTCAGTGCATAAAATGTAGAATCCAGAACTTAAGCCGAACAAGGCTGTAATAAGAGCTGAACAGTAGGAAATATTCATCCGTGAACGGTAAATCTTCCAGAATATATCTTTGTAGTAAAACTCTCAAGGAACAGCCAAAGTTCTTTATACCTTTATATATCACTTCGTACAAAATCTCCGTGCTTACTAGCATTCACACTTGAAGCAGATCCGAGAAGGAACAGGGAGTAGTTGAGCGAGGGACTATTTGTTAATGGAAATAGGGGTATTAGGGCGACATAAAAATGACGCGGCGGGCGCAACAGTACCGATTTCTTATTGATACTTTCTAACAAAAGTAACAATCTTGACTTCAAGCAAAGCATTCCGTAGTAAGCTACATCTCTATCTTTACGAAATGTTAGATCGAGGAGGTGAACCGGTATCCTATAATTTAAATAGAACTGCTGTGATAATAGAATTACTCTAAGAAAAGATATATTTGAAGCTGGGATTTATCAGCAAAATGAATTTATTTTAATTTTCATGCCAATATGAAAAATTTTCTGGATATTTCCCCTTTTTTGAAAGTTGATAAATCTGTTTTTATTGTTCAAAAACGAGTTAGCGTTACACTGCTAAGCTTAATCCAATAGAAGTTTATTTTTGTGATGTTCCTAGAATATTTAGGTAAATACCATAAATTTAATGAGTTTTAAGAATATATCACTATAATCAGCAATAAAAACGGTCGTTGTGAATTCCTATTTATAATGCGTTCATAGAAATTTCTAAAGATAATTAGAGGGGTTACTAAAGTAACAAATATGTATTTTCTTCTTCGTTGATATTAGTATCTTCAAACGATTTTCTTATTCAAAGTCCATACTCACATAGAGCAGTGTAAACTAATCACAAACATATTAATGTTTTTCAAATTATCCAAACGTTTTCGCAGTTGTCTGTAGATTGAGAATTGTCATCTTGATTTTCTTTGATATATTTTTAATTTTATGATTTTTGACGGAAATTATTTCAAATTAATTGTGCTTTATTAGGACACCTTAATAGTTATTTATTATACAAGCGGATAAAATGAACGTTTAACGAGCGATATGTTTAAACGCGCGCGCGGCGCAGCCGCAAGCGTGTTAATATCGCGAGTTAAACGTTCATTGTATCCGCGAGTGTATTACAACGTTTTATTCAAATTTGCCATATATAAACTGACGTTTAGCGGAGTAAGTCCAATTTTGAAGAGAAAATTTGACAAGATGACAACTTCAGTGCCGCAACCTTGACAACGACGAAAATAAACATATAAAACGTCACTTTATACGGCAAAATTGAATAAATAACTATTAATCCGCTGCCTAAATAAACAAAATAAACAATGACTTTATAGGTTCGCTTTGACGTCAATAAACGTCAGTTTATATAGCAAAATTGAATAAACGTTATTTTACTTTTGGTTTCAGAGTATACCTGGTATGAAACGGCGTTATTAAATTTGAAATGTTTTACCCAATTAAAAGGAATGATATTAAAATTTGACTATCATTAATATATAGTAAATCAGATATTGAAAACACTTAAATACCACCACATTTAGCCAGAACTTAAGTTTATTAAATAACAACTACACCATGATGTGTAAAACTTTAACGAAATTAGAAAAAATAAATAAATAGTCAGTTCATTTATTTATTTATTTATTTAGCGTATGACTTACATGGGTATATATATATATATATATATATATATATATGCTTAAACAATTACACACAAATATCAGTATGAAAAAAAAAATATCACACTTTCTATGGACAAGCAGTATTGTAAAGCAGATAGAAACAAAAATAAGAAATTTTATTTTAATATTGAGGCCATAAATACAGTCTAAAACGGTTGCGCAGCCTACATGAAGTCAATCGTGTCTCCAGGGTATGCTGTTAACGGGTAGGCAGCTATAATATATTGGAGAGTCTGGTGAGCCTCTCCGCAGTCGCACGATGGTGAATCTGTCAATCCCCAATTATAAAATGCATCTCGGCAGACACCGTGAGAGGTTATATTTAAGTGTCTTCCATTCCTGGTGAATCAGTCCCATAACCAGCATTCCCGCAGTGGGGCCAATGGTATTGGCCATTTGGGCTGCCATCGTACATTCCCAGTATTCTTTCCACTTGTCACGTATATTGGAGTTTTCTGTTAGGAGTCGTTCAGCTAAGAGGAGTGGAAGAGACCTAGGTTTTAGTCTCCGTATGGCAATGTCAGCGAGATCCTCATGTACTGTCAGAAGTTGATTTGACAATATTTTTTGGTATTCTCTTAGAAGGTTCTCCTGTCTGCGAATGTGGGGGAGGAAAATGACTCAGGATGGGCAGCCATGGAAAAGGAGTGCTTTTTAAAAAACCACTAATCACCCGCATGGTCTCATTTAGTTTATTGTCAACTTTCTTTACATGACAACTGTTTAACCAAACTAGAACGCAGTTTTCAGCAAACGGAGTAGACCAAACTGAGCGCTGAAATTCTAAGTGTGGATGCGTTTATAGAGTCCATTCACTTTAAGAAAAACCGTGGCCTTGAGTTTCACGGAGAGATATATTCCGTCGGCTATGTTCGATTTCCATAGTTTCATGTAATTTACCCTCTGACCACTGCTTATACTCGAATTACATGAAACTATGGAAATCGAACATAGCCGACGGAATATATCTTTCCGTGAAACTGAATGCCACGGTTCTTCTTAAAGTGAATGGACTCTACCCCAACTGATGCCATATAGTTTATGGATTATGTTCTCTCTAGTGTATATTTTGGCTGTCGTATTCACAAAGTGCTTTTTATGACAACATTGTATCTAGCGTAATACCTATGTATTTCGGAAAGGAATTATGACGCAGCAGGTTGTTACCAAAATATACGACAGGCTGTAAGTGTGCCTGTTTATTGTTAAGATGGAAGCAGCTCACTTCGGTTTTATTCATATTGGGAATGAGTCTCTAGCCAGAAAAGTACTTCTCCAGGACTGCTAAATACTCTATTATTGAGTTGGTAGCAGCTTCTATGGCTTTAACACGAGCAGCCAGGGCCAGGTCGTCAGCATAACCAAATTTTTTTTATGTTGTTTGGGGTAGGTCAGAAATGCATAGATTGAAGAGAGCAGGTGTGAGTACCGACCCATGAGGTAGGCCGTTTATCGAGATTCCATATCTTGCCCTTGCTTTCCCTGTTATTATTTGAAAGGGCCTATCACACAGCATGATATTTATTAGATTTTCTATTTGGCTGCGTGGTATTTTATCGAAAAACTTGTAAAGAAGACACTCTCTTCAGACCGTGTCTTATGCCGAAGTAACATCAACGAAGACTTAGAGTAAATAGTCGGTAAAGCCTGAGGAAATATTGGTCAACAAATTTAAAACAAATTAGAGGTGCTAAGTGGAATTTTCGGTTAAGTTTATTATATAGAGTTTCAAAAGTTTTACATGGAAAATGTTTAAATGACGTGAATATAGATCTTCAAATGCTGTACGTATTAAAATATTCTCCGATTAAATCTGCCGATAATTTTACTTTCTCAAGATCCACTCATAAATTGAGAAAAATTGTAATTGTAATAACTGTAATTAGTTGTGCGAATCTGAGTTATTAGCGTTTCTATACAATTTTATAGTTCCCTGAATCGGCCTTGAAAAAGGGGTGGTTTACTCTTCTCATTTTTGGGTTATAGATTTTTTAAACTACGACCTTAAATATTTATTTTACTATTCAATATTTATAGTTCAATTTAATAACGTTTTTTTCCTAAATCGTCGTTGAAGGGCAATATTTCACTTAACATTTTCCGGTTGTTTTGAAATTCTCTCAAGATCCGTTCCAAAAATTGGTTTAAACGTTGAGTAATATGATCCAATATTTATAATCCAATATGAGAAAGTAGTCCTATGAATATATCGTCATTTTTTTCTATACAGAAACATACACTCAGTGATTGAAGACAATAATTTAAATTAAACAATTTAGGAATATACCTGATCATAAATGAAAACCATAATATGTAGTTTTTATATTAAAATGGTTCTTTATAATTTGTAAGTACAATATACAATTTTTAGATATTTCATATGTTTTGTATAATTACAATTACTTAATAATATTTTATTAATGTACATTAATTGTAATAACTTAAAAAAAATTTTAAAGCAATATAAGTAAATGGGATCTTTTTCTGCCTACACGATGTATATTTTCTTATTTTTTTATCTATTTGTCTAAATATTTTGTCAATTTCAACAAATGTAGCTGCGCATATCAAATGTGCATCTTTATTTCATTTTTCTGCTCATGTATATAACTCATGTTATTATCTTACTATTTTTTTAACAACCACAACAGTAACTACATACATATGTAAATGCATATATACATATGTATGTAATTTGTAAATGATAATATATTTTTATACATTTATCACACTCTGACTATGTAGAGAAATTTTAAATATAAATCTCCTCAATTATTATCACTACAATGGCACTAATATATATTTTGCAATGATTCACTACTAATTATATGTTTGGAGACGTTAAATTTCCAAGTAGTATGTAATTTGTCACTTTGCTCTTCAATGTTAAACGAATTATCTTACATAACCCAGTTTAATCGTCCGCTAAACACCCTACCTTATCTAATCAGCGTGAGTAATCGGAAATAACATAATCGTGAGTTTTTTTTACAAAATTTGAAGAAAAGTTTTTTGACCGCCGAGCATCGTCAAGGACGGGTTAAAGAACCGTTAAAGAAAGAATGGTATTGCTTATGTAAGTAAATACAGTGTTATTTTACCAATAATTATTATTGTCGGTTAATTCTAAGAATGGATAAATATTGACTTTTTTTTAATGGGTGGGAATTTTACTCGTAAGTGGAGAGTAGTGCTTAAAATATCTGATGAAACTCGGCATAATTGTGGAAAATTATATGTACAACTGAAATGTCAAAAATAAATTATTACCATTTTTGGAGAAAGTGAAATAATTATCTGGAATTAAAAGAAATACGAATAGCCTAACATTTCAATTCACTCGTATGGAATATTTACTGATACCAACGATTAGTGTTATTATTAATATTTGGACTATATGCACTGAAAAATCTATGAAATAGGTGCATATGTGCAACAAAATTTTACACATTTGGAATGTGATTACTTATTAGTATTACCAAAGGGCGGATAAAATGCAAAATGCATTTTTTGCATTATTTGCATTTTCTTCGTTTTTTTCTTCAAATTTGCATTTTTTTTTCAATCGTGCATATTTTGCATTTTTCTTTACAATCTGCTGGATATTTAGAAAAACAATGTACTGATGAGTGACAAATCAACTTATTGACAATATAAGTTATAACTGGAACTGTAATCAAGTACCTTTACTATCTGGCAGTGGTTCCTGTCATAAGGGTTGTTTTTACCTGGGTAGTCTAATAGGAGGAGGATGTACTTAATGACATATTATACTTAAAATTCGTAGAAAGGCTTATTTTGATCGCGGGGCAGGGTTAGCTGTTAGTGTTAGTGTGTTTCTTAATCCTCTCCGGCCATTGTACCGGTTTTAGGACCAGGTTGATGTTCTTCCAATTTGTCACTACCTTTAGAGAAGTTAAATTCAACGGTTGTTCTGTAAAGTTAAAAATGCCCAAGACAAATTTAATTGAAGTGTGGATTAAACCTTATAGTGAGCTGAAGTGGGATGGTGACAAATTATTTTGCACAGCATGTTCGAAAATAGTATGTACATAGAAAGCAATAACTACCTAGATTAATTTAACTGAATTAATACTGAATAACTTAGTATCTTTATAACTTAATTTAATTAACTGAATTAGTAATTCATTTACTTGCTTACAATATTCCAATTATGGCAATTATTTTGAGTGGATATCTACGTAGATATCAATTAATGTGGCCATTCATAAATTACCTGACGCATTTTTGCACTTTTTACTTTATCAAAGAATTGTGAATGGCCCCTATATATGTCAAAGCTGCTGAATTTATTTTACTTTCAATTTTAAGTCCTATTCTTCTTTTAAAATTAAGAAACAAAACATATTTTAACAGTACCTTCTTCATATTTAGATCCATGCTGCAAAAAAATTCATAGTGGAGCAACATGTGAAGAGTGGAAAACATATCGCAAGTTTGAATAAATCGAAACAAGGCGCTAAACAACATCAAACTCTAACGTCCTGTTTACAGAAAAAGTTAAAAAATTATCCACAGAAGCAGTTCAATGAAAAACTTTGCAAGGCTATGGTGGCGGCCAATATTCCATTGAAAAAATTATATAATTTTCATTTAAAATCATTTCTGAAAGAATTTTGTTCATTTAATATTCCGGATGAATCTGCTTTAAGGAAATCGAGTGTTGATGTAATCTACACCGACACGATAGCGACTATAAAAAATATTATATGCGAGAATTACTTCTATGTTATTGTTGATGAAACGATTGATTCGACTGGAAGATATATTGCACATTTATTAATAGGAGTTTTAGAAGAAAACACTCCATCCAAATCATTTTTAATTTCTTCAAAACAACTTGACAAATACTTAACAATCACCAGATTTGTTCAAGATTCTTTGAGTAATTTGTTTTTACCAAATACTGTTCCATTTGAGAAACTCATTTTGTTTTTATCTGATGCTGCCCCATATATGACTATGGCTGGTAAAAATTTAAATTTTTTTTACCCAAATCTAATTCACGTTACTTGTTTAGCCCATGCCATTAACAGAGTCGCAGAATTAATAAGAAACCAATTTTCTATTGTTAACGACTTGATAGGTTATATGAAGAAAGTATTTATTAAGTGTCCATCGCGAATTCAGTTTTATAGAGAAAGACTTCCGGGAGTTCAACTGCCGCCAAGACCTGTCATAACTAGATGGGGAACATGGCTTGATGCAGCAATGTTTTATGCCGAACACTACGATGAAATAAAGGAAGTTATTACCGATTTGCATGATTCCTCTTCTGCGGCTCTTTTAAAATGTCAAGAAATATTTACAAATTCGACTCTCCACAATAAACTCTTATTTATAAAACTAATTATTCTTTTGTTTCTAAAACTATGGTTCAATTGCAAAATACATGTATGACTCTGGTTCAAGCAGTTCAATTATTAAATGTTTTTGAAGCGGAATGTAAAAAGGTACATGGAAACATTGGAAAGTTAGTTTTGTCCAAATTTTCCAGTACTATACAAGCTAACGGAGGATTTTCTGTGTTAAAAACTGTTGCAACAATGTTTACGGGCGACTTTAATTGTATAATTGATGTAGAACCAAATATTTTACATACATTAAAATACGCTCCTCTTACGTCAGTAGATGTAGAACGAACTTTTTCTATTTTCAAACATATGTTTACTGATAGAAGACAATCTTTTCTTATTGAAAACTTTGAAAAACATATAATTATAAATGCATTTTGTGCCAGCATTAATGAATGAAAAATGAATTATTATTTTACAGTCTGTTTTTTTTCCTATTTCTTTTGTATATCTATGTACCTATACATAATATAATATAATATAATATGTAGTATTGAAACTAAATTGTGGTTTGTAATAAAATCAGATACATTTTAAACAAGAGTATTCTTTTTCCTTAATCCAGGACGATCCAAACGAAAAAAAAAAAACGTTTTTTAAGCATTTGCATTTTTTACCAAATTTTATGCATTCCTTGCATTATTTTGAAATTTTCGTGCATTTTTTTGAAATTTTCGTGCATTTTAATGCGCATTTTTTTAAACTATTCACGTGCATTTTTTCCGCCCTTTGCTTATTACTTATTTTGGAGTCACTACAAACAAGACATTTTAAAATTTTACATTTTTAAAACATTTTTAAAATAATTACACTTTGTGGGCAAAGTATGGGCGAGGTGATCATTCATTCCAAGTTTTTTATTATTAGCAATCAATTTTAATTTGTGGTCTTTACTGTAGGAGGCTATTTTGAAACCGCACCCTTTAACAGTTCAGAGCGCCTTTTCTGCTAACTGGTCTCACGGGATAGAACTATGCTGTCCCGTGAGTACAAAACGATTGACGTATTTTGTGATCAATAGTGTTCAATGATAACGGTCAACGACAACTATTGAAAATAAGATTTTGTATTCCTTTGCGTTTTGTTGTTCAAAAGTAAATACCTGGATTAGCAGATTGCAGTATTTAATTGGACTTCTCAAGAACCAACCATATATTAAGTTGAATCGGAAAAAAATGGTGTGTTAATATTATAAATTAAAACAGTTATATTCAAAATTAGCCCACTTTCATAAATTTCTGAATATAAAATATTTTTCACAACAATTCATCTAGATTACACGTTTTTAAACAACAACGGTATATGATCTGTCAATTTGTTCATCATTTCAATGCAGGTTAGGGGCGGCGGTGGTCGTGTGGTTTAAGGCGCTGGCTTTGAGTCAGGCGGTCACTGTCGTCGTGGGTTCGAATCCCACGTAATCCATGGATGTTGTGATTGTTGCGGGAAGTGTGTAAAATGTATCCAAAATCCCGTTCCTATTCACGCCGGTAACCAGGCCGGATAGGATCGGATATCCTGTAGGAGGGCGGGACTAGGATACACACACCCTGAGTCGGTAGAGCACGGAGTGGATCAACTGGGGTGAGAGCCTTAGGGGGTACAACCGTGCTCGAGGACCGTGGTTCGGAGCCCACGTTAAGCTGTAGGTCCCGTCCAGTTTAGCCTTGCAGCAAAAATGAGACGTTAACTACAATTCACACACACACTCAATGCAGGTTAAGCGCGGCTTTGCTATAATATGCAGTTTTATATCATTATTGTTGAGTGTGCGGTTCGGTTTTGAATTGGATTTTTGTTTTTCCTAATTTGTGTTCAGTTTTTCATTTTTTTAAAATTGTACACTTACTGAAATGCCCTCAGAAAGAAATTTAAATTAGAATGATATTGTCAAAATTGTCACATTTGAAGAATGATATAGCCCGTACGTCAGGTTTCCCAGAGGGTTGGTATCAATCTTGATATGCATTGGTAGATATTTTCAGCGGTTTAGGAAAACAGGTTGTCATGCTAGCATAACAGACGAAGGCTGACCAAAGTGCATAAATAATGTGAGCGTTTGTATCATAGTTGTATAAGCTTTAGGGCATCAGTTTTTTGCAGGAAACAAGACAGCAGGTTAGCTTCGAAATGAAATATTCCGATTTGTTCCTAACCGGTAAGAACAAGGATCGATGAATATGGAGTGAGCACAAGGTACTCCACAGATGGTTTAATCTAAAGCGTAGCTCACGAGCAAGCTAGGCTTGAGTTAGCTCGAGAACACGTGAATAAGGATTTTGATAAGTGGACGGGAGCTTTTTATCTGTATAAGATAATGAGAGAAAGAAAAAGAAGAGAAAAGTCTAGTCAAACATGTATGATTCATTAAGTAGCTTATCATGGTGTATTAACAATGTTTTGTGTGGCATAATTTTGGAAGCTTGTACGGAAATTGTAGCAATCTGAGGAAATTCAAAAAATTCTGCGAGCTATATCCAAGATGTTTTGGAAGGAGACGTACTATTTTCACCTTACAACGTGCCCCGGGCCCTAATTGTGTGTAAACATCTTGAGGTTGATAGTCAACATTTGTGTGGCCAGCGTTTGTTCCTGATCTGATCGTTATTAAAAATTATTGGAATTAGTTCAAACGAAGTAGGTATTCGACTTATAAGTCTTGCTTCGAAAGACATGGCTAAGCTGGAAAATGCGGTTCTTGAAGAATTTGGCAACAATTCTGAAGATTTCATCACAAACTTTTTGATGGCATCTAAAGACGTTCAAGGGAAGTCATTCGAGCAAGAGGCGGCAATAAACAATATTGTACCAATTAAAAATTGGACGTCTTGTTTGTTTCTATTTGTACATTTGTTTTGAAAATTTGGAAGAAACATTCACTAACTGTGATTTTTCAACTTTTTCATGGTAAAACTTTTTGATATCTTTGGAAAGCAGTCCCTTATGTCCACTTTCAATAAATACGATTGCTTTTGATACGTATTTTTCCAATTGGGGCATTTAATAAATTGAAAGTTTTATGAGTGGTTCGCTAATTATGTTCATAATATGTACTTATTATGGACTAGTATTTATTTAATACTAGTTGTGAGCTGTTGCGTCTTCGCTTGCTTATATATGTATATCTCATTTGTTGGTGGTATGATAATCAAAGAACAATTGGCTTGTGTCAACAAGCTTGACTGCTTTAAAGTTCTGTTTGTATCGCGAGATGGCGCACTTGGTTCATCTGTTATATCTGTTAAACAAACACACATATACGGATGCAATCGAAAAGTATAACTTTCAAATTTTGGACAGAATTAAAATTACCCTTCGGCTCATATAAGAATTTTGATTATAAATATGAATATGAAGCATTTTTATGCATTTTTATGCACTTTCTGCCCATAAGTTAATCCCCACTTTTTTTTATTAATAACATATTATCACATAGGACATTTCTACTTTGGTCTGAAGGTAATAAATAATTCTTCGCAATATAGAGTACATTGACATTTGTCCTTCCTTTTCGTTTGTCCCTCTTTATGTTAACCATTGAAGCCGTAATTATCTTCTTTTCGTTTTTCTCAAACTGTTAACCAGACAAATTTTTTGCGGTTCCATCGCTGAACAGTATCTTTTTTAATTTCTATAGTTTTGATTTTGCAACACCTTTTTTTAACCAGTTTTATCTTTCTTGGCAATGTATTTTGAAGTTACCTTTAGAATCGCCGCGCTTGTGAGGTGGTCTTAAAACTCTTCTTTTGTGTTGGAGCAATTGGAGGTGGATATAATGCTGTCGAGAAGTAGTTTTAGAAGTAATAATGACAAATAGTATAAAACATCAGCCAGAATGCGACTTCTTAGCTATGATAAATAGTCAAGCTAGAAGAAACTTAAAGTAAAGTGTTGGCAAGACACAGAAGTTTTTCCTTCCTTCTGCTCATCATGGCTAACTGTCAGAACTTGGACAACCTCCTTCTACAGAAGAAACTTAGGTAACCTGGTATGTATTAATTTGTATTAGCCAGAAATTTATACTAGGCAGAAATCTTAAATCCAACCATGAATTGAAATGACGCTGGACTCAATTTTGCCCCATGCTTCTGGGTTTATTAAATCTCAATTGATCACTATCTTGGTCATCATCAAAAATTATACACTAATTGAAAAATATTGTAAATACCCTTATAACCACAGTTGTTCAGAGGGTTAGGCTATTAAAAGAATGTCGCCCCTCTGCAGTTTTCTCAATAATTCTATAGTAATGCAGAAAACAAATATTGCGTGCACTGAATTCAAAATCTGACTGAAAACGGCGTTGTGAGTTTATTTAGTTTAGCCCTCCACTCAAATACCCCCTAAATTAAAATTCGTTAACAGTTTCAGTGCAGTCCATTTTAACCCTGCGGGTCATTTTATCCAAAATCCCCTACTTGTACAAATTACTTCCGACCTTAAACCATTCAATGACGTTAACGGAAATATCAGTTGGTAATTGAACTAAATTATATTCTGCGCTACAGTTTCCATTAAAAATAATATTTACACTACAACAATTTTACTACTAATGGTTTTATATATAGTTTTGTTAATTTTCCGACTTCTGTATTATACATATTTTACATACATACGTATTGACATTCACTATTCGCATTATTTTTTTACGAGTTCTACGGGTCGAAGGCGAACTGAAGGGTGCCGGAACTGAATGGCTACACTTGTAAAGTGATTTTTTCGTTATCTGTTTAATCTGCACTGCCCGATGGTCATTTATTTCAATGAGATTTGATCCAGAACCCTTCTTGGCATATTTAACTAATTCTACCACGAATCATGTACATTCATTTTTATAACAAGTCCTTGTATTATCTCTAATTAAGTATGATATTTCTAAAATATCAAAGCACATAAGTTTCCACTCTAATAAGCAATGTTACCGGTGTACGAGTGAATTAAACCAGAAAACGTAATACTTCAATGTAATTTGGGATGATATGATAATATTGTAATGCGAGAAGTAAACAAAGCGACACATGTTTACTCGCTCCGAGTGAAGAGTGAAGCGGTTACTTCAAGAGAATAACTACGACGCGTAAAAGACAGCTGCATGAATTCTCCGGGATTGTTGTTTACGGAAAGTAAATTGGTGACCTTATGAACATTTCCTGCGTAGGCGTTCTAGAAGGTACGAGAACCATCTCGATCATGGTTGGGGTGTATATATAAGGGGGCTTGTGATCGAGGGAGTTAGTTAGAAGTAGAGAAGCAGACGTGAACGCGACATACGATCCGAATGCGGAGCAGTACAAATAAATTAAATAGTGTCTAGTCTAGTGTACAAGTAGTTAAGTGTGTTAAATAAATTAGTGTTCAGTCAATGTAAATAAATTACAAAATAAACGTTACAATATGTTATGATAACATTTTATGATTTGTATATTTTATTTTAGAAATACATGAAATTTTCATTCACAAATCACTCCTTTCATGAAATGTCCATTTCATTTAAAATTTCAGCACCTAAAAAGGTACTTCAATAGTTGTTATAAAAATAAATTACAACTCAGATCGATCTATAGTACTTAGGAGATTCAGATCTAAGTGTTGATTTAATTAATAATGTACAAAATGAAAATATTTTAAGCATGTTTCATAAAAGATATGGATAATTAAACTTGTCTACGACTAAGGACGATGCATTTAATTTCAATAACTATAACTTTTCCACCATTCTATTACTTTTGTTTAAATGACACTAGTGAGTGTTTTCATGCATGATTATTAAAGGAGTTAAATGTATTTCAGCCGTACCAAATTGGCAAAAGCTCAATTACTCATGAAATTGCTCACAAAAAAAAACTAAATTATTGTTTTCTCTGGTAAATAAAATTTTGCTAATTCCTGAAAAAGTCGAACCAAGAAACCCTACTTAAGATTAGTTAAGTTGACAACTGCCCTTTTAAGTATCAATAAAATCGATAGATAGAAGTTTGTTGCATGGCGTGCCCAATGTATTGAAATTTCGTAATTAACCCAGAACCATCATCGTTATTCCCTATACGTCCGACATATTTTTTTCCGTTTTATTCGTACGATGCCGGATAGATAAATTTTTGCACTACTCCATCCCACGTCGGTCATCAGTTTGAAAAGGAACCAGCGGAATGGATCGCTAAAAGTGATTTGTATACGGCAAATTGTCGTATATAAATAGAAGTTTGTGGTGTCATGTGAAATCACTTTGTGTACTGATAGAGTGTCGGCGAACATGAGGAATCTGGTAACGTTCTGCGTCGCTCTTGGGGCCACTTTGGCCGTCATCGCCAATGCCTACGAATTCGACGATCCCGCATACAGTGAGTAGATTATTTGTTGTCATTGTGAAGGGAAGATTGGGAAAAAATTCAGGGCAAGTCCGTGGTGATCTCAAGCAACTCGTTACGCAGCGAAGTTTTGTGAATTTTCTTTATGCATTTTAAAATAAATTTGAAAAAATAATTTAACACACAACACATTTTTGTGATTGATTTAGTAGTGCAATTTCTTTACGTAAGCCGCATTACACGTGGTTATGACTGTTATGAGAAGTTTATTTTATATTACAAAATTGAACAACACATGGATCCATAGCGTATCCTCCCTCATTTAATCTTTAATTTTCTTTTTAATTTATACAAAACAAAAACGATCCAAATACTATAAAGTACTTATTAATAAAGGGAAACACATTTTTATGAAAGTGACTGTGATAGAGTCCTGACCTTTTTTTTACCAATTTAGATGTATAAGAACAAAAGTCATATGGTGTCAGTCACATTTTTTTGTAGTTTTATTGAGGCACAATTACAGGTAAGAAATATATGATTTTAAACAATTTTTGGTTATTAATAAATTTATCTACCTGATTAAAAAAATTAATTAGTTATCTTGCAGGGCTTTAAAGCACTTTTAATATGAGCCGCAATGAAATTTATGTAGATCACTTGTTGTCTAATGAAACCTTAAATGAATTTGAAAATGGGTTTAAAATAAAGTATTAATAGCTTCTGCAAAAATAGCTGTACTAATTTCATTCTGTTTAAAATGTATGCTCTTGTGGTACGCAATATAGGATAAAAATATCAAAACGAATCTTATGGTAATTTTTGCAAAATTGAATCTGTTTATATCAGGCTTCTTCAATTTGCTATAACATAAGTTACGATAATTCCAAATAGTCTAATTAAAGAAAGAGAATTGTTTTGCTCATTGAAATTACTAAATGTACTAAAATTTCATGTGAACATCTGTAAAAGTTTATTTCGAAAGCCTAGTATTTTCGAGCTTATAAATAAATTGAATAACTTTGTTGTATGAACATTTAGCGTTATATTTTTTCATTACTTACAAAGCTAGCATTTTTTCACAATTGGACTACTATAAAACGCAACGACTTTTAAAAAATTAGGGACAAGCTTAGCCGCCCTCCATGATAATTTCATTAGAGGAAATGTTACATATGTTATGCACTGGTGAATGTATCTCTATTCTATACTCTATTCTACAAATCTCAATTTACTAAAGGTTTATAGAAATTGTATGCCAACACTTATGATATAAAGTTATATAGTTATAAATTCCGTTTGATATGATATATAAATTCGTTCTATTACATGTAATTATAGTAACGATTTTAATTTCATGGGACAATTTTATTTACCATCGAAAATGAATAAAATATTTGTTATTTATAACAAATGTTATATATTAAGAGTTATTAAAAGTTTCTTTATTTTATTTTTTTTAATTATATTTCATTTAAATAACTTAATTTCTAAAGAATTATGGATTTTTTATATTTAATTTAATAGATAGCACTCGTTCCTAACCGTAATAAACATATTTCAATTAACATTACACTTTTGTACACTTGCGAAAGTGAATAACAAAAAAACTGATATTTTGCACAAAATAGGTTTTAAAGTTTAAACAAACCACTCGATTGATTAACAAGTTTAATAAGAAACAAATTGCATATTCGTATTGTACACAAAAATCAAACACAAAATAAAGAAATATATCGATTTTTGTTAATTAGTATTCGATATTTTTCGAATGTCATGAATTTGAATAGGCATTTTCACATTTTGTAACCTTTAAAATCATAGTCCCACCACGCTCCCAGCTCCTCATTTAAAATACTCTTAACTTCAAAATAGCTCATTTTTGTTTCTTAATTAATATAGACATAGCCGTGGTAAAGTTAAAAAAATTAAAAGGGAACTTCCAAAGGTTCGTAAAGAAACTTCTTTCAATTTCTGTAAAAATTTCAGCATTTTGAATAAAAAAAACGTATACTTGTTTATATTATTACAAAAAAGCAATTCGATTTATTTGTAACCTATTGCAATGAACTCTTACTTGAAATTTTAGGTCATTTTACGTCAGGTCAAATTGATAGAACAACTGTTAGTCTTTGATTTAGAACTTTCGGAATTATTCGAACTTTATTATTAAGTGACTTATGGTATTGCAAATTCAAGACGTTTGAGATAAACAATTTCAATTTTGCAAAAACTGCTTGAGAAATCAATTTGATATTTACAACAAACATTACGCACCACAAGAGCTTACTTCCCACGCAAAATAAATAACGAAATAAGGCACTCTGGAAATGACCGAGGTGGGGAAGTATAGCGTTATATATGTTGTATACATGATATAATTATATATATTAGTTACTAATGATATATCTGGCTCATTCCTTTTTTCGATGTTAATATCTCTCACCGATCCAGCCCGTAATCGCCACCCATGGAGCAGGCAACCGACAATACAAATAATTATAACACGAGTTGCCACCAAACAGCTGGCGCGGCAAGATAATTGGCTGTCCTGGTCTACCGGATTTTCGATGTTCATACCTCTCACCGTTCTAGCGCTTCGAGCGAAGCCAGCGATAAGAAAGCTATGCTTCCAAAAATGTACAGCAATATTTGCAGAAATAATTGATTATTAACAGTAAACTCATTTTTACTTTCTCATATGAGGTACTCATATATGAGAGAGTACTGTAATCGGGTCGATTTTTCGAAATTGAGTTATTAGCATTTCTGAACGTTTTGAGGTCCCCCGAGTCCAAAAATGCATGCTTTTGGAAAACCGTCTGTATGTATGTGTGTATGTATGTGTGTCTGCCTGTGGTAGGATTTTCTCAAAAACCAAAAACCACAAACGGTCAAAACTTTGTATGTAGATTTTGTACCATACCAGGACGTGAAAATAAGCTTTTCATTAAAATCGGCCAGGATAAAAGTGTAGCTTACTCTTGTCATTTTTCGGTTTTTTGAATTTTTCGCGAAATTCGCTACAAGAATTTTTTTGAAACTTTGAATGTTTATTTTTCGATTAAATAGGTATAAAAAAAAGTTTTCTAACGTTTTTGGCGAAATCTTCTGTGAAGGATACTTTATACTTGTCGATTTTTGGTTTTTTGTATTATTCTCGGAATTCGTTCCAAGAATTCTTTTTAAACTTTGAAAATTGATTGTGCAATTTAATATGTATAAAAAGGTTTGTAACGTTTTCGGCTAAATCTTCTATGAAGAGCACTTTATACTTGAGGTTTTTCGGTTTTTGAATTTTTCTCAAAATTTGCTACAAGAATTTATTTTAAATTTAGAATATATATTCTACCATTGAATTGGTATAAAATAAACTTTTCTATCGTTTTTTGCAAAATCTTCTGTGAAAGGCACTTTGTATTATTCTTCAAGAAATTGCTCCAAGAATTTTTACAAAATTTTGAGTACCTATTCCACATTAGATATACTATATAAAAAGTTTTGTAACGTTTTTAGCTAAATCTACTGTGAGGAGTACTTTATAGGTACTTGTCGTTTTTCGGTTTGTTGCTTAAATAACCCCCTATATATGAGAAAGTACTCTGATGAACACATCACGATATTTTAGTTGTTTTATCGGGTATAACAATTCTGCTTAGGGAAGAAAATGCGATAAAATCGTATATTTTTTTACCTTCACTGGCCAATCAATAAAAACAAATAAAAAATTTGGCTGATACCGTATAATTTTTGTTTATCTACACCTAAAGTAACAAAAAAAGGTCTGCCCGCTCTTACTACCACAGTCTTCAATAGATACTTTTTTTCTCATTTTCCTGCACTATATTTATCTATATACATATATATTACATACATGTCCCTATGTTTATTTATATACTATAGTACATATATTACTATGTGGTGTATATAACTACTAATTAAATGTTTTCTTCCTCAAATTATACGCGTGAGTTATTACCGTTTTCATTCATTTTCATATATAATTAGTGTCATGTTAAAGAATGATGTTAAAAGATTGGAACTTCTATAAGAAATAAAATAACTTTTTGTAGCCATTATGGAAGTAAGGAAAATAGTCATGTGGTATAAGTTAAACACTTTTTAAAATGTAAACTGCCATTAAGTTGAGGAGAAATGATGCTGACCATTGAAATAAAAACTCTTTTCATTTAACCACCTATATCTTACCGCACTTGTAAGTTATTGTTACCTGCTTATCGAAATTTTAGAGCTACAATTCTTAGACCAGAACTGTAAATATCAGAGCAACTACGGAAATTCGGAAAACAAGTAGTCACGACCTATACAAATAATCTTTCTCGTTTCAATACCGAGTGCTTCCTGTGTATTTTGAAAAGAACAAAGTTTTCCTCTTTCGCTTGGGTATTATGAAAATTACTGCCTCAATTCGTAATGCGGATTCTGGCGCAGGAAATTAGATGGAGGTTGTTTTCATATAATTCTCGTTTTTGAACGTGGAAGAAAATACGAGTTCTGGAGAAGTATTGCGTTAACTTCTTGCATTTCACCGTCTTAAATACGGAGATTTTCTTTTGTAGGGGCGTTTGCAAATCGTTGCGGTATTATTTTTTAGGAGAGGGAAACGTAAGTTGTCTTTAGCGATACTTACTGACTTTTAAACGGAATGGGACAACTCAGCGCGGCCAAGTGAGCGCGGCCGTCTCAGCGCGGCCAACTCATCGCCGGGACAACTCATCGCGGGCAAACTCATCGCAGGACAACTCATCGCCATGAATACTGCTGTACATATAAGTATGTTGAAAATTGCTAGTCACATTAAATACTATAAAAACTGACTTGTTTGAAATTGACAGCAAGTTCAAAAGGTATTCTAAAGCGGTACCGATTCTAAAACTTTGAACTGGCTGTGAATTTCATACAAGTCAGTTTTTATAGTACTTAAGGTGACTAGTAATTTTCAACATACATATATGTACAGCTAGCCCAGTCTGTGTAGTCATTTTTTGACGTTTTACGACATTAATTCAGTACCGGATGGGAGTGGTCAAATGTTGTAGGCTCTTATTAGTTGATCATGCCTATATAGTTTTAAACATTCAAAAAGTGTGCATTAACAAATGGGAGGGGTCCAAAGTTAGCAAAAACAAGTTTTTTGATTCTACAAAGCAAAGTGTTAATTTTGGCGAGAAAAGTTTCAAATATAAGTTGTAGAGAATTCGAAAACCTACAATTTGAGCTATAGCACGATTAATTTTGTTAAATATTTACTGCAAAAATGCCAAAAAACACTGAAAATGGTCATTTTTTGCATATTGATTATTTATTGCAAAAAATAATACGATTTAGGTTTTTACTGCTCCAAAAGCTAGCTTTTACAATTCCAAACCTAAACAACTTTTATAAAATTCAACTGGTTAATTTGTTTCTGAGATCATGCTATTTGTTTATCCCAAGACGCATAATGTTTGTTGCTGTTACGTCTTTTTGGATAAACATTTCGAGGTGCACAAAGGCATATTCTCTTCATAAACAACCAAGTTTTCATATCCCGTTAAGAAAATATGATAAAAACAATTTTCAACCCCATATTTATCGCTTTAAAAAAGGGGGTGATATTTTTTTATAAATAAATAGACCTGGAGCCATCTTTATAACTTGTACAAATTTTGACTTACAAATTCGGATAGCTGAATTCAAAACGGAGAATTGAAAAAAAAGAACAACTTTTTTCGACCATTAGGAGCCGAGATAGGAATTTTTTTTTGAAAATTCGCTGCCCTTTTGTTTATAACAATTAAGAAATGAATTTTGCCCTATTCGATAGTCAAATAGTCATATTTTTGTAAATGTGTATTAGAAAAGAAAAAAAGTTTATTATTGTTAAAAAAGCTGTATGATGCAGTATATGCAATATAAAAGATGTATGGGTACTTTAAGCGTTCGAATCGGCAGAACACCGACAAAATATCCGTATCTCAGTCTAAAAAAAAAATTCCTATCTCGGCTCCTAATGGTCGAAAAAAGTTGATGTTTTTTTTTTAAATTCTCCGTTTTGAATCCAGCTATCCGAATTTGTAAGTCAGAAATTTGTACAAGTTATGAAGATGGCTCCAGGTCTATTTATTTATTAAAAAATATCACCCCCTTTTTTAAAGGGATAAATATGGGGTTGAAAATTGTTTTTATCATAGTTTCTTAACGGGATATGAAAATTTGGTTATTTATGAAGAGAATATGCCTTTGTGCACCTCGAAATGTTTATCCAAAAAGACGTAACAGCAATGAATATTATGCGTCTTGGGATAAACAAATAGCAATATCTCAGAAACAAATTAAACAATTGACTTTTGTAAAAGTTGCTTAGGTTTGAAATTGTAATAGCTAGCTTTTGAAGCAGTAAAAACCTAAAACGTATTATTTTTGCAATAAATAATCAATATGCAAAAAATGACCATTTTCAGTGGTTTTTTGGCATTTTTGCAGTAAATATTTAACAAAATTAATCGTGCTACAGCTAAAATTGTAGGTTTTCAAATTCTCTACAACTTATATTTGAAACTTTTCTCGCTAAAATGCATACTTTGCTTTGTAGAATCAAAAAACTTGTTTTTGCTAACTTTGGACCCCTCCCATTTGTTAATGTACACTTTTTGAATGTTTAAAACTATATAGGCATGATCGCCTAATCAGAGCCTACAACATTTGACCACTCCCATCCGGTACTGAATTAATGTCGTGAAAAATCTACACAGACTGGGCTAAGCAGTATTCATGGCGAAGAGTTGTCGGGCGATGAGTTGGGCCGCGATGAGTTGGCCCGCGATGAGTTGTCCCGGCGATGAGTCGGCCGCGCTGAGATGGCCGCACTGACTTGGCCGCGCTGAGTTGTCCTAGACCGCTTTTAAACGTGATTCATTCGCTGGATTTTTCGATATTAATTAAATTTTATCTTATAGCTATTAAGGTAGCTATACATTTTCCATTTCTTATTTTCTGGTGGTCTACACATAAGGTGAAGAGTACATAAAAGCAAATGGTTGTTCCTAGCTGTACTCGAAATAGTGTAGGATTAAAAGAAATGATCTTTTTACGTCTTTCCAGCCACAAACTTTAATAAAAATTACTTTGCTCTGCTGAAGTCATTGAACCCGCTGAAATATTCTGAATCAAAATATCCAACTCATGGTATTGTCTTCTTTATGAGAGACGCTTTTAATTCTAACTCACTTCACCATCGTACATCCGTTTTTCAGATCAATTTTTGGCCGAGGATCTGGCTGATATCTACACCTCCTCGCTGGCTAGAACCCGCCGTGACACGGAAGAAGAGAAATGTCGTCCGCCTCATCCGCATCCGAGTTTCAAGCTCAGGATGTGCTGTGCTGAGGACCTCTTGGACAATATGAGGATAGCAGACAAGGAACTGAAAAGGGCGTGCTTTAAAGAGATCATGGGTAAGGATAAGCGCGACCACAAACCGCCTAAGAGACACTTCGATTTCGACCCTTTCGACTGCGAGACCGCCAAGAGGCACAGGGATGAAATAATCGTAAGTGAAGGGTCCATGGCACGGATTCAGAGTCCATATTGGAAAGTTAATAATAATGGTGACGTTTTCTTTATTTTCAGTGCGTTTTCCAATGCGTTGGTCAAAAGAAAGGGCTTGTAAGTACCACCAGATGATTTACATTTAACTTAAAGTATCTATATATATTTTCGTTACTATAAGAAAAATGATGTGTAAGTATTCGAAACGATATTGAATATTTACATCAATTTATTTCTCGCTACAAACTCAATATACCTAAAACTACAAGGTGCATGTAGTGGCACTCCAGATAACATCAATTAATAATAGTAGAAGCAGTAAATGTATGAATTCCGTTGCGTGCTGAAATTTTTTTAATACATTTACTCTAATCGGAGTGGGGAAAGTTATGTTAACCTCGAACAATCCAGTTACTGCTTAATAGTTTTATAATTCAATCTTCCTGCTGTGTTCCTGCAGAAATTTAATTAATTTTCTTTAGGTACGTAAAAATTTGTGTAGCGTTTACGCAGAAAAATCAGTAATACAATAATTCTTGCAAAGTCCAATTTAAACATTTAATTATATTCGAAATCGATAGAAAGGGGTAGTTATTCAATTACTAGTGACACTTGTGATAATTGATTTATGAAACACTTTTGGGTAGCTCTGGGAATTCCACCTTCAATCAGAGTTATTTAGAAATAAATTACAAGTAAGGTTGTTATTACAATTGTAATGAAATTTCTAAACTTAATAACGCAATTAAATATTCCAGATTACTACTGTTACAATGAATTAACACATGAAATTTTCCGGTTCGGAAATATTTTGTTATAAAGATGTATGACATTGATTTTATTGGGATTGTTGTTATTACTTTTGATGTGTAGCTATAATGATACCTGTGGTGTTATTTTTTATGTTTTCAGTTCGTAATTAAATGCAATGTTTAACGGAAATGTCAGAGAAATGTAATTTAAATTAACCATGTGTAACGTACTTTGTTCGGTATGGCAGAGTCGTTGGCGGCACAACGACTCTGGCGGAAAGTTACGTCACTTATTTGAATTGGCGCTTGTTGCGGAGTTCGGGAATTCGGGAAACGGTTTAAAGTCGGTTTACCTCGGGCGCCAGATTTTTAAGGGTTAACTCCCTAAAGCGACGGGTTAGTTT
The DNA here is from genome assembly GCA_946251905.1 of Cryptocephalus moraei. Classification (NCBI taxonomy): domain Eukaryota; kingdom Metazoa; phylum Arthropoda; class Insecta; order Coleoptera; family Chrysomelidae; genus Cryptocephalus; species Cryptocephalus moraei. The sequence continues at coordinate 10,624,547 of OX276456.1, read as the reverse complement.
AAACTCAGGAGAATGCCAGGGGGGTCCGTGAAAATAATACACACAGTACAGGGAAATTACGGATGATCTATATTACATCTATTATGTTAAAACTGAAAATGGATTTAAATTAAAAGTGAATGAGGATATCGGATCATTAGAAATAAGCGGAAGATCGTAATTACACTATTTACAGCAGTTAGGGACAGTTCGGCAGCGGAGGCAACGATTTGCCGGTTACTAGACTTTCGGGAAGTTTTGGCAAAGGTGTGAGATCCGGAAATTCGGATTTCAGAGAGGAACCGGCAACGTTGCGCTCCACGATCGAGCGCGCGTTCGGAGAACATGTGTTAGGATAAAAACGGTTTATTTACTGTTGATAATTACGGAAAATATACAATCGAATAAATGAAATAAAATATGATTAATTAATTTACAAACGGAGAGGACAGAGTGATTATGAAAGTAGAATATCTATTTAAGCGGGGAAGAACTGCAAGCTAGCTAATTAAAATGGGTGAAATAAACGTACAGAGTCGGTTTTAAACAGGCAGAGGGAAAACGATATTAGTAAGAGAGCGAAGCGAGCGGAGAGAATTTTAAGTGGGTCTTTTAAGCGGGTTCTGAAGCAGTGAGGACGGAAATCTAACGTGCAGAGATTCCCCGAATGGAAATCTAGACAAGGAAGAGGCCTACCAGCGAATCAAACAGAAATTGCGTACTTACAATAGGTGGAGATACGGCGATCGGGCACTCGCGGAAAGTCACTCTCGGGCACGGCGGAAGACGGACACGGCACGGCGTTCGGCAGCAAAACTCTCGGCTGTCTCGGCACGGGGAAAAACGGTTCCACGGATTACTCGCGAGAACGAAATTTAAATCTTAGCGGGCGTCTCTTGGAAGATCTCGCAAGAGCGGAAAACACTAAACTTTGGTACCGATTTCGATATTTTCGTTAATATTTAGAGCTCCCAGAGAAACAAGGAGGGGTAATTTGCAGCTCGTAATTAAAGAGACAACTGGTGGTCTTTTGTTTAAACTCGGTCTTCAAAATTTGCAGGTGTCACGGCGGAGAGACAATGGTTATTTATTTGAATTTACGGGTTTTCCGCAAACGGTAACAGAGGGAGACAAGGGTTCTAGCCACGGAAAAATATGCTTCGTTACACATGTCAAAGTAATATTAATTTATAATTTTAGTTGAGTACACAAAATGGTTAAAGCAATATTTTACATTTTAATTATTTTCGCAGCTAGTCAATCATTTTTAATATGCTAATTAAAATTTGAAATATTATTATTTTAGGTCGATGACGACGGAAAACTTAATGAAGAAGCTGTCGCCAAATATTTAAAAGATATCCTCTCTCAAGCGTCGTATTTCGATTCAGTGCAGGCAACCATAATTAAAAATTGTATCGAGGATGCAAAGAACGTCACTGCTGTAAAAACAAGTGATACAAATAAATCCTGCAATCCGGCGAAGGCGAAGCTCCAGCACTGCTTATTTAGGGAGGTAAGGTCAAGCACAGTTTGTTAATTTCATTAAGTAATCTTTGTTCATAATGAAAGTATTTTTATTTGTCTTTAAATGTTTTCGAAACCCTTATTATGTTCAGACGACAAACAACACAACGTAACATTTCAACCACAGATGATTAATATATCTAGACCCGTTTATTAAAAACATAATGTATTGTGAAGATAATAGCGCATTCTAAGTGTTCTTTCACATTGTTGTATGAATGCAGTTGACGAATTCTCTCTTATGATTTACATATACGTTGCAATCGCTGCTTTTGTTGTATCGGTAGTAATATTGACTTTTAAGCGGCTACACCGCTACATCAGTTTGAATGCTTTTAACGTGATCTTTTTTCGTATATATTGCACTTCGTGAAATATGTTAGAGAAAATTTAAAAAAACACAATGGTTAATAGTGTAACAGTGAAAGTGTATAATAGTGAAGAATAGGCGTATGGATTATTCTTTTATAGCTAAATATGACAAATTAATAACAATAATAAAATAAATTGTAATAACAATAATAGATTAAAATAATAATAACAAAATTTATAGGTTTTATCGCCTCACTGGCGTTCTATCGCCATTGACACTTTTTCTATTTTATGATTTCAGCAGATACCGATAAAAGAAATATTTTAGTTTCAGTTTTGCGGCTTAATGAAATTAATATAATAACAAAGTCAGTCTACATCTGTTCTAAACATTTTAAAGAAAGTTATTTTGAGTGTAAGTAAGTTCATCCAAATATTAAAAAAATGCCGTAAACAATAATTTTGTAATTTGTAACTAATTTTGTAAGAATGTATCATCCCTTATTAGGCCAGGCTACAAAAAAAAGTTGATTTAATGTTCTACAAATATCTGTAAGTTTTAAATGGTAGGGGGGACCTATAGACCATATACAGCTAGAATGTCCCTGTTTTTTATAAACAATGGGTTAAGGTGTGAAAATCGATTTTTTCCTCATAGAATTTTCCGGTTGCATTTTAGAGAAAAGTGGTCAACAGGAAAGTTGTAGAGAATAAAAAGGCGGTTAATTTGGTGTTTTATAAATTAAAATCGATAAATAAACAATTGAGTTATTAGCAAAAAACCATCCATTTTTCAATATTTTATCAATGTTAATAACTTTTCCAATAATAGTGATAAGTGAAATGTAATACCCGAATTATGAAGCCTTTAGGGGTCTTTATATGTGTGCAAAATTTCAGCCAGATCGGGTTATTAGTTTACGAGATATCTTATTTGTTTTCCCAGAGACTCAATGTTTAAACAATTGAGCTTGCACAGGCTGCAATCCTACAGATATTTAATAAGGTGGAATAGGTTCCTTGAATGCCGATCTATAAGTTAAGTTTGAAGACCAACTCACTCTTAATGAAATTGTTGTTAAAAAAATAATTTTAAAATGGGCATACTTTTTTGCTTATAAACAAATTGAATAACTTTTTTGCTTATTGTCACACACGTTTTTAATAAATTGCATTCAAAAGGTGATAAAAAACCCTTTCATTTAAAAAAAAGGTTCTACGGCCAATAGAAGCCGATACCAATTTTATTCAAAATTTAAAAAACAAAGACTGCTGCAAAAAATTTGCATTTAAATTGTAAAAAAAATTGTGTTCAATGTATGTATTGAATTTTCGGTGATTTTCTAGGGCGATAAAAACATATTAATTTTATAAAAATATAAAACACAAAGATAATTGTATCTATTGAATTTTCCGGGATTTTCCAGTTTTCGACGGCGATGAAAATATGTTAGATGTTAATATTTCGTCGTTTACCACAAAGTCGAGTTAAAATGAAGGTTCTACGTTGCTTAGAAGCCGAGATATTAAAAAAATTTAGCGCGTCCAATTTGAAATCTCGGTTTCAAAACGATCTGCTATCCCCTCCACTACGACATCGTAGACTTGAGCGAAAAACCTTAACCTTAAAGGGCTATAACTTTTTTCAAGGAGCATAGATATTAAACCTATAAATCTTATATTAACACTTAGATCTTTATGTAAAACTGGTGAAAATTTCGGCTCTTAATATTTATAAATAATGAAGATATGATTTTTTTTAAATGTTGCTATCTGGGCTTCTATTGGCCGTAGAACCTTGTTTTTTAAATGAAAGGGTTTTTTACCACCTTTTGAATGCAGTTTATTAAAAACGTGTGTGACAATAAACACAAAAGTTGTTCAATTTGTTTATAAGCAAAAAATTATGCCTTTTTAAAATGATTTTTTTAACAACAATTTCATTAAAGGTGAGTTGGTCTTCAAACTTAACGTATAGTTCGGCATTCAAGGAACCTATTCCACCTTATTAAATATCTGTAGGATTGCAGCCTGGGCAAGCTCAATTGTTTAAACATTGAGTCTCTGGGATAAACAAATAAGATATCTCGTAAACTAATAACCCGATCTGGCTGAAATATGGCGCACTTATAAAGACCCCTAAAGGCTTCATAATTCGGGTATTACATTTCACTTATCACTATCATTGCAAAAGTTATTATCATTGATAAAATATTGAAAAATGGATGTTTTTTTTGCTAATAACTCAATTGTTTATTTATCGATTTTAATTTATAAAATACCAAATTAACCGTCTTTTTATTCTCTACAACTTTACTGTTGACCACTTTTCTCTATGATGCAACCGGAAAATTCTATGAGGAAAAAAATCAATTTTCACACCTTAACCCATTGTTTATAAAAAAACAGGGACATTCTAGCTGTATATGGTCATACAATGATCTTTCACAGTAGTACAAAGTAATTATTTTTTACAAAATGTATTAATGTGGCCGCAACAGAGATTTTCTATATCATTAACCATTTAAAGCGATCCTTAAATCTCGTAACAAAACAATTAATTTGTAAAAAAACAATTAATTTTTAAATAAACAATTTTTGATATAATGATTGAATTTCAAGAATAATTAAATACCTACGTTTTTAAATTATTTTATACATTTAAAAGACAGTTTTGAATTACTTTAATCAAGTCAGATTTAAATATTTTTGAGTCAACAATCCACAACGTTTTGACGAAATTCATGCTAAATAACTATACTCATATAGTATGTGGAATCATTTTTAAATAGGAAAACGTAAAAAGATATAAATCATTACTTTAATGAAATTCAGTTTAAAGATTTCATTGTTGCATATGATTTAATAAACTTGTAATATCTCTCAATAGATCATTTTTGAAGAAACCATTATTGCAATTTAAACAATTTCAACATGATTGAATTCTACTTTTATGACTCACTAAAAACACATGTATTTAAATCTTTTCTAAAGATTGATATAAACAATTTACTAATTTTACTAATTATAGTCTTAAAGGAAAACAAATAATTTTCTCAAAAACGTTTATGAATTAGGTTGTAATAATCCTTTAATTAAAAGAGGCAACCGATTAGAACACATGTAACATTAGGTGGATAACAGAAGTCGTATTAAAGAGAACGTCAATGTTTCAGTTTAGATATAACATAGTTCATAATATGCAAAATTGGTAAAAATTAAATTTTTAATAAAATTACAGGGATTTCAAAGAAATGTCAACAATTTTGTTAATTTCAAGCATTTTCTGGTTCCAATTTTTCAAGTATGTGCATATTCACTTCTGAATTATATACCTTTTTTGAATATATTATGGATAGTGCTCCTGTTGATGGCCACATCTCTTGCATATTTTAAAAAAGGATTTCATGATTAAAATATACCATGAAACGACAAAATATTTGAACATGTCGCGACTATGAGGAGACGCATCGCAATGCATTGCACGTGACCACAAAAGTACGTCTGTAATTCAGCTTTCAGAACCTCCGCTAGAGGGAGATTTGTTCCGAACGGCCCTACAAATGTATGGTTGCTTATGAGTTTAATAATGCTTTAATCCAAATTAATCGATTTTCTCCCAGTTTAAAGAAAAGGATATGTTTTTATGAATAAATTAATCATTGTTCTATTCATAAAGAAAGTAGGCGTTTTAAAGAGTCTCGTACAAACTTCAACTCCAACTCCTTTTCGCTTTCTGTCAGAGTTGTATCCCGTTGTACAGCCCGGAACAAAGCACTTCCTACTTAAACGTCCTACTGCACTCATTTTATAACGAAATAAACGTTAAATTCAGCAACCAACTACTAAAAAAAAACGCAGAAATACTTGCTCTACCACTTTACACAATGTAAACGCAGGGACGCAAACGAACGATGCGCCAACAATGAACTAAGATAAAAGTCGGGACATAAATTTGCTATTTTCGTGATCTCGATGCGTCTCCTAACGATAGGTCTCCATAGTCGCGACAAAGTGGGATAATATACATTTAGATAAAATCAATATTGTTTTGCAATGAATAGAAAGTAAATTTATTGTTAATGGATCTTGCTTCCTTTTAACCCTTATTAATGAAACACTTATGGAAAACTATTTCGTTACCTAACACGAATCGTCATCGGTGGCCATATTTGCTTCCCATTTTGCAGTTCGCCCAGCACCAACATTGCCATGTAAACAAATAATATTTTCCTATGGGAATACTCGGCCTAGTTGCATTAATCGTCTGTGATTTGAATATATCATTATGTTCGAGTCCTGCTCGACCCTAAAATTTTCTCTGTGATCATTGTTCTCTGAATTTCTCTTACTCAAATTAATGTTTTTTTTTTCTGTTTCAACGATCTGCTTGTGCTCCTATCAGAATTGAAACTTTGTTCTTAGACCCAGTTAAACTGCCCTGCGGATCAAATTAAGGACGAGAAGGCCTGTAGTTTCCTGAGAGAAAAATTGACCAAAGGGGAAGATATGATGCCTCCCGGCCCTCCAGGACCGCCCGGACCTCCACCGGAGGACATGAGCGAGCCGCCATCTGAGGAAGCGTAAGAGCTTTCCTCCCAACAAATATTCCCAAAAATAAATTCGGATAGAGGTTGAATTGATCCTGTGAAGGATATTAATGTTTGAATATAGTATATATAGTTAATACCGACGGAAACGTAATTTTTTTTTGAATTAAATCTACGAATATGCCAGAAAAATAAATTTGATCGAACGTCGCCTCGGATTTTCTTTCTTGTGTTGGTCGGGACACTTGACCTTCACCTCTATTGACTGCCGAGTGCCGAAAGATTTTCACATTAGGTTCCGCGTTTAACCCACCTATTGAAAACGCCGAAAATTCAATATTCCTTCACGGCACCGCCACTTCACCCCATTTCTCAAATTCTCCCCTAACACTCCAACACATATACATATCTGTTAATGGAAATAAGTCTTGGGTGGGGGGGCGGAGGGTTGAATATAGGTTGCGAATAAGGCGTTACCAGAATTGTTGCATAAATCTCCCGTAGTTATTTTAAGAAGTGCTCGCGAGTCTGTAAGAGGGTGTGGTTTGTAACAATTTACCCTTAACGCATTGATTTATATAAGGTATTTCGCTCGCCTTGCACTTATCTGAGTATTTCTGGATTGTGGCTGAGTTCTATTCACCCGGAAATTTGTTGCAGGGTTTTCGAACATAAATTTTAAATTGTAAGGGAAATGTGGTCGCTTCTTTTTGGGTAATTTTCTCGTGTAAAATAGGAACAGCCTATCTCTCCGTTACTGCATATTGAGCCTAAATTTCCATGAAAATTTTTGTGGAATGGGTTGACACAATAATATATGTGGATCAATCTACACAGATACTAAAATAATATTTACACAATCAACAATTCTATTATAAACATTGAAAACCGATAGTATTTTCAAAATTAAGCTAAAAACCAATTTAGCTGCAATTAGAATTATTATTATATTAAATATTATTGCAATTATTATTATTAACTATTATTATTAGAATTATTATATACAATACTATATAATTGTTTATATCACTTCTTTATACAAAGTGACAGTTTATCCACGAAAGAAAAAAGCTCGCCTACTTGCTCCAAAAATTGAAATTGTGGCTAAAAAATAATTTATTAGCAAGTTTGGGCTTTACATAAGCAGAAAGTTATAATTGGCTATTAAGTCATACTAAACCCCAAAATGAATATTAAGCCTATTTAAACTAAATTGAGGAGTTAGATTCTTTTATATTTGGCGCCATTAAGTTAGTCTTTTCATACTGCAAGTACATCGCCTTAAATTTGAAACTAGGCACTTTAACTATGTTTCTAATGACTAATCAGTCGCTATGAATTTTGTCGTTCTATTGTTGTCACAATGGGGTAAAATAAGGGAAAAGTGGAAAACACCCATTTTGAATTGAAGTTTTACATATTTATGAACCGTAGCGTATCTTCCTGAAACAAATATACAAATATATTCTTGTTTGAAATCTTAATGAAACACCGTACTTGAGAAAAAATAACTGGTCGACCTCGCTATGATACAGAAGAAAACGAAGTCGATAATTTTTTGAAAATTGTACGAAAATGCTATGGCTAGCGTTAGAAGATATTCCTCTATGTAGCAACATTTAAAAATTTTTCATATGAAAAATATCTGTAAAGAAAATTAGTCTCAAATCTTCCATACGCAGAACTATCCATAGGAAAAATTTAAATTCTTTCCACTTTCAAAATGATCATCCATTGATAGGTGGGAATAATTTGTATAATTAAATTATCCCATGGATCCAATAACGATGTCTCTCGTACTCAATTACTTGTATATGTATATTTCCTCAGCACTCGCAACTACAGTTGACATTCAAATATGTCTGGTAGAACATTAGAACCTTCTAAACTGTCGGTTATTGTGGAAACATCTTTAAATAGTTGGCCAAGTAACATTTAAAGGGTCCGGCAGTGATACGGGAACATTAAGATATCGTGTGAGAGTCGCCAGACGGCTGGAGAGGAGTGGGGGACTCGACCTTGAGCGTCCAAAAGTGATGCCAGATTAGACAATTTTTCCCTAGTTTTAGGGATTATTTGTTAAAATGGGGCAAAAGGGAATTTTTCTAAATATCTAGGGAATTTCGACCTCTGGGTCTTATTTAGCGAATATTTGTAATTTCCATAAACAATCATGCCAAAATAAATTTTTCAGATACCTGCACGTTTGAATTAATTTAATTAATAATATTAATACAATATTAGCACTACTGTCGCCATCTACCGTCAACATGGTTTATCAAGTATCGCTGTTTGCATTAGGTAGGTATACCGAGTTTCGATTCATTCCGGAGTGAATTCCTAGAAGCCATTGGTCCTCCGCGGGATAAAGAAGTGAGGGGAAAGTAGAAACAGGGGCGTGTATGTTTCATTTTGTCTTCGAAATATAAATAATCGAAGTTATATCATTTAATGGAATGAAACAATGTTAGTTTGCAACTATACTATTAAAATAATTATAGCGCTATTGCAGAAATATCAGAAGAATATCACACGTGTACTAATTAGCGCGTATTTCGCCGGGCGCTGTCACTGTTTCGCCTACACGTGTGAGATGTGTAAACAACTTTCTCCATATTGCCATTCAAGGGGTTTCGACCACGTTTCGACTGATGTTTTATAGAGCGGATTTTTAAATTTTGGCAACTCCGCTTCTCTCTGTCTCTCTCTTTACGGTGAAAATTTGCTAAAGCGGCGAATCGCTCGAAGTAGGAATGTGATTTTATGAGTTTTGCGTGTGCCACTCGCAACTTATTGTGGCGATGAGTCACTCGTGAAGTGAAACGGATTTTGGTTATAGACCCAAGAATTATTAGTTTTGATGGCCGGGACTTGTTTGAATGGTCTGTCAAATTAAGTTTTTCCCCGTTTATTTATTTTCCTAATTTTAAGTATATACATGTTTTGTTTTCGAAATTTTATTTTTTTTTATTTTTGTATTTTTACAATTTAATAGACATAAAAAATATATTCTTTTTTTAAATCATTTGGGGAAAACCTAGGGATTTTGGCTTGATAAGATTCTGGGGATTTCTAGGGATTTTTGTAAGCGACATCTGGGTACTTTGAACTATACCCATCTGGCATCATAACTGAGTCGGTATTTTCAGTCGCAATGTTGCGTTGGACGAATGAGCAGCGTGCATTCGCCGTACAGGCATTTTATAAAAATGCTGATAGTGCTGTTGGTGCTGAACGTGCCTTCCGTCGGGGGTTCAATTACTAGCCACACTGCTAACATTTCAAAAGACTTGCTGAGGTTGGCGTTTCCTGTTCCCTCAATTATTAAGAATGGCGATATTCATTGGCTTGCCTGTTCATCAGACTTAACGGCTGCTGACTTTTTTCTGTGGGGTTATTTAAAGCTAAAGGTTTTTGTATCAAACGCACCCAAAACTAGGGGCGAACTGAAGGAGCAAATCCAACAGGAGATTAAGAACATTCCATTGGATATGCTACGCAGAGTCATGGGATCCTTCACCAAAAGACTTCAAGAATGTGTTCGCAACGAAGGACGCCATTTTACAGAGATAGTTTTCAAAAAATGAACATTATTATATATCCTCATTAATTTCCACTAATTTACATTACACTTGTGTAAAAAAAGTTTAATTAATATTAATAATTAAAACTTTAATAGTTTTTTCCAAATATTCCCGTTTCATTGCCGGACCCTGTATAAAATATAGATTTTGTACTATAATATAAGTACAATTACCATGATACCAAAAATTATCTTGGTCAAGGGTGTTCATTTAAACTCATTTTCTCAGCTCCCATCCTACATTTATATCAATCCTTTTTTGAGTGTCAAAATCTGTCTTTATTGTGCTAAAGTTATTCATGATGTCAGTGTAGCTTGACGATAAGAGAATTATTTCAAAAGGATGATTTAAGCTAAGACAACCGTTTTATATTCCATGGTATTTCATGTTCCTTTGAAGCATGATTAACGTGATTTCTAATAATGACCCATAGTAAATATGAAAAATCTGGATTTACATTATAATGTTTTTGGGCAGCAAATTTATCCAGTCTTGTTACCTATTACCTGACAAAGCAAACGCGTCTCAAGGTTAACAGTAGTAAACCCTTCTTACCTGCTGTAATATATCAGTGTAGAAAAGTTTTCAGCGTTTCCACTATGACACATCTAGTGTTCACGGGCTCTTGGGCTGTAGGCTTCATATATGCTAGCAAGAGTAGTAAGTGATTTTAAAGCTGATATCCTTTAGAAGGGTGCCATATGAGACGCGGAACGTCGAACTATGAGGATGAATTTGCAACGTTAATTATCAATGTTACTAAAAAGTTAGACGGTCTTAATAATGGGGCCCGACTAGCTCAACTCGTCGGTGAGTGGTCGTGGGTGAAATACCATACGACCAGATACTTGATGGTAAAGGACGCCAACAACTACAACCAAAGCCCGGCCCTGACTGATATCTCGAGCCCCCTCTAATTGTCGAGGGGAGTCGATCAATGTCTCACAGCTATCAAACGTCTCACTTACCTTGACGAAGGCTTAAACGAATCCGAGAGAGAGGTTGAGGTTAGATTCGTTGAATGAAATTTAAGCAACTCTAATAAATGAATTTAGTAGCCAGTACCGAACTCTCAGATATGCAATATGCAACCAACTTATCGTACAGTCGATTTTCCCTAACCTGGCTACCGACCGAACGGCTACCTCCTGCCGGGACCGGATGATGGCTCGGGTCCCCTTGGACTGATGAGCCCTGTCGTGTCTGGGACTCCTGGAGGGGTGCTGATGCCACAGCAGATGACACTACGAAGGCTGACCTTCTCCGGCACGGATACTTGACGGCCTCTCGGACACCCGGCTGGAACGGCTGCTGTTGGCCCCCTTTGGTCGGAACGGTGGAGTCTTCGGGTTGGGAAAAGGACCCCCGGACGGTCGTTACTCTTGACAACGGAACGGTCGGAAAGGAGAGACTTCACTTTGCTATCGCCCGTCAGCCCACGGAACACTGTTTCCGCGACCGATCGTAATAGGTTCTGAAGTCCGCGCACTCACTTAACTCAACTTGACTTAACTCGGAGATTGAGACTGGCTGATGCTCACTCGAAGTAACGATAATACTCTCCGTAACACTCGGAATAACACTCGGAATAATAACAATGATCGCAATAACACTAATACTCCTACTAATACTCGGAATCGGAAATCACCCAAAAGAGATAATAACAATAATCGCAATAATAGTAATTCTCCTACTAATACTCTGAATCGGAAATCACTCAAAAGAGAGAGAGACAGGGGAACCTGTCCACTTTTATACTATCCGTTCCTTCTATAAAAACCAAACGGACATTCGAGAAGGTATTACTGTAAACTTAACGAATATTCGTTACCAACACAAATAAATGTTCCTAGCTATCAATCAATCCGGATCAAGTGTGAGAAAGACAGACATATTTGTATGAGCGAACTAAAACTATTTGTATGAATGGTTGCATACCCTTGACTTCTAGGAATAGATAGAAATTAATCAAATTATCCCTATTTCCTTTGGTACTGTTACTGTAGGGACTCACTATGTATTCCTAAATGTCGCCCATACTTCCCACTTGAATTTGAGTCGAATTTTCCTAATGAATCTAATCTCTCATCCAAAAATGTGTTCATAGAGAAAGGGAGATCAATCTAAGGGCTCAACCCTTAGTTATGGACTACGTGATAATCTATCATATCCCCTGTGAAGACATTCCGGGTACATCAGTTCTATTATCGACAATTCATCGACAATTCATTACATGTGTTATAATTGGAGGTTAGAATTCCTAGATTACCTGTTCTCTACATAGTCCTCACAATCCTAGCTAAGATAAGTTCGTGCTTATATCACTACCTATTCTCCCGGAGCCTTACCTGACGTTATTCGTGTCTAAGCTAGTTCGCTCACATAACCTCTCATTAACCAGAAATGTGTTCACAATGGAAGGGAGACAAAACTAATAACTTGACCCTTAATGAGGGACAACATGATACCCTATCCCTTGCGACACCGGTCCTGTTACACCGGCTTATTCCTGATATTTAGTTATATGTTATATGTTAGAGGTTATAATTTACATTTATATTCACTACCTGACTCCTGTTGGCCTTAGGAGCAAATGAGCTATGTCAACAGATTATTCTGGCTCCCGGGGAGGTGAATTGCATAAAATGTGTGAGTATAAAGTTAAGCGGAGTTTCTAAGTAAAGAGCTAAGTTGGTTGCATATCAAAGGATCTTGAATGATTTCTAATCATCGGGCTATAGTTGTCGATTCACGCCTCTTCTCAAAAAAAATAACGTTACAAATTATTAAGATATTTTTACCGAGGGCCTATCTCCGATTTCCTGTCTTGTTCCTATTAGTTACGCTAAGAACATGCCCCAGTTTCTATAAACACAGGATGTCAATGTGGAGATAACAATGCTTTCAAATTACCTACGATTTCAAAAAAGATCTATATCTAAAATGAAGTGGTAAATATATTTTAAACGTGCCTTTAAAGTGTTAAGTAATACATAACTATTTTTTTAAAAACATTTGCATTATTCTACCCTTGTGATTCGATCAAGCGAAACATTTCCTGTTAGCAGTAACTTTACGTGCCATTTGATATTTACTGGCTAGAGAAGGTGAAGTAAATCTAACCGCTCGGTAATAAACTTCCGGCGAAATAATTTTAAAGTTTCACATATCGGACATGTAATTTTACATTCTTCCATCAAATTGAAACGCTATATTCCGGACAGTTTTATTTCGCCTTTATGGATACATAAATATACCAAGAGCCGCAAACTACGCCTAACAAAAAATTCATGGAACGCCATAAAATCCAGCATTAAATCCTTATCACCGCGTTTACGTTCCTACCGAACATACTATTCTTAAAGGAAAGGAATTTTCTTGTGTAAAAGAAAAATAATCCGTCATAAAGTAGAGGTTGTTCGGTCGTTGTACGGCTGGAGTTCGAGTTCTCCTCAAAAATCTTTTGTTTCCCGCAAGCTGCCGGATTCCCTGTCACTGACAGCTGACCGTTTAAAATGACTAGTTTGCTTCTTTTACTAGAATACGTGACTCGAAAAGTTTAGCTCGGAGAAAGATTAGAGGTATTTTTTATGGGGCTTATTTACGTGTTGTAGATTATTTTTCCGAACCCTTTTCTCCGTGATTTATGTAGTTGTTTGGCAGTTTTTATTACACTCTTATTAATACAATTTATTGCTTAATTTCGGTGCCAGGCAGTTTGATATCAGAGCTATACGGTACTAGACGTTCTACACACAGACTCATAGGAGGAAATGCTCCGAACTGCTTATGTGTCTCGGGATATTTTCCAAAATTATCTCGATCAAATAGAGATAAAGGTTTAACGTTGATTGATGTTATAATTACAAATTATCTCTAACTTTGCAGTTGAATAGGAATATGTATACTATTATACAGTGAGCTTAGACTTTGTCAGATATTCATATTCTATATCACAAGGGGTAAACCCAAGGTCAAAAATGATTTTGACCTAAATTCTATACTAGATCGACACGAGACCAAACTTTGATATTTCGACACAAAGCAAGATCTAATTTTGGTCTTGTTTTAGACAAGTCCAAAAGTTTGGAATTTGTAACATTTATTTTTATATTTGCAGACGACCAGACTAACCATTAATTGGTAAAAGTAAAAAAAAAACGTTCCGTAAGTCCATTCATTAACCCATATGCATCTGTTTTATTTTTAAATATTAGAATGCAACTAAGTGCAATGAAAAAAAATTTTTTTTATTGGTACTCTATTTTGCCATTTCAAACAAGCTCTGGCGTGCGTAAATCAGGCTTTTTAGCACGCGTGTGTTTTAAAGTTGCCATGGAAACGCATCAACAACGACGAAATCAACCAATAACAGTGCGTTTGTGGCAGTAGCGGGGCGACCCGATTGGTGGCACGACGGGCGACGGGCCGGCACGAAGCGTCCCGAGTGTCGTTAAATTAATTATATTGGGTATTTGGGTATTTTTACACTATTTATGATTTCAAAGGTATGTACCAATAAAAAAAATCGCGTAAAGTATTCGTGGATAACTGCTTTTTCAAACACTTGCTCTATTTCGAGTTGCGCGTGTTTGAAAGAGCTCAATATCCACTCATACTTTAATATACTATTAACAACGTATTTATATGCAATCTATTTTAAGATGCTATCTTGACAATCCTAACAAAAAATGTCCACGTTGTATATAATCCGGTTTATATTTCTATTTCATACAAGCCGTACAGAGCATGCGTTGCAATGCCACGTAAAGTGTAAAAAAAGAAAGATGAATAAAAATTATAGATGACCCGGTGGACTTCGTATCACCTACATATATTTTTGAAAAATATAGTCAAAACTTGCTACACGATTTTTATCTACATTAAATGAAATGCAACACAGTTATACACATGATGAATTTAAGGCTTTCTGATGTACTATTTTTTTGCGGTGCGTAAATATATAAAGATCATTGTTTTTCGATTCGCGAACACGCGACGTACAATTGCCCATGCGCGAAACAGGGAAATTTCCAGTTGATTCCGCAAACTGTCCTTGTATCTGCAATTGTATATTATCTTTTTAAATTTTTAATTTTTAATATTTAATTAATAAGTCAGGTCATTTTCTTCTTGGCATTTTAAAATCAATAAAGTTCTCGCGCACTGACAAACTGATGATAGATTTTAATAATCGTCTTGATATTTATTTAGTTGACAACCAACTGACACTATACTTTCATTTGTTTGATTACAAATGTCAAATTACAAAACGTACCTTGTTTAGTATTTCGGTTACTTATAATTTATGTTTCTCGCCGCCTAAACCTTCCCTGAACTTCCACACATATTTCAAGATTAAATTTAGCAAAATCGGTCCAGCTATTCTCGAGTTTTTATATGTATAGAGATTTTCCCTTACAAAACAAAAAATTTTAAATATACTAATTCTGATCCCGACAAACCTATTCACCAATAAATACAAAATTGATTTTATATTCATTTGATACATTTAATAGTTTTCATCGAAATATAGAACAGATTTAAACTCAGTTTGATTATATTAAACTTTACTGTCTGTATACTTGAGAGAAACCAGTGTGTTATCAAGAAATCCAGGACGATCATTTTTATGGATTTTTTTCGTTTAAATCAAAATCTAAATGAATCACTTGACTACAAGTTCAACAAGATTGAGTGATCATTCAAGGCCTAAGCAGAGCTCTTAAATAAAGCTCAAATTCGAGGGTCAATACGCGGCGGCGTGAGGTGGACGAGCCATAAGGGCTATAAGGGGGTAGGACGTAAGGCCATGGGCACCTTACTTCTTCGACGTACAGGTCCCGTGAAACGATCTGTTCCAAAGTGCTTGAGCGGTCGCTCAACCATCGCATCGAGCAAGCCCAGCCAACGACCACACGCCGCTCGCCCCCAGGTCACCCCACGCCAGCGCTCTAAATCAAGGATACCAACTCAATCCACCGATTGCCCACACGTCTATAACGAAACACGAACACACTTCACTCACGGCCTTATAGAGCTCCTGCTGAAATCGACACACGCTACTCATTGCGCTCTTCTTTTTGGCTGATCTGTTTCACACCTTACTCACCGTGATCTCCTTTACTCTTCTGTCATTGCGCACAAGTATGGTCAAAATTGCATGTTGTTCTCGGTATGTACTTCTTTCTTGTTGTTCTCTACGCCAATGCCGCTATTACATTTGCCCCAATATCCTCGCCACTCACAATACCAGAGATGTCTTGAGGGAAGGTGCGACATCTAACTCTTTAAACTTAATATCAAACAGCGTCCTATAGGCGCACACTTTAATCCTAATCTATATAAGCGTCCAATTAGCTCAATATCACAATTGGCGCAAATACCCACATTCTTCGATAAGCCGGTAATTGCATTCATTGCAATTTACTATCGTCCGGGCGATGGTGGGTATAAACGTAGGTGTTGCAGTTTTGCTTTTTTAAATCCCAATAAACATGGGCATTATATGAATAAAATTGTCGTGATAATTGAACAGGTGATATTTTTCAATTATCTGGGTAATCGGATATCCGAAGTATCCGGATCGAAGACTCTATGCGGATATTAGAATGAATCTCAAGTGAAATACACGGACATGCAGACTGCGTCTTTCATTCCAATTCAGTTCCACGTTTGCCTCTACCCGTTTGACTCTATGCGGAGACACTACCACATAGAGAACCACTCTTTTCATAATCAATTTAAGATGATTATACGAAAAATAATTGCTGCTAAAACCACTTATGAGGCTAGGTGTGAAGTGATTGTTACCTCACAAAAAAAGAGTTGGATCGCTTGGTCAGAATAAACACTTGGTCCGACACGCCATAGGTATAGTAAAGATTCATGTTGTCATATTCTTTCATTATTCTAAAATTTTATAATTCTGACGTGATAAAAAACTTTATTTTTGAACGCATATTGGGAATTACAACAGTTCTCTTAAGCCCGAAATATTTTATGGGTGGTAATCAAAAATATTCGTTACCATTTTTCTGTTCTTTGATAGCTACTTAAGTCCGATTTTGTATTCAGGAACCTTCCTTAGGACTTAGGAATAAATTTTAGCGTAATGTAATTTCATTTAAAATAATAAATAATAATAGGTTATGCCAGGTTATGATTTTTACTGATTTTTTTCTCAGCTAAGATTTTTCTTAGTTTCATTTCTGAATACACATCGCTTTTCACCTTCAACTTAAGAACAATCTTGACTTAGTAATGAAAAACTTAAGAAATACTTGAATATCGTTTGTATCATTTCTATCGAATCAAAGAGTATACATAGGTACCTTATACATTTTTATATGCACAGTGGGCGAAAATATCTAATGCTGCCTCCGGTAGCTCTTCGAAGTCACTCCTGCGACGTTTGAATGTTGTCACCATAAACAGGTAAATGGTGTGAAAATATGAATTCATACTCGGTTCAATATGAAGTAAGTTATGAAGGGAAATACGATCATATGGTAGTATGGCAAAAGTCAGGCGGACATAAGAGATGACCTATCTGAGCCAAATACTCTGATGTTTTTTTGGTATTGAAAGGGAATTAATACAGGAGTCCAGTATTGATTTAACGTACTAATTTCAAGAAATAACCATTACAGCGTCTGTCAACTGAAATTATTAAGAGTATTATGTGAATATTCCCGAGGATAATATGTATTAACACGTTCATTCTTTTCCCCGGTTCTATTGCGACTAGGATTAGGACGCTCTATTCTCGCACTTTTTGCTCACATTGTCCGAATCCACTCTCTGTTTTCACTGGGCGTCCTCCCTGGCACCCCACGAGGCAGTATATCAACAAAACACTAACGGCGTAACATAAACTGGGGGTAATTCCTGTCATGATATTGTAATCGAGATTGCCTAGGAGAGAGTGCGAGATAGTTATATGATATCCGCTCGGAATATAACAATAATCTAACGGAGCGTAAAGTGGATATCTCATATTGCCAGAGAAAACACATTATTATGTAGATGAGGGCGATATATGTTGTATCTTATTTCACGTGCTATTTCAATTACGCGTTCTAGGAGTGCACTGGAGTGAGTCATTGTCTGAGTACCACCTTATTGTCATCGACGGATACGGTTTAATGAAGACAAATAGGAATAGAATGTTAGTCTCCGAATTCGCGCCCTAAAGTCAGAAATTTGACACGAATTTAACCTTGAATTGAAGTTCTAAGTGTAGTCAGAAAAAGTTAGTTTGCTGAATATCTAAGTACATATCTAGCAAAACGACAGGTGTAACAGTCTGAAAAATTGTATGATATATTTACGTGGGTACTTTCCATCGTAACTAAAATTTCAAATATCTCCTACATTTGTGGTGGAGATCTCATATTTTGGATGGATCGAGCAATATTTAATATTTTTCCGTAGGAAAATGTTTCTGCAGCAAGCAAACGGTATATACGGAAATCCTCATTCCCTACGGAAGCCATTACCGCGATTAAACATTACTTTTTAAATCAGCTTTTGGTGTCGATTTCTCATCTGTCCACCAGATGCTCTCAGCTTTCCAATCGGATCGAATTCCCGCAGCGAGAAAACACACACATATATACATACACACACGAAAATGCAAAGCAGACGTCGAGAAAAATGTTGGGGAACGCGGAAAATAAAAATAAAATCTCGCACGAGATATTTACCCTGCAAAACCTCGATCCAATTAATCCTTTGACATCGAACTGACCTCAACAAAGAGGGGTCGATCTGGGACGTTCGAAATTTTGTGTGTGTGTGTGTGTGTGTGTGTGTGTGTGTGTGTGTGTGTGTGTGTGTGTGTGTCCACTTTAAACATACTTCAAACGATTACATCTAGGCTGGTGTTCGAGAAAAAAGAGGTTTTTGTGTGTAGACTACCTCTTTCATACGCGAGAATGTGCGTGTGTGTGGTTCTAACAAATTTTTTAAGCCTAGCAATAGAGAAACGTTCCTCTTGGCTCCGGCACGGAGCTAAGAGTTAAATGAAGAGTTTCAATTTTCAATCACTAAAAGTAAACTGATATATACTGTATACTGTATATATATAGAATATGCATTAAATTCAAACGGATGAAACATATAGGTATAGTACGTTTCACGATAATTAATCACTTCTCGACGATTTCGACTTATCTAGACATCGCTCTAATTGGGGAGATCGGAAACGAGAAGAACCACCGAGTGATCGTCGCTTTTATATTTCTCAGAAAAAAGTTTTAATAAATAGATTTAAATAAAGTGCTTCAATAAGAAAATCAGTAAGGTGTTTACCATTAAAAAATGGCGATGTGTAACACTGTAAGACTTTCTTTCTCATATGGCCGGACTAAATATTCATGGCAACATTACCACCGTTTTATAAAATAAATTTAATATTGAATATTAATATTTTCTCTTATTATTAAATATTTCTTTTGGTTTTTTGTTAGATGATAAAGGTTTCTGAAATATATTTTTAATACGACCCTAAGGTAAACATTATTTTAGGAAATTTTTAGGGTTAAGAAATTGTAATTTATTGCGAATTAATTCAGGGAGCCTCTTACATCATTTAATAAAAACACGCTTTGTTTTACAAAACAAAGCATGCCACTGACCCAGTAATAAAGTCAATTGTGTACCACTAAGCTGCAGAATGTGGATGTCAGCATAATACTCCTTCGCAACTTGATCCCAAATCCGCATCGGTAAGGTCAGTGAAGCAATTCTTGGACATTGGAAGATAACATTCAACAAAAATTAACAACGTTATCAAATAATTGAAACCAAAGGGTAACGTAACTCAAAAAGACTGTGTATAAAAGCTCGTGAATTTTTGGCAATAAATCAGTATACCTAGTATGCTCAAAACGAAAGTGTGTTGTGGTCTTGATTCTTCAACCCAACCTACAAGCTCTCACTTTATGCCCTGAGAGTTCTACGAGATGTTCAAGACACGACAACTTCAAACTTCAAGAACTTCAACCCCAGATCTGCACGTTCCGCCTTCAGATCAATCCCGGAGAAGTACGTCACGCCCTCTCTCCACTCTACTAGAACTTCAACCCCGGATCTGCACGTTACACCCTCGGATCCAACCCGGAGAGCACGTTAAGCCCTCTCTCCACACTTCGAGAACTTCAAGAGATCACGTCACGCCCTGATCTCCAACCCACGAGACCGTCTTCAGCCTTACAACCTGGAGGCAAGATTCATCTCCGCAGCCACCCACGAGCTACGAGAGATTCTATACAGTCCACTCTCAACAGAGACCACTTTCACACTTTCGTTCAACAACTAACTTTATCGAAACGATAAATAAAGTTACTTATGTAATAAAACAACAGCAAATTTCAATATCCATACTTCGCAATATGAATCAAATCATCGACTTGGAATAAATAAAAACAATTTTAATTGATTGAGATATATCTGTTAGACTCGACAAAAATTACTCTACAAACTGATGCACTTAAGGAACTGCCATTTATGGCAATTTTAGGTAAAAATATTTCAAATAAAAGGTATAGGCATTGAACAGCTAACATAAGTTAATAAATTTGGAATAAATCACCAAAACAGTTTTAAAGAAAAATGTACAACAAAATAAAAATTCTTAAGAGTAAAATGCCCTCCGGGGTAATTTTAGTTACAACGTTTCAAATACCTAAAAGGTATATTTTATAAAAATTATAGATGACACGGTGGATTCCGTATCACCTACATTATATTTTTGAAAAATATGGTTAAATTTGATACAATATTTGTATCTACATTAAATTAAATGAAACACACAGTTATACATAGGTAACCAATTTAAGGCTTTCTGATGTACTAAATTTCTTGCCTTTCTTTGCGGTGCGTAAATATATAAAGATCATGGTTTTACGACACGCGAACACACGACGTATAATTGTTCATGCGCGAAGCAGGAAAACTCCAAGTTGATTCCGCAAACTGTCCTTCTATCTGCAATTGTATATTATCATTTTAAATTATTAATATATGATTTATCAAAAACTACCTTGAAAGCGGGCATGAAATTTTCTTGTACAATATGCGTTGAACCAAACGACGTCATTTAAAAGCAATTATTATATTTTTGGATGTTGGCCAATAAATGTTTAGTCAATTACCACCCCAGAAACTAATGAGCGTAATGGATCTGGTGGTAGGAACAATTGTGTCAATTTTACTTTACCACCAGCACAACATAATCCAGTAGATTCACCGCTGTATTTTAACGCTTTACAATATTGATAAATGATTGTCATTTCTCCAATCGTTACGGATTGGCCTGCACAATAATCTATTTCCGGGTCGTAGTGGAATGCTACTCGTTCTAGGTTTACAGGGATTCTGCGTCTGCGGAATCGCTCTATTTCATTGTGTCGTGCTCGCTACTGTTGTATTTGATGTGCCCGAAGTCGTTCCATTCTAAGCCTATCTACTTCATAGTTATTCACTGTTGAACATAATTCTGTCATACCAATACGAATGTTATCATTATCTCTCTCTCTCTCTCTCTCTCTCTCTCTCTCTCTCTCTCGCTGGTCGTCAGTGCGATTTGCACGTGATGTAGCTCGTCGCACATTTGATTGACTTCTTGGCATTTTAAAATCAATAAAGTTCTCGCGCACTGACAAACTGATGATAGATTTTAATAATCGTCTTGATACTTATTTATTTGACAACCGACTGACACTATACTTTCATTGGTTTGAATACAAATGTCAAATTACAAATCGTACCTTTTTTGGTATTTCCGTTACTTATTATTTATGTTTCTCGCCGCTTAAACCTTCCCTGAAATTCCACAAATATTTCATGAGCAAAATTAGCAAAATCGGTACATCCATTTTCGAGTTCGGGTCCCCTCGAATTTTAGCGAGACAAACAAATAACAGTTTATTTATATATATATATATATATATATATATATATATATATATATATATATATATATAGAGAGAGAGAGAGAGAGAGAGAGAGATAAGACCCTGGACTTTTGTTGCGAATTTGACGCCTCGATTGAGTGAAGGTCGCCAGATACTGCCACAGTTTAGATATATCAGTATGATGGAGTGTGATACTACCTTCACCAGAAATAAAGGGGCCAACCTGAGTTTTTCCTCTGGTATTCTTTATTTTGCCCCCATTCTTATTTTGTAACAAAACAAGGTTGTGTATTGCTTATCCAATTTTGTATTGTGTACCTCTTGGTTTTAAGACCTTCACAGGTTAGGACTTAAAGTATAAGAAGATTGTAACAGATATTACTAAATTGTCTTGGAGAGTTGTTTGAATTATTACAAACTTAACTTCCGAAAGACGATTCCGATTTATATATATCTAATCGATTAGATCGATACAGATTACCCATATAATAAATCATTTTGTCTACCATGTAGCCTCCAAATATTTTCACCACATCAAGTGAGGTATCAATTTGTTGAACAATAAAATGCTAGTCTAATGGTCTAACTATGGTTTGTTTGGTGATTAACATACTACTGATTTTATTATTGATGCATTTATTTGAACCATTTCAGTACATTTTCTTTTGAGAAATATAAAATCTACGGTCACTCGGTCGGGTCGGGTCCCCTTGCTTATGGTCCTCCAATTCGTACAATCTGTAAAAAGGTCGAAACCATCGACAGGCCTATATAGTGTTTGTGCAAGTGTTCATTTAATATGTTAAATAATCGTGTAACGTACTATACATACAAATTGGATAATGACAAATAAAAAGAATTTTTAAGCACACATTTCATCCTACATAGTTTAACTACTTCAATGAATGAATATATATTGTTAATAAAATTATCGATTTGAAAAATCCATTAACAATGCGGAGCAGAGTGAAAACAGTACCTAAACTCTTACCCTTTAAATCGATCCGTGTTTATGTAACTCATATATTTGTATAAAACCTGGAAAAAGTGGCATCAAAAGATTTATGTACATATCGACCGCAAACTTTATAAAGGTCCTGCCTGAATTGCCTTACTTTGCCAAGATCAATGGACATTACAAGGGTTAAATCTCTAAGGGAATTAAACGAGCCCTTAGCTTCGCCCTCAGGACTTAGGAAGTAGCGATATTCACTTCAGGGCATTTATCAATTTTAAGCCCGAAACGGCCGTGATTTTTGCTTCCCCGCTGACGATACACCGATCGATAAAGGAGATTTTGATTAATTTATGTAAATACCAGTCTATTTTAGTAAACGGGAGCCAGTTATGATTAAATTGATTATTATTAATCAATGTGTATTGTATTAAATCATTAAGATTATATTTGTAAATATAATCTTAACATATATAAATATATATAAACAATATATTTGTTATAATATAGTAACAAGTAGTAATTCCAAACGTTCCGAAAACGTCATCCGTAGAGAATTTTCTCAAGATTTTCCTCTCGCTATGAGCATGCTTATCATTCACTTCAGCCTTTCCTCCGGAAACTCATTAGTAACTAATACCGTTACTTCTATTCCATTTCATAAACCAATCCGGATTCTTGCAACTAAAACATAACTAAATTCATCAATCAATAGCGCAGTCGGCTCTCTCCGGTTTATTAGGAGGCATTCTACATTATTATATCTAACTCTCGAGTACGCGAGTCGCAGACTCGACAGATTGTCTGAAACTCTCTTGCTCGCTCTTTCTCTATCTCCTTGCAACTCGATAATCGCACTGAATGGACTAAGATTTACTGAACCATTCATTCGAGAAGATTATGATATTATTCGGAGGAGTAAAAGTTGGGAGCGTTTGCCGTCTGGCTCGAATATAGTACGAACGTTGTCAACTGTTGCTTTTTGATGGAGCATTACCATTACCTACATTCTTTTTGTTCCTACATGTTACAGTCACTGAAAGTCGCAAGACAGTAAGTCGATAAGAGTGTAACATGTAAAACCTGAATTGCTGGAGGTCTCAAATAGTTGCATTGTTTATACGGATCAAACATTAGGCCGTCAAAAATTTTGTCACAAAAATTGTACAATTCCCTACACGAGTTGCAAGGATCAGATTGTCAGTTCTCTAAATATGCTGTTATGTATTCCGCTTACGTTCAATGAATTGAAATAACATGACAGTAAATATGTAGAACACATTATTTGGTAATTTTAATATTGTTTGAATCCTTTAATATAATAGAGAAATTATTTTGAACTTTCAATTTTTAATTTTCTGAATTATACCTACCAATTTGTTTCTTATTTATATAGTTCAAGCTAATGTAGTGTATATTAATTTCCATTACTTAGATATTTTTTGTTGAAAATTCCCCTTGACAAATGGGTACTACTGCTCATTTTAATTAATAACTTCTTATAAACATTTCAAAACATATATTTAAGGTTTATATTGGAATGAGAAGTGTTATAAGAAAAGTTAAATTTTGAACGAAAAGATCCACAGGAGTTCGTGTTTCCTTCCACTCGATTGCCATTGAATGTCTAAAAGTTGGCGGAAAACGAGAATATAATTTTTAGATAAATATTCAGTGAATTCAAGTATTCCCAGAATTATGCCAAACAGTTGGAAATTAGGCTGTCTGAATTACTTGAAAGGGAAAATATTGAGCCAAAAGTGAGTAGTCGGTATTATGCCAACACATCAAGGGTATTACCCTGCATTTCTTCTTCTTTGGGTGCCATCTTTCAAAAAAGGTTGACGTAAACCTGTGCAAAGTCATTTCTGTCCCTGGCCATTCTTATTAGCGCTTGAGATTCTAGACCGGTCCACTCGCGAATATTCTTCAGCCAGGAGGTCTGCCGTCTGCCAGGGCCTCGTTTTCCCTCAAATTTCCCTTCGATCAGAAGCTGCAAAAGTCTGTATTTGTCATTCCTATATATGTGTCCCATATACGAGGTTTTTCGGGTTTTCATTATTTCTATAAGTTCCTGTCGATGCCTATTCTTTGTAGGACTTCTTCGTTCCTGATATGAGCGGTCCAGGGAATTTTCAGCATCCTTCGAAAGATCCACATTTCAAAACTTTTCAAACGCTTGAATGAGTTCACCTTAAGCGTCCAAGCCTCCATTCCATAAAACAAAGTGCTGTACACATAACATTTCAACATTCGGTATCGGATTTTTAGGTCGAGTGATTGGGAAGTAAACAACTGCTTCATTTTTAGAAAAACATTTCTTGCTTGTTCGATACGTGCTCTTATTTCTATATCTGGGTCTACATCCTTTATCCAACACCCCAGATATTTAAATTTCTCGACATTTTCAATGATGTTGCCGTTCACGTTAATAGCCATCGGCGGATGCTTGGATGCTTCAGAAACAATCATGGTTTTGGTTTTCTTGATGTTGATATTAAGGCCATAGTTCTCTCCCACCACTTTGACACGATCTAAGAGTGTTCGGAGGTCTTGTTCGCTGTCCGCGATTATGACCGTGTCGTAGCGTATCTTATGTTATTAATCATTTTTCCGTTGATTTTGACACCTGTCGATTCATGTGGTGCTTTGGCAAATATTTCTTCCGAATATGTGTTGAAGAGCAGAGGGAATAATACGCATCCCTGCCGTACACCTCGTTTGATGCTGTAAGGTTTTGTGTCGTCGGCTTCTGTTCTGACCACTGCAGTTTGATTACCATAAAGCTGCTGTATGACTTTAAAGTCATTCTCATCGAGTCCTTTTCTATGGAGGCAGTCCATTAGCTTATCATGTCTGACTTTGTCGAATGCCTTTTCGCAGTCTATGAAACATACGAAGGATCCTTTTGCTGGTCTCGACATTTTTGTAATAGTATAATGAAACTGGTAAGTGCTTCTGGTGTCCCAAACCCGTTACGAAAGCCAAACTGTTCATCGCTAATGTCTAGTTCACATTTCTTATAAATGCGTTGGTGAATAACTTTCAAGAACAGCTTCAACATGTGCGACATTAAACTGATAAGTCTGAAATCTCCACACTTCTTGGCTCTATTTGTCTTTGGGAGGGGAATGAAGACTGACTTCAGCCAGTCTTGTGGAATATTACCGCTTTCATATATCTGATTAAACAGTTTCAGGATGATGTCCAAGTTTTTCTCCTCCATTAGCTTTATGACTTCCGTGTGTATATGATCCGCGCCAGGGGCTTTTCCGTTTTTAGCATTTCGGATTGCTCTCTCTACTTCTTGCTTCAATATAGGTGGACTGTTCTCTTGTTTCCTATACTTTTGGCTATCTAATGTTATGTCTGAGAATAGTTCTTGTATATAACGTCCCCATACGTTGTTTTGGTCTCGTAATTCCACTATGGCTTTATTGTTGTTATTTATGCGATTACACGGAGGCTTTTGTTTGGTTACTCTTGCTAGCTCTTTTAATTTCTTGTGAAGAGTTCTGTCGTCATGTTTCTTCATTATTACCTCAATCTCCTGGCAGACATCTGTCATCCAGTTTTCTTTTGCTATGACTATTTCTTTCTTTATCTGATGATGTATCTCCTTATATTTTTCGTTACTATTATTTTTGTAGAGTCTTCTAGTGTCCATCATTTCCAGGATCCTATTTGTCATCCAGAGTTTGCGTTTTTCTCTGATGTTAGAATTTTTTATATGTTTCTCGGCGTTGACGAAGGCGTTTTTAATTTCAGTCCATAAGACTTCTGTGGTAGGTAATGCTGCTTTTTGGAATTTTTCACATTCCACATTAAGTTCATTCTTTACCAAACTTTGTATTTCTTCTTGCTTGAGTAGGTTCATATCTGTTTTTCTTTTTACGGCCTTTTTCAGTTGTTTCAACTTGATTTGTAGTTTAGCTACTAATAAGTTATGATCCGAGGGCACATCGGCACCCGGATATGTTCTTGCATCTTTGACTGCATTTCTATATCGATGATTTATGATTATATAATCAATTTGATTTTTAACACAATTGTTTTTATTATCCCCTGGTGACCTCCATGTGTATAATCTACGTGGTGGTAATTTGAACCAGGTGTTCATGATCGTCAGTTGTTTCTCTTGGCAAAACTGCAGTAATCTGTCACCTTTGTCATTGCGGGTGCCCAGTCCATGATCCCTACAAATCTCTTCGACTCTTCCACATCCTACTTTGGCATTAAAGTATCCCACTATTAATGTTGTTTCATGTCTTTTTGTCATTTTAAGTAATTCTTGGAGATCTTCGTAGAACTGTTCGATTTCGGCGTCCGACTTGTTAGCAGTTGGTGCATATACTTTAAGAACCATTATGGTTACGGGCTTACCCTGTAATTGTAATAGCAGCATTCTATCAGAGTAGGGTACGAATTTAATTACTGCTTTTTGTATCTGTTTTGTAACTATGACGCCTACCCCATTCCAGTGCCTCTGTTGTTTGTTCCCAGAGTAATATACGGTGTAGTCATCCATAGTTATGTTTCCTGATTTGGGCCATCTCATCTCGCTTATGCCTAGCACGTTGACTTTTAGTCTTTCCATTTCACGAATGGTATTGTGAATTTTGCCCGCTTCAAACATGCTTTGCACATTCCAGGTGCCCACTCGCAATAAATATCGGTTATTGATTTGTTCCACTTTCGGGTGGTTCCTCCTCGCGGGGATTCTTTGCACCCCTTGACCATTTAAGGTCTGCCGAGGACTAGGGGCCATTGATAAACTGCTTTGCATGGTTATTTTACTAGGGAAAATATAGCGCAGTAGTTTCCCGTTGCTTTCTGCACCGTTGTACAGGGACCGTTAAAGTGATTATCACCACTTCTCTCTGCTCTCTGCTCCACAGCCTTTCCGACTCCCATCGCCTCTGCCTGTGGTCAGTTTTGAGCAATCAGTTGCCGTTGCTCAAAATTCGCCACATCTGGCTATCCTCACCTAGTTTAGCCTGTATGTCGATACAGTTGTCCGGGGGTGGCACGACCCTGCATTTGCTTGGGCTTAATAAGTATATTTTTGAGCTTAATAATGAGGATGTAATAATTTTTAGAATATAGAAAAGGATTATAATTTCCTCTTGGTTAGTAAATATAGTATAATTAGGATTAAAAAAAAAACATATAAATGAAATAATGACCAAAGAAATTCATTGCGTATAATTTTATTAATTAAGGGATTGACCAAGGAGATGAGAAATATTATAGAGAGGGAGAGTAAAATTGTATTGCTCAAAGGCAAGAAAATCGAATTATCTTGTGTTCGAAATTTAACAAATTAAAGTGATTTCACTTCATTATATTTGCCTACAATCGTGATAATTGTCTATTGTAATTTAGAAAGGAACACTTACCTTAAAGGCATTTTATTGTTTCAACATTTTATTGGGCCCCCATGGACAATAAGCTCATGGAATATTAAATTGAGGGGTGTATTGTTCAGCATAAAATGGAGTACGTCTTTTTTCAGTTTTTAAGTCTATTTGAAAAAATTAAGTGTAATTAAATGTAGTGATTAAATAATTAGGCCATGGGCAATATGTGAATTCTTTGACTTTAAGCAGGTAGAGAATTCAGTAAAACGATGTTTATTTATCGATAATCGACGACTGTTTAAACCGTTTCATAATTTGGCCGTAAGAGGGTGTAAGGAAGCACGATGTAACCACAAAACGAATAAGCTCAAACGATCGACTTGATAGTATTTTGCGGATAAATACACAGTCAGATCAGTTATCAGATCAGTAATCAATGATCTGACTAACTCAACGTAGTGACACTGCGCGTTAGCTAAGATGTCTAGGGAACGGCTCCACTGATATGTAATGACGTTTTACTCCTGTTTCATCGTCTGATTCATGTATGTTGTACCACTGGAGAATTTAATTTTATCTTTATTTTATAACTTGTTTCACTTACAGTATTTTAGACTGAAGGCCACCCTGTTCTCGTAAGTAATGCATGTGGAGGAATAAGGAAATACTTTGTGTATGGATTGCATATAATGTATTAATGAGTAGTGCGCAGGCACATATTCATCTTTGCTGCGTCTTCAGAACAGAAAATCGTTTCGTCTGCCGTAAGAAAATTAAGTTTGCAGCGAAACGTCCCCAGATAAGGGCCCCCTCCCGCTCTCTGAACATAAACAAAAGTCGCGAATAAGCAAAGCCCCGTTTGTCTGGCTCTTTGTGACACTTTACGTCCTTCCATTCGTTTGACTGTGACGTCTCCGCATGCAGACACAATAATTAAAGTTAGCCTACTATCAGAGCCGAGCTAATCTGAAACACTTACCTCATTCTAATTTATTTGAGAAATGTACAACATGCCAGGCTCACATAGCGTCGCCTTCGGGCGAGAAGGGGGGCGACGCGAGCGAGGGGAACGGAAGGAGAGGCACAAAGGGTAATTTTGCACGGCACGTTCTTTCGTTGATAATTATCAAAGCATGAATAATGAATTGCACACGTTCGTACCAACAGTGTGCACGGGAACGTAATAGGGAAAAGGGAAGGCGGCGAGATCCAATGCGGATCTTTTATCACAACATGCTCACAGAAAATTTAAAATACGTTCAGGACATACACATGGAAATTTACATGATGTGCACTGTATTTTATTTGATTTACAATCATAGTGAACGCCAATTTATATAATCCACAAAAACATTTTTTAAGATCAATTTTATCGATTCTTGTTTAATTATTGTGCTAATTGTAAACTTAAATCGATAGATAAGTAACACATCGGTTCCGGTACATCAATCAAACTCATTTCATCGAATATCAATTCCTCAAACTCAATTCATCGAATCTCAATTAATCGAAATATTTAATTCATCGAATCTCAAATAATCGAACCTAAATTAATCGAAAGACCAAATTAAACGAAAATATTTTTCGCTTGTTAGAAACTTGTTCAAAATTCGTGAACAAACTTATATACTTTTTGAAACCTTAAAGCATTTGGATACCAATGTGTCACCAAAGTCAGTAATGATTGGTTTTGAGAAGGCCGCTGTAAGTGCACTCACGAACCAACCAAATCCAGACTGTCAAGTGAGAGGGTGCTTTTTTCATTTCACTCAGCGCATGTACAGAAAAATACCAAAGTGAAGGTTTTAAGCAAAGATATGACACAGATATGGAATTTCCTATGACGATGAGGATGTTAAGTGCTTTAGCAATTGTTCCAGTTGATCGCACAGTGGAGTTATTTGAGGCACTTTACGATCTTCCACCCGAAACACAAGAAATCCTTGATTGCTTTGAGGATACGTGGATAGACCGAATGGATAGAAGACACAGACGGGGGAGCCCACCATTTGCACACAAAATGTGGAATGGTTATGAAGCTATTATAAATGGTCCCCCGAAAACCAATAATAATATTGAAGATAGATGCTTTGAGAGCCAGCTGTGATCTTTCTATCTGGAAATTTATAGATGCGCCTAAAAGAAAATAAAGTGTACACAATTCGAAAATTAATCAAATCTTTGAAGGAGTCCCACCTCTTAGAAGGAAGAAACATAATGATTGCGACGAAAGGCTCAAGAAGATTGTGAATCGGTACGACAGCGGCGAAAATATTGTGGAGGATTTAAGATGCTTAGCAAGCAACATTTCTTTTTATATTAGTTAAGATAAGATTATACTTTATGCTTGCTCTCTCGATTAATTGAGATTCGATTAATTTACTCTTTCGATTAATTGAGATTCGATGAATTGAGTTCGAAGAATTGTGATTCGATGAATTGAGTTAGATTAATTTTTCCCAACCCGTGACACATAAAGACAGAATTAAAAGCGGGAATTTGTACCGTACTAGTTTCAACCTACTATTTATATTATTTCATACTAGTTGCAATATTTTTACATATTATCGTATTTTTCAGTACCATATAGTAGCTCAATTTGTCACTGTACCAAATTTCTAGTTTCTCGTTATTTAGTAACCATTTCATAAATTTAACCCCCTTTTCTACTCCCTCGTGAAGTGAATTTTGGGGATATGAATTTTTTTTGTAGTCAATATAGGCAATGGGCATCAGCTATACCAGTGGACAGAACTTCTAACTAATCGAGTAAGTAACCTCAGTATAAAACCGAGGGAAATAAACTTCACCCTCATTTTGCACCCATTGAAAGGGATACTGAGTTACAATATTGTTTAAACCATCTTAGAGCCTGAGTATATAGTTTTTAGCCACCCAGGCACCGTTAAACAAATTGTGGCAGTATGAAGCAACAAAAATCACTAAAATAAATTTCGTCTTTAATTTTCACTTCTGTAGAAGATATGGTTTATAGAATTTTCCGAACGGAACAGGATATTTTTAGCCTTTTGATAACTATTTTATGAATTTCACCTCTCGCTAAGTGACATTCGGGGTTTTAACTTTCTCCCAGTCACTTGGGGTTCAAGCTGTAAGCGTTCTTATTTTAAGCTTCTATTATCAGTGCGCATGTCTTCTTTTTGTTCGCTACACGTGTTAGCTTAGTGCCTTATAAGGATATCCATAGTTTTTTTAATCTACTTGTTCCTTTTATTCCAACGTACCTAAGTATATATTAAGGTCTTTAAAAGTATCCATGATATCTCAATTTTTTATGTGATATTCACATCTTCCTCTATTTTTTTCCGTCATTTATATAACAAATAAGTTTAAATCCTTTCTTGTGTATTCTTCTTTTTCATTCCTTTTCTCTTTCTGTCAAATTTTGTGTAAGCATTATTTTTCTGAGGAGTTACGTTTCTTGGTTATTTTTCCATTGTCCTGCTTTTCATTTTTTTCCCATATTTCGCTGCAGTAAGTAAGTGTTGGTATGCTACCACTTTATAAAATTTGATTTTTGTGTCCATTCTTGTCTTATTTCTTCAACTTCTCGTGATTGTTCCACATGTATTTCCAATTTGTTTGGTTTGTGTTTTTATCATTAGAATATTCGTATGTGAGATGACATCCTAAATAGGTATAATATAATATAATACCCTAAAAAGTGTACTAGAGTTCGTCTCAAAACAGAGAGGGATCGACGCAAAGACACATTTTCGCTCGCCCCTCCCAGTTACGCCCACAAATTACTCGTCACTGTGTAACGCGCTTAAGTGCGGTTACTAGAGTGATTTGGCGCTGGGACGGAGTTCGGGAGTTCGGGAAACGGTTTTAAGAGTCGGTTTTACGGTTTTGCTCGGGCGCCAGATTTTTAAGGGTTTTCTCCCTCGGGAATATACCTGGGTAATTTTACGAACTCAGGAGATTACCAGGGTTGTCTGTAGAAATGAAACACACGCTCAAAAATAGAAAATCCTAAAATCAATTTATTTGGCCGTGAAAACAATTCGTACATTTAACACCTGCCGGCGTCAGGTCGTCGGACGGAAATCGGGCAAAAACTTATTTACAATTATTTTTGGTATTTCGAAAAGGAAACATACGGATGCGAGAATATTATTATTACAGTTGGAGAGGAATAAAATTTTATTCTAAATAAATCGGAAAGATTGTTTAAATAAGCGAAAATGCGAAAGCGGAAAATCGTACGAACAATTTTACAATGAAAACGAAATAGCTAAATACGGAGAAGATAAGAAAACGTGCAGTGGCTAATATTCGGTAGTGCGTCTATTACGAGAGAGCGAGAGTGTGAGAGAGAGCAAACGGAGGGCAGCGGAAAATTAATTTTTCCCTACAATGAAGGAAAAATTAATTTGTAGCGGTTCTGAGCGAGACGGTTGTTAGCGGTTCGACGTACACGCTAACACACATAGACGGAATAGCAAAACATTTGCTATTAGCGGTCGGTACTGGACGATTACATAACAGATAACAAATAGTTCAACATATGACGGCGGTAACGTTCACAATTACATTGATCGGCGGTGATACGCACACAATTACATATAACAAAGAGTTCGGCGGATGTAAAGTTAATCGGCGGTGGCGATCACAGTCGACAGACAACGGCGGTACTTTCACAGTTACATATAACAGAGAATTCGGCGGTTTTAACGGCGGTGACAAACACAGATCATGGACGATTACGTAACGAATAACAAATAGTTACATATAGCGGCGGTCGGCGGTACGTTCACAGTCAGACTCTCACAAATATCGGTCGGTGACGCTCACAATTACATATAAGACAATTACATAGATCGGTCGGTAGGACAGAAACACAACGGATAAATGCTAATAACGGACGGTTGGCTACAGACAGGTAATGGCTCTCACCTTGGATTAACTCAGGCAGAGAACGCCGTAGAGGGCGAGTGGCTCATATTCATTTAGTCTTGATATACAAACGATGGTAGATTGAACAGTGCCTTATCGGTCGCCATCTATTCGAGATAGGTTTGATTTCGCGCTCAATTGTATAGTGGGTGGTCTACTCTCAACTCTCTAAAATCGGCTTCATTACATCCCCCCTTTTTTTCCTCAAGAAAAGCAATAATTGTAACGGTTTCATACGGAAATTATTGCTTTTCTTCTAAACAATAATATCGGCGGATAAGGTGTCGAAGCTTTTCGCGGTGAAGTGATTAAACGGTTGCACGTGTTCCTATTTACAAAACAAAAAAAAAATCTATTCTTAACCCGGTTGAGTCCCTATTCCATAAAAATCTTATTCGTATTACCAATTTACTATTCCCGGAAATGCTTACCAAAATAAAAAACAAATTAATAAACAAAATATATAAAACAATACTTAAATGTTTGCGGCTTCTGCGCTCTACTCTCGGCGACAATCCCGCGACGTCCTGCTTATCTCGTCCCAGCGGCAGCAAGACAAAACTCCGGGTTCCGTCGAGCCTGGGGTCGTCCGGACGTCGGCGTCGGCGGTGTGGGTTGGCGGCAAGGGTGTCGGCTTCCATGGCGGCGTTTGACGACGATGGAACATCGACATGCTCCAGTTCCATTCCTCCCTTCCTTGAAGTAGGCTAAGGGCGGTGGGTCGGTGTCGGTTTCGTTGTCGGCGGGGGCCCAGACGACTAACACTATGCGACGCCACTGGTTGCGGACTCCGTCGTGTCGAATGGTCGTTTCTCGTGGCGCCTCCCGGCGGTTCCTCTTGTTGGCGGCGGCTCTGACGATTAACACGATGCCACGCCACTGGGCGCGGACCTCGTCGTGTCGAATGATCGTTCCTCGTGGCGCCTCCCGACGGTTCCTGTTGGGGGACCTTATTTCTCCGGCATGACTCGCAACTCCGAACGTACTTGGCAATGTCCCTGAACATTCCCGGCCAGTAATATCGGAGTGCCATTCTGGCGGTCGTTTTGGCGATTCCTATGTGTCCTGCAGTGGATTGGCAGTGATTTTCGGTAATCACTCGGTTTCGGGACTGCATCGGGACACAGAGTTTCCAGGGATCCACCAATTCGGGTTCGGTGTGGTCGCGGCTGTCCCAGAAATGACGATAGAGCCGTCCCTTCCTCTCGCAATACTTCGGGTTGCCTTCGGGATTCACATGGACATCCTGCAACTTCCGACGGTACCAGGAACAAGCGATTTCTTGTTCCTCGGCGAGGACGGGATCAGACAGCGGAGCTCTGGGTAGTGCATCGGCCACACGGTTTCGACCTTCTCGGCGCTGGTTCTCGTGTTGTATCAGGGGCGTCGTTTCTCGGATTTCTTCGAATGCATTTAAATCTTCATCTTCTTCGAGAAAGTTTTGCGGGCGGCGCTCCTGTTTTGTAGTCAATGTACGGAATTCAGGGATGGAAGTTTCTACTACCGGGGTGCAGGAAGACATCTGCGTCAGCTGCAGCGGTCGGCCTTCCATGTAGACAGTCCTCGTTCCCAAATCCAGTTGGAAACGAAGGCGGCAGAGGAGATCCATCCCAATTAGCAAGTCAGAGGATAAACGGGGGATATAACCCCAACGGTGTGTGACTAGTCGGTGTCCCATTTTCACTGTGAGCTCTAGGTTCTGTTGTACGTCAACTAGATCTCCGCTAGCGACACGGGCGTACGAACGAGGCTCTCCAGACGTCGGAACATTTGCGGCGGCGCATTGTTGTGCAATGCGATCTCCCACATATGATCGGGTGGCTCCTGTGTCTAAGAGGGCGACATAACGGTCCCCATAGACAGACACCATTAGATGAGGGCGGTTGTCGTTACCTTCGGTGGCGGAAAGCTCTTCAGAGGTTTGTGGCGGCCCTCGCTGATCTTCCCTTGATTGATTCCAGCGGGCTGGTCGGTTTTCCGGACAGGGGCAGTCTCTGGATAACACCCCTTCGGCGCCGCACCTGGAGCAGAACAGCTTTGCAGGACGTCGGCACTCAGTCCTGGCGTGTCCTATTTCTCCACATCTCCAACACCTCAGGGTAGAGGTGGTGCTCCTCCCGGATGCCCTGGGATGAAATGGAGGGTTCGCCCTAGCCAAGGGCGACAGCGGCGGCGGGTCGGTTTGTACAGGAGGTGGGTTCGTCCTGGGCGGAAGTGGCAACGGCGCGCTCGTCGATGGCGTGAAACTGCGTGTCGACGGCTCGACTCTCGGTGCGGGAGACGATCTCGGCTTCGGCGAGGATGCCGTCTCTCTCTTCAATTCTTCTCTCAACAGCTCGAAATCCCGGGTTACATCACAGAACGACGGGATGTCCTTGAAATCGGTACGTCGGATTTGCTGACGGTACGAGGGTCTCAAGTTTCGGTACAGCCACTGAAGTTCTTGTTCTGGAGACATCTGTCCATGTCTGCGTACGAGGGTCTGAAGATCAGTAATATATTTCGATACTGGCTCGTCTTCCCTCTGGATTCGGCGGCTGATTTCGGCTTCCAAATCGATCTGGTAGTTGACCGGGTAGTAGAACGTCTTGAAGTTCTTGAGGAAGTCTTCCCACGTATGGATACGGTGTCGGTTGTTTCGGTACCACAGTGCGGGGTCCCCTCGTAGTAATTCAGGCATTACGGGAAGAAGTTGTTCGAGGTGGATGTTTTGCGATGTGCATATTTCCTGGAGACGCTCGATGAAGGTTACGGGATCGGTTCGGCCGTCGAAGACGATTCGCCACTCATTTACCCTGAGTGGTGTAAAACTAGGAACGGTTTCGGGAGAGATCATATTAGACACTGCGGGGTTCGGTGGGGGCGGAGTAGTTTCGGTCGCGAAAAAGGGTTGCGGCTTTTCCTGAGGACAGGGAGAACTAATTCCGTCTCGTAAAAATCGCACTACACGTTTTCTTAATTCGTCGACGGTACCTTCTGTATTTATTCGGAATTTCGCGGCTTCGGCTTGTAGATCGGATTTGTTTAATTTATAAATCCAACCTACACGAGGATCGTTAGTTTCGGTGTTCGGAATCTCGAGAGATGATTTATTTTCCGCATTTTCTTTAAGGGGCATTTTGGGTGTTTGTTTCTACAGACAATTACACGAAAGTGAAATTCAAAGTCCCTGCTCGGGCGCCAAATTTGTAACGCGCTTATGTGCGGTTACTAGAGTGATTTGGCGCTGGGACGGAGTTCGGGAGTTCGGGAAACGGTTTTAAGAGTCGGTTTTACGGTTTTGCTCGGGCGCCAGATTTTTAAGGGTTTTCTCCCTCGGGAATATACCTGGGTAATTTTACGAACTCAGGAGATTACCAGGGTTGTCTGTAGAAATGAAACACACGCTCAAAAATAGAAAATCCTAAAATCAATTTATTTGGCCGTGAAAACAATTCGTACATTTAACACCTGCCGGCGTCAGGTCGTCGGACGGAAATCGGGCAAAAACTTATTTACAATTATTTTTGGTATTTCGAAAAGGAAACATACGGATGCGAGAATATTATTATTACAGTTGGAGAGGAATAAAATTTTATTCTAAATAAATCGGAAAGATTGTTTAAATAAGCGAAAATGCGAAAGCGGAAAATCGTACGAACAATTTTACAATGAAAACGAAATAGCTAAATACGGAGAAGATAAGAAAACGTGCAGTGGCTAATATTCGGTAGTGCGTCTATTACGAGAGAGCGAGAGTGTGAGAGAGAGCAAACGGAGGGCAGCGGAAAATTAATTTTTCCCTACAATGAAGGAAAAATTAATTTGTAGCGGTTCTGAGCGAGACGGTTGTTAGCGGTTCGACGTACACGCTAACACACATAGACGGAATAGCAAAACATTTGCTATTAGCGGTCGGTACTGGACGATTACATAACAGATAACAAATAGTTCAACATATGACGGCGGTAACGTTCACAATTACATTGATCGGCGGTGATACGCACACAATTACATATAACAAAGAGTTCGGCGGATGTAAAGTTAATCGGCGGTGGCGATCACAGTCGACAGACAACGGCGGTACTTTCACAGTTACATATAACAGAGAATTCGGCGGTTTTAACGGCGGTGACAAACACAGATCATGGACGATTACGTAACGAATAACAAATAGTTACATATAGCGGCGGTCGGCGGTACGTTCACAGTCAGACTCTCACAAATATCGGTCGGTGACGCTCACAATTACATATAAGACAATTACATAGATCGGTCGGTAGGACAGAAACACAACGGATAAATGCTAATAACGGACGGTTGGCTACAGACAGGTAATGGCTCTCACCTTGGATTAACTCAGGCAGAGAACGCCGTAGAGGGCGAGTGGCTCATATTCATTTAGTCTTGATATACAAACGATGGTAGATTGAACAGTGCCTTATCGGTCGCCATCTATTCGAGATAGGTTTGATTTCGCGCTCAATTGTATAGTGGGTGGTCTACTCTCAACTCTCTAAAATCGGCTTCATTACAACTGTCTATGACCATGCCTTTCCTATGCGAAATTTGAACGCATTTTCGCTCGCCCCTCTCAGTTACGCCCACAAATCACGCGTCACTGTCTATGATCACGCCTTTCCTGAGCGAAATTTGATTGACAGTCCCATTTTGATCTGAGATGAACTCTAACTTCTTCTATTCTCCTATGATCAACATTTTGGAGAGTACCGGGTGTGATACTATAAACGTGTTTTTTTAAGTCTTTTGACCAACAATCTTCAAATCGCATTTCTTACAATTTCTTCTCAACGTATTTAGACTCCTTTATACTACATTTTCTGATTTAGATAACGTTACTAAATCGTTAGTGTATCAGAGAGAAATGAGAGCAGTATTTTCATCGAAATATTCGTTGGTCAAATTGTATCTTCCGTTCCGTGTATAATGTCGTCCATATACATATTAAAAGTGGCAGAGGAAATGGAGCAACCTTGTTTTAGTGCTTTATTCATTCATTTCGTCAGTCAACATTCCTTTTGAGATCTAATATTATTGTTGTGTTGTGTATAAAGTTTTAATGGCGTGAGTTTTGTCCGTCCAGTATGCTCCAAAGCGTATTTTTAACACTGTTATGGAAGGCATTTTCCAAGTCAACTTCACTAGATGAAGTTTTTTGTTGAATTATAGACTTTTCTGAGACCCAGTTGTTCTTAACCTATTTTGATTTTTATTATATTCCTGGTTCAGTGGTTTAATATTCTAGTATATATTTTGCAAGCTATATTCAGCCAGATTATAATTTTGACATTGAATTATATCTTCTTTTTTACATAATGACATAACTTTTTTTCTTGTCAGTGTTCAGCACATATCAAATAATTTGAGGGTTAACCGGAAAAATAGTCCCCGGAAAAAAGTCCCTAGGAAAAAAATCCCCGGAAAACAGTACCATAAAAGAATGTCCCAGAAAAAAAGTCATACGGAAAAAGTTTCCCGGAAAGTAAAAGTCCCACATAAAATGCTATATTAAATATGAAGTACCTATGTATCTACAAGTATATATTACGTAAATTATAATCTTGTAATTTTAACAAAAGTATTTGACAGTCATATTTTCTTCAAAATGTACCTACCTAAACCTAGATAGTTAAGTAATACGGACGAGATAATATCAAAACAGGTAAACAGGGTCCCAGTAATTCGTGTTACCTTACTTAAGGTAACAGACGAAGGTAAGGAAGACTTACCTTCGAAGCTAATATTCCACTAATCACCATAAATATCATTCTTTCAGAGAATATAAGTCATAATATTGGGTTTATACCTTTATAAAATTTTAAGATAATAAAATGTATGTAGGTATATATTATAAACATGTATGTATGTTAGCATATAATTTACTGTTTTCACTTATAGTTGTAATAAAATACTTGCCTTGGTTTTGAATCTTATTTGGGGTTTAACTTTCCGGGGAACGTTTTCCGTGTGACTTTTTTCTGGACATTCTTTCTTTGGTACTTTTTTTACGGTACCGTTTTTCCGGGGACTTTTTTTCCTAGATTCAATTGTAGGACCATGCGACCTACATGTCCACCATTTTGCATTTATTCGCGCCAGCCAGGTCGCTTTCCTGTTTTTGGAACCATCTAGGACCCGTGTTAGCGCTGGCAGATCAATATTATCCTATATTCCATTGTATCTCTCAGTTCCATGTTGTCTTCTTCATTTCTTTGGTACCTACCACTGGTATCGATAGTCATATACCCAATTTTATCCTTTAATAGTATTAACTTATTACACTCTGGATTGTTAAGTCTTTTCATTACTTTGTATGCTAATTTGTGGATGCCATTTTCGATATTACTAATGAAATGGTGTCGGGTGTCGTTATGTGCTAGTTTCGTTAATCGTTAAGTTAGCAAAAGTCCATTTAAGTGTGTAATTGTCTTCGGTGGTTTTATTAAATGTTTCCTATAAGCTCTTGTTTCTCCTGTATTGCTGTTTTTAGTTAATCCTACCAAATTCTAATCCCTTTCTTTGCCAGCGTTTCCTCTTTCTTCCTATGCCGTATTTGTGAAGCTAATATCAGTTTTTAATGTTTTTCCACTCGTTGTCGATGTAGCTT